>CM062808.1:167206147-167629933 GCA_031772625.1 Pinus tabuliformis
CTCCGCAAACCTTACTATCACACATTTATGTCAAAGTAACATTACCACCATAGATCTATCATTATTAGTCATAATCATAAAATATCAAGCAAGCATATTGATTAGTCTCTACTATACTTTCAGATCCACTAGATATGAGCCTTCTCCATGCTCCTTGTTGCACACTTGTTTCATATCAAATCATTCATCAATAATACATCCCTTGTACACATAACACTTTGATCTCCATCTCCTTATATAGTATGAGCCTTAGCCAATCCCTTAGTAATTCCGATGGTATTCTTTGAAGGGATCAAATGTTCGTTGTCACACTCAATACTATGGGTCAATACCATGGTAAATACCCTTGATATTTTAATTACGATGGTGTAGATTATGTACCGACATTGCTTCACCATACCTACGTATGTACGCGGCCTTTCTTCATAGGGTCTGTGTATACTTTCCCAAACTTCACCTTTATCATTCCTCTGTCACTGAACTGATATTCCTCTGTTCATTCTCTTTGTCACATCTATACCTGCCTGTAAAATCATCCTACTACCATAATGTTGACACCTTTATCAAGTAGGTTTCCATCAAGGACAACACATTAGCCATACTTCCAACACACATGTCACCTCATACTCCAATATTTGCATGGAACCTATCTATCTCACGTGGTCTATTCCACTTGGAAACTCAATTAGTGCAATGTAAATTTAATTTTACATCATTTTGTTTTAATTCAAAATGGACTTTGCATATGATAATGGTTCTATTGACAATTATTCATTGTTATTTCAAATTGAATGCTTTAATCTCTATTCTTGTGCTGTGAATTCTCATAGTTGCATTTCTATTTATAGTGAGAAAACCCTGTAAGTTATTTGAAATTTGTAGACATGGGTAGAGCCACGAAAAATAAGTCTATACAGAAACCTTATAGACCAGTTTTAGAGGAAATTGATGATAAAAATTCAAATTCCTTCATGTATTCTGACACAATGATAACTCTAGAAAACGCAGACATATCTACTTAGGAAAGTATGTATAGGACCATTGAAGATGAGTTAGGAGATACCAGTGAAGAAGAAACAAATGCTATAGTGGTGACAAAGGACCAATTAGGTTTAAAAATCTAACTCACATTAGCAACAATCATAAGGTCAAAGTTATACAAAGCAGGTGCAAGACCGAGAATCTTGCCATACACAAAAATGATCCAATGGGAATTAAATCATTATCAATACTACCACGTGGCAAATTATCGCCTCTCGTGACATAGTGGTTGGCTCATTCTAGATCAGGATATTTAGGGTATGTATAAACTACTTGAAGCCGACATCTATTATGACCCCAATTTTCTATAAAAGTTTAGTTATGAGGAATACAGATTACTTAATAGAGCTATGCCTAGTTTAATAAAAGACTAGTGGAGAGATTTGAACAAACACAAAGAGGAAACCTCTCTCAAACATGATATAGCTTCTTTAAATCCCCCTTTTAATTATGGTGCCTCCATGTTCTGTAGAATTCATGGTATGAGAGGTGTTTCACACTTTCCCTTAGACTAGGTCCCTCTTATTTAGAGAGCCACAAAGGGTTATACTTTCAATTGCATCGATATCCTATCCAGTGGCATTACCTAGAATGCTATCAACTTTCTAAAAGAAATGAATCTTACCCAAAATCACAATCCTACTTTTTATATGTTTGCATATATTATCGATGTCATTTGTCTTCCAGTCTCCTTTCTAGAAAATTTGGGCTTGTGTTGGACACCTATTGAATCCATGCCCATCAATTTTTACCACAATAAAAAGTGGGAAGAAAACAACTATGACCATTTTTACCAAATATTTCATTATTTTATTATCCCATTTCATTAGGCCTTATTTAATACAAAACACCCAAGGATGTCCCAACCTACTATGGATTGTTTAGAAAGAATTGGAGATTGGTATACTGAGGATAATTTCACATATATTAGAGTAACTGGTTGCTACTAATCTCCTCAAGTTCTGCCTCTCTATATACCAGATGGGCTTCTTTGCAAAGAAGTGGCATATTAGACAATGGGTATAAGAATTACTCTAGAGTCAAAAATTTCATCTAAGAAGTTGTGACCCAAGTTTCTATTTCCGATTGGTATTTATTCCCTTCAAAATTTTAGACATGAAAAAAAGGAGTTGATTCCTTTTATGCTTTGAAGTTGGCGACTATTCCCCTGAAATTGTATGATCCCTTTAAGATCATTGAGAATATAACCTCCAATGTTGGTATCAGAAAGTATATTCATGAAACTTCTGCATATGACGATACATTCAAAGAATCTATTTCATATAAATAAGTATGTAGGTGAGTTGAATAATTATCTCGTAAACATTATAAATATTTTATAATATACAAAGACACTATGAGAGCTACACTTCCACAAAACTTACAACAAGAAAAAGAATAAGCTCTAATGGCCAAAGCTCCTAGTTTTTCATCTCAAAAATATTTTACACAGAAGACTTCAACATAGGGAACTTCATCTACAAAATAGATAGCTCCTGTGTAAAAGAAGCCAACTACACCAGAAAGGAAAGTACCTTATACTAATTCTCCTAGGGAAATGATTTTAGAAAAAATACTAGGCAGTGAAATGACTAAATATTGGTAAGTGTTTCAAGAGATAACCTCATAACCTCCTTGACAAATAGGCAAAGCACCAAAGGAAACCAAGATGCCTAGCAAAAATACTGTCAAGAAAAATTTGACAACACCTCCATCAAATACTCCAAAAGAATGTCTCTCAAATCCTGAATTGCTAGTCAAAGAAACTATTAATGTATTTATTGTTTTTGACAAATCTCTGATCCAAATCTAGAGCCTCATTTCTATTGGCGATTTTTTTATTGTAGAGAGCTAGGGTTCAACAACATGGTGCTAGAAAAGGGAATGTTGTAGTCTAGCATGAAATCAATATTTTCAATCGTTTACAAAGGAAGGTCTTTCCTGAGGTGTGCCAAGACTTGTATGTGATATTTAGGGTTTAGAAGGTGACAAACTTAATTTCCTCAATTTAAATATACATTGAGATCATTAGCATTCACAATTTTAATGAATAACACTTACGCAAAAAGTAAATAAATACATCACATATAATTTAACATGAGATCTTAATTTTTTAAAGTGGGCACACAGTTACAATCACATTCATACATAAAACACACGTGTAATTCTATAGAAAAATATCTTCTTATAAGTTGGCTCAACATTACATATACAAATCCATATAATCTTAGAGAGATTTATTCAAAACTACTTCTAGGAATTCTCATTACAGACTCAGGATTATAAAAAATATTTCACACACGTGTAATTCTATAGAAAAATATCTTCTTATAAGTTGGCTCAACATTACATATACAAATCCATATAATCTTAGAGAGATTTATTCAAAACTACTTCTAGGAATTCTCATTACAGACTCAGGATTATAAAAAATATTACAATGAAATACATCTGTAAAATACAGATCTTAATTGCAACAACATGTTGGCCTTCTATAATCTCTCTCCTTTGCAACTCACTTTGCATGTGTATATATATTTTTTGGCCCTTTGAACTTATCTAGATTCATTTGCGCTCACTTGAGTTAGTCAACTCTAACCATCTAGACAAGATCTGTACTTTCTTGCTCCAAATTCGCTTGATCTCTTCAAATTTAGCAACTCAGTCCTACTTTTGTAGATTTGGAAAATTCCAACGTAAATACTTGGTCCTCTGCTTGCCATTTCTTTCTTTATGCTATCTCTTTCTGGCCATATTAACAATTCGTTTTCCTCGGCTTTCACTTTCTATTTCTCGCAACTATATCCTTCCAAATTGTTCACAAAAATGAAGGATGCAATAGGCCCCAACCATAGTCTATTGACATTCCCTTGATTGAATCCTTTTCTTTTTTCAATCGGTTCTTCCTATGGTCACTCAACTAATGTTGATCCTTGTTTTACCTGCATAGACATTTCTCTTTCGAATGAAGGAGCTAACTTGGGACAATATCTAAAACCTTATGGCATAAATACTTTTACATATACAATTTATCTTTCCATGTCCCAGTCATGGTGGAGTTAATGAATTGCTTAGTTTTCTCCAAATATGGTTTCTCGAGATGTGTCAGAATCAAGGAATTCCATTGGGTATCTACAGTGAGACTAAGCTTACATAACTGCAAGTGCTTTTCTTGGACCAAGGGCTTGACATCCTGTATAGTAGATTTGGCCTTTTGGAACTCTTATTTTAAAGAAACTATCTAATTGTATGTCTGTTTAGCCTAATCAAGGAGTTGTTGTTTTGCAAGGTCTAGAGTAGAAAGATCTTCTGCCATTAATGTTTTACTCCACTCATGAAGGTTGCATAATGGTTGATTGTGCCTAGATAACATCCTTGGCCAATCTTGTACTTGGTGCAAGATATTGTGAGAATCCTTAGTTTTCTATTAAAGATCAAAGTGTAAACCCATGCTCTACAATCTTATCTAGTTGTTGATTAAATTGTTTTGTAGCATCAAGATTCTTTTTGTGCAACTCAGAAATAGTATGGTGCGGATATTTATTCACAACAACCAATTTCATCTAGGAAATTTCAAGGAAGTTGATGCATTGCATTGGCTCATAAGAGGAATATATTCTAGTGCATTAGAAGCATGGTCTACAACTATTGGCCACATCTTTTTCAATTTAGCATTGATATCTCTTATTTGTTGTTAAAAATTATCTTTCTGTGTGTGGAATTGATATCATTCCTCTATGACTCGAAAAAGTTACTATTGTTATTTCTCATGTGTGAGAGTGAGGTAATTATACCTTGAATATATGAGAACCAATTGATCCTCTAGCTGCACTAATTTCGATATCCTGCGGAGTTGATATAATCTGCTCTGGATTCGAATGGTGAGTCAAGACATTGGAAATAATATCATTGGGGATAGGGGACTATGGTGAAGATGTGGGGCTATCTGGATGGGATCCAAAAATATAAGTGACATTATGATCCTCAAAAGTAGGAGTAGGCTAAGAAGGCTCTACAAGTTCATCATTAGGAATGTGCATTATAGTGGAGGGATATGGAATTTGGTGAGGGTGCTTTGACATTATTACTGTTAATGACTCTAAAGCTAGAGACAAGGAAAGAATGGAACTTGAAACATCAAAAGGTGAAGAGAAAAGAGGAGTGACTATGGAAATAGTGGGTGATTGAGATAAAGGAGCCATGAAAGCTAAAGGGAGAGCCCTAGGCTTAAATGTTTTCCCCTGAAAAAGAATAGTATCGAGAACAAATAGGGTTGTGGAAAGTGTACTTATCAAAGACTCAAAGCTAGAAATGGTGGCGCTGACAGAAGACAAAAAAATATGTAGTCTCTTGACTAAATGTTGTAGGCTAGAACCAATTGTAGCTAAACTTTTCTAAGATGGTGATGCAGTAGCATAAGACAAATCTCATGGCATGAAGCCCTTGAGTGAATATGCAATACTTGTAGGAGTTTCCATGCACTAAATATCAGGTAAATATTGAACTTCTCTGTGCAAGGCCTCTTCTATCATATAAGATGGTAGTGTTTGCATCTGAAATGTGTGCTTGTTGATGACCTTCAGGTGGACATAATAATGATTATGGTCAATGTCGAATCACATTTGGTAAGCATGATTTTCTAGGATGGATGGGGAATTCTTATGGTCTGAGTAGCCTCAATCATTTTACTATACTAGGCTCCAAATGTTATTTCACTGAAGGAAACATATGCAAAGATGGACCGAGATTTCCATGAATCAAAAGAAAGGATTATAGCCTCACCATTTAGTATGTTGGCCAAAACACGATCTTCAAGGGCGCACCACTTTATCATGGTGATAACTACAACCAAATATCCATAAATGAAATATACCCCATGCTTATAAACCTCTTTTCATGCAAATAAGAGCTCACCTAGTAAAAAATTGCACTAATTTAAGGATTCACCATGTGCACAAAATTCAACTATGGAGATGGCATTAAGGGTGAATTTACCCTTAGTGTAGTGCCAAGTTACTTTTCCTATGATAAGATAATAAGAAAGTTTTATATACTTATTTTGAATAAGCTCGATGACAACTCCACGACCACGATGCTTGGTACCATACTTATCATATAGATTTGTAGTCCCTGTCTTCTTATCATGCTTAGAATTCTGTTTGAAGGTGATTTATATGTGTTTTCTCTCCATCGATAACCTTGTACGCTGATGAATATCATGGAAATGTATTGGGTACTCATTGTCCAACTATAGAGAGCCATTATGAATTCTTCTAAGAGGAACTTAGTGCATATCGCAATGTCACTAGTGGTCCAAAACACTGGAAAATATCACAACTTCATAATGGTGGACCTATGTAGTAGTCAAGAATCTAGTTTAGTATCTGGAAAAATCTCGTTGATTAGGTGTTGTAGTGGCTACAACCACCCTCCAAAATTTCACCTACGCTTCGATTTTGGAGCCTTCCTTCCTATCCACAGGAGATTATCCTATACTGTTGTCAAGTATTCATTATTTTTCTAAGACTTATCTCTTTCACACGTGATTTTATTTGCTTGTTTTCACACTTATCTGATCTTTCTAAGTCACAAGCTAACCTCCTGACTTGGTCACACAACTACTCCGGCCTTGCCTCCAGAAACTGTGCAATTCTTAAAGACAATCAGCCTTGATGATTGGAATTGTGCAATATTAACTGGAAGTTATCCTTGAGCTTAGAAACTGCACAGTCATGGAAGTCAGCCCAAAACTGAGCCTAGAAACTGTGTAATCCATCACTGAGCTCAAAAACTGCGCAGTGCACTGATATGGAAAGTTTCCCAGTTCCCTAGAACTGTGCAGTCTTTCTTGGCAGTGTGCATGGGAAGTTTCCCCAGGAAAAACCTATAAAAAACAAGAAAGCTAAAAACCAAAAAGCATCCCTAAAAAATAGGGATCTATTTTTAGTATCTCGAAGGAGGCACTTTTGCTATTTTTAGAAACTTCCTCCAAGTGTCACTTTTTCCTTTATTTTAGGCATGAGCGTCACAAACCCTAATTCACTCAAATATATTTAATCGATGCCTTGAGAGCTCATTTATACATTCGATCTTAGAGATCTAGCATTCTCGAGGAGATAAAGGAACCTTTGGTGCGATCATCGTTGCTTTTATGAGTGAGTTTTGCTTTTGTCATCTTTTGTCACATTCTCTATTGCTTTTTGTCATTTCTCTTATGTGAGTGTTGTCTTACTTATTTGTCTTCATATTTAATGGTGTTTCAACATATTTTTAGCTTGTAAAATTGTTGTTTCAATTGATTGTTTTCCTTTCACAAGTGTCGCATCGATAACTTTGTTTTTGCATCGATGGTCATTGTTGCGGCGACTCTCTTTACCAATTTGATTTTGTTCCTATTTATTGAGTTTCTGCACTTGATTTTTCATGATTCATTCAAACTTAGTTATATATGCAGTAAATCTCACACCATCTCTTAGATCTACTCAATTCAAACTTAGTTAAATATGCACTCAAGCTCACACCATCACTCAGATCTGCTCATTTTTCACACTTCCCTTGGGGAAATCTACACTTTCCTTGGCTGTTTTTTACTTTTCCTAGATGGGCACTAAGAAATAATAAGGCTCAAGCTGAGAGCTTTGCATCTGGAACTGCACAGTGGGCAATATAGGCTGGCCTAATTGTGTATTGTGTAGTTCCATGGCTCATCGTACTTCCCCGGCCATTGAGACTGCATAATGTGAAGTCTCTTCCATACCACTACCGAAGCTAAACTGTGCATTGAACAATATCAAGCCACATGTTTAATCTCTGGTTGATGGGACTGCATAATGTGTAGTTCCCACAGGCATCCAGTCCCTCCTGTTATTGAAAAGATTGCAATCCCTCTCATCAGATGCCCAACTTGTTTCTTGATCATGCTTTGAAGGTAGATTTGCTGAAGCTAATGTTTTCTTGCCATGAGTGTCCTTTTGTCCCACAAGTAACACACTTGTGAAACACTTCTCTTCAATAGTCAATTTTACCATAGCACAAAAGATAGCTACTTCAAAAGAGACCATTGAAAGCAGTAATAGGGAGGCAGTTGAGAAAACATGAATAGAATTTCTAGTATTGAAGACAACCAACTGTTTATAGAAAATAAGTTAAGACTAAAATTGAAGCAAGTTAATGAATCTCTTTCATCAAAGAGCCTTGAGGCAGATATAGAGGACAATTATGGTAGCAACACCAACAAGAAGCAGTAGGGAAAATTTTAAGGATGGAAAATTATCTTTAAGTTTAAAAACATTGGCGAATATCAGTAGTCCTTAATATGCAAACTATAAAATGTGTATTGATATATTTGTAAAAGTATTCAAATTTATAATGATTTTGTATATAGTCTCTATATAATGTTGGTGATTTTTAAGGTAAAATAATTTTATATTGTAAGTTTGGGTGAATCAGTTTTAGAAAAAATGGTAATTGGTGAATATTTTTTTTGGAAAAATCATGGAAAATTAGCCCACCTGCGACTATTAGCCCCTAAAATTTTCCATGGAGTAGTAATTCCATACAGGATAAGGGAAAGAGAATGGTTGTTGATAGTATAGAGGGGGAACAAAGCTGCAAGATGAAAGCGGATCTGTTAGGTCCCTATAATACTGGTGATTACCCCATTACTATTGTAGTTGTATCCCTTATTAATATTGTTGTGCCCCTATTGTCCCCATATTGTTATTACTGTTCCCCATGGAATCCCTCTATTGTTATTTTTGTGCCTTTATATTATTATTGTTAGGTCGGCTTGGTTATATTGTGACCCCTTAGACTCCTATATATAGAAAGGAGGTTTTGTCATTTGTATCATCAAAGAACTTTTCGTTTATGTAATGTAAAGGAGTTTTCCCCCTCGAAGAGGCTGAATTCTAAGGCGTTCATCTATCTTTTCTATCTTTTTGTGAGCTGGTTTCATAACATTTGGTATCGGAGCTTTGGGTTCTAGGGTTTTGCTGCTCCAAACAGGTCATAGTGGCATTTGCGCTATAATTTTTTTTTTCTGCGATGTTTTAGATGCTAAAACAAAAATTGATTTGGGCTGAAATCGTTCTGAACCTCGGGTTTGAAATTCAGAGCTTTTCGCGCTATATTTGTGGAGATATGATCTGAGGAAGTTGGCCTTTTTGTAGACTCTCGAATTACATTCCAAACAGGTAACCTGGGGAAAATAGTCATAACTTTTGTTTTGAGCATCAGATTGAAATTGCGTAAGAAGTTATAGAAACAGGATGGACTGTAGTTTCCTATGTATATTTTTCAGATCCTAAGGTCAAAACAATGACATGTGACACTTCATACAAATTCGCTCTTCTGAAAAGGTATATAATCAGAACATCTTGGGAGATTGTGCATAACTCTTTCTTGGAGAATTTAAATTTGATCAGACTGGTGGCATTGGAAAGAGGACTCAGAGGGCTACCGCACGCCGCAATTTCAACTGAAAGATCCGAAATTACAGAGATACATTAGATGTAATATCGAGCTCCTACAAAGTGAAAAAAGGTGTGTAGATTTTTTAACTTTTTGCATAAGCTTGGTTTGAAAAATTAGTTTGAAAAAATTAAAAGGGCATAGTGAAGCATTATTATCAGTAACTGATGCCCTAAGGAAAGAAAATGCCAACAACTAGTAAGCAACCTGAAAGCTCTAGCATGACTCATGAAGAAGAGGAAGAAATGAAACATGATATATCAAAATTACGAGACCAAGTGCAACAAATGTCACTCACACAAAAAGTAACAGAATCTAAGATGTATGGCATGGAAGCTAAGATGAATGACGTGGAAGCTAAGATGGATGATTTGAAGATAGATTTGAAGAGAAATTGGAAGACAGGCATGAAAGATTTGAAGATAGATTTGACAAAGTTTTTACAAGAAATGCTTACTAATGGTGAAAGGGTAGTAAAGGAAGCTTATGATGAGAACAAAAAAAATGTCAATCATGATTTCATAGACTCTAACGTTGGATCGAAGAACCACAATATTACAAAAATTGATATGAGGAAGTTTGATGGCAAGGATCCCGCAACATGGATACTACAGATGGAGCAATTTTTCGATCTCCATAATCTGCAGAACACACAAAAGGTACGTATTGCAACTTTATATTTGGAACCCAATTAGTTTGTATGGTATTGATGGCTTTTCTCTCATAAACAAATTGTCACTTGGGAAATTTTTACAGAAGAAATGACAGCACATTATGAGGATATAAAAAGCAACACTTTTTTTAGCCAATTGATAAGTCTCAAACAAAAGGGTTCAGTGATGGATCACATTGAGGACTTCCAAAAATTGAACATAAGGGTAAAAGATATTCCAGAGGAGCACAAGATTGATGTGTTCATAGGGACTTTAAAGGATAATATCCAACATGAGGTTCACCTTTGGGAACCTGATTCATTGGAGAAGACATTCAGGTTAGCAAGAAAAATGAAAAGCAAAATTATGGCAATGAGGAAGCCTACCACTCACAACTATAAAGATAGAAGTGTTGTTGCCCCTAGCCTTCCACAACCTATAAGGTTGACACCACAACAATTGGAAGGAAAAAGAGAAAAAGGGCTTTGTTACAGTTATAGAAAATACACTAAAGGTCATAAGTGTGCTAAGAAGACATTATTCTACATAGATTGTGAAGAGGAGGAAGAAAAGGAACAAGAAATGTCAAAAGAAGAGGATATACTCCAGGAACAAACCCTAGATAAAGATGTAATGAATCTTACCATATCTTGTAATGCATTGGCTAGAATTACCACTCCTCAAACTATCAAGACAGAAGGACATATCAAGAAGAAAAGGGTAATAATGTTGATTGATTCAGGAAGTACCCACAATTTTATTCATTGTAAGATAGCAAAAGAATTGAATTGCTTCCTATATCTAGCACCAGAGTGTCAAGTGATGGTTGCAAGTGGAGGAACCATAAATTTCTATGGAAAGTGCCATAATATCAAGCTATCCATGGGAGAATATGTATAGCCCAATGCTTTCCATTCCAATGGGAGGTGCTGATGTTGTACTAGGAGTCCAATGGCTACAATCCTTGGGTACAATAGCTTTTAATTTTCAAGAACGTTTCATGAAATTTTTTGCAGAATGAAAGGAAGTTGAGTTAAGGGGTATCGCAGGGAAACCAGGAAAGATAATCAGCTCTAACAGTATGACAAAGCTTCTAAAAAAGGAACAATGAGGTGTAATTGCACAATTATGTTCGCTAGATGTTTCCACATCGAAATCATCTGTTTCTCCAAATATCAAAAAAGTCTTGGACAATCATTCCAAGGTATTTGAGACTCCCAAAGGTCTCCCACCTATTCGTGATCATGATCATGCTATTCATTTGATTCCAGGAAGTGTTCCTCCAAACATCAGGCCGTACAGATATCCCTATGCTGAAAAGAGTGAAATTGAATGTATGGTTGCAGAAATGCTAGAGGCTGGTATAATTCAAACTAGTCAAAGTTCTTTCTTTGATCCAGTAGTATTGGTGCACAAGAAGGATGGATCATGGCGCATGTGTCTGGATTATAGGGAGCTCAACAAGCTCACTATTAAAGATAAGTTTCCCATTCCTATCATTGATAAATTATTGGATGAATTTCATGTATCAATTTACTTCACCAAGTTGGATGTTCGTTTAGAATATCATCAAATAAGAATGAAGACTAAAGACATTCCGAAAACAGCATTTAGAACTCATGAGGGTCATTATGAATTTTTGGTCATGCCTTTTGGCCTTACAATTACACCTTCTACATTTCAAGGTTTGATGAATTCCATTTTCAAACCCTTCCTTAGAAAATTTGTGTTAGTAGTTTTTGATGATATACTAATCTACAACAAGTCTTCGAAGGATCATGTTGAACATGTTGACAGGGTGCTACAACTATTGGAGGAGAAACAATTATATGCAAAAAGATCCAAATGTTTCTTTGGAGTACAAGAGGTGGAATATCTAGGTCATATTGTATCTCATGAAAGAGTTAAGGTAGACCCTAGCAAAATTAAAGCCATTAAGGAATGGTAAATCCCCACATCCATAAAGCATCTGCGAGGATTTCTCGGGTTGACAGGGTATTATTGCAAGTTTGTTAAGAATTATGGGAGAATAGCAGCACCTCTAACAATATTATTGAAGAAATATGCACTTTCATGGACTCCAGAAGCAACAAAGGCCTTTGAACATCTTAAAGAGGCAATGTGCCAAGCACCGGTCTTAGCTACATTGAAATTCACAAAAACATTTATTGTGGAATGTGATGCTTCAGGAAATGGAATTGGTGTTGTTTTAATGCAATATGAAAGTCCCATTGCTTTCGAAAGTCGTCCAATCAAGGGAAAGTTTTTACACAAAGCTATTTATAAGAAGGAAATGTTGGCAATACTACATGCACTTAAGAAATGGTGACCCTACCTAATGGGAAGACATTTCAAGGTAAAAACGGATCATGATAGCCTTAAATACTTTTTAGAACAAAGATTATCCTCTGAATAACAACAAAAATGGGTCACAAAGATGTTGGGTTATGACTTTGAAATCATCTACAAAAAAGGAAAGCAAAATGTTGTGGCAGATGCACTCTCAAGAAAGGATGAGGATGTGGAAGCGTTGTTGTGCGCCATTTCTATTATCCAACCAGATTGGATAAACGAAGCAAGGGAGGAATGGAAGAATGATGAAGAAGTGTGGGCACTTATTCGAAAGTCACAAGAAGATTCCAGTACTTCTGATACATTTAGCTAGAAAAGTGATTCATTATGGTACAAATATCGCTTATACCTCTGTAAGAATTACCAGCTCAAACAAAATATTCTTATGGAATTGCACACTTCTCCCTTAGGAGGGCACTCAGGATTTTTAAAAACTTATCACAGGGTTAAGAAGGAATTTTATTGGGATGGCCTTAAATCGGATATTCAAAATTTTGTGGCGGAATGTTTGGATTTCCAACAAAATAAAGTTGAAACAATTAAGATCCCAGGTCTATTACAATCTTTATCCATTCCAAGCCAATGTTGGGAGAAGGTTTCAATGGATTTTATCACAGGTTTACCCAAGTCTGAGGGAAAGAGTGTCATCATGGTGGTAGTTGATAGAATTACCAAGTATGCACATTTTTGTGCATTATCACATCCATTTAAAGCCAATAAAGTTTCTATTGCATTTATCGAAACAATTCAAAATCTACATGGAAACCCAAAGATTATTGTAAGTGACAGAGATCCCATTTTCACTGGAAATTTTTGGATAGAATTATTTTCTTGTCTTGGTACTCAGTTAGCTCATAGTTCAGCTTATCATCCTCAATCTGATGGGAAAACTGAGATAGTAAACAAATGTTTGAAAGGATATCTTCGTTGCTTTGTATCTAATAAACAAACACAATGGGTCAAATGATTGCCTCTGGCTAAATGGTGGTATAACACTTCCTAACATACTACAACAAAAATGACCCCATTTATGGCACTTTATGGATATCAGCCACCATCCATCACATCATATTTAAGGGAAAATTCTAAGGTTCAAGTAGTGGAACATCACATCGAGCATCAACAACAAGTTCTCCAACTCTTAAAGGATAACCTCGTGTTGGCACAAAATAGAATGAAACAACAAGCAGATCAACATCGCAGCGAAAGAAGCTTTGATGTAGGTGATAGGGTGTTCCTGTAGGTTTTAACCCCGTACAGAAATTATCTACATATGAATTCTAAAACACAGAAAATAAACAATGCGAGAGCATAACACATAAAACACATATACACAGATATTTTCCCACTGGATCCCAAAACGTGGACTACTAGCTTGATTTTTGATTATGTTCCTTTCAATGTTATAATACATATTTATACATGCTGAAGCATCCAATACCATGGATTGAAAACCATCATGTCCAACACCATTTACCGAAAACCATCGTGTCTAAAAACATGTGCGAAAATCATGCACAAAACCATAGGTGGGTCCACCCAACCTAACATAGGGTCCAAAACCCAAATTTTCTGGGGCGTTGCCTCGGACCCCATAAAGTGGGGTTATGGCTATGCCTCAAACCCCCTGTGACCCCCCCGCTACACAATTGGCGCAACGAAGGGGGGGCTCCGCACCTCCCCCCCCCATCCCCACCCACCGCCACCCCCCCCAACCCCCCAGTTAACTACGTGGCCTAGTCGTGGAAAGAATATAACACAACCCAACATTCTCCCACTTGTTGTTTTCTTTCCATAGGGGGCCACAAGAGAGATTAGTCATTTTTCTAGCCCTGAAATGCCCATTGTCTCTCTACACCAAGAGAACTTCTCAGAGCTCACAGATTTTGTTAATGCATCTACAGTATTCATCAAAGTGTCCACCTTTACCAGAAACACCTTTTTGTCTTCTATCATATCCCTCATAAAGTGATACTGAACATCAATGTGATTTGTCTTTGAATGATATGCAGGGTTCTTTGCTAATAAAATTGCACTTTGGTTGTCACAGTCTATCCTTATAGCTCCTGTAATAACCCCATGCTTGAACACAATCTCTGCAACCAAATTGCTTCCTTGCTTGCATGAGTGGCTGCCATTTATTCTGCCTCTGTAGTTGTTAATGCCACTACAGATTGTTTCTTACTCATCCAATTGACTCCACCTCCAAATAGGTTAAACACATACCCACTTGCAGATCTTGTCTAATCCAGATCTCCAGCCCAGTCTGCATCAACAAAGCCACTAATATCCAACATTTTGTCTAATCCTGATCTTCCTTGGTAGCACAAACCATAATCACTAGTGCCACACAAATACCTGAAAACCCGCTTCACTGCTCTCCAGTGCTCCTTCCCTGGTTTTGACATAAACCTGCTCAATACTCCCACTGCATGTGCAGTGTCTGGTCTAGTACAGACCATTGCATACATCAGGCTACCGACTGCACTTGCATATGGAACATGGGACATGTCCTCTTCCTCTTCTTGTGTCTTGGGACAATGTTCAACAGATAACCTCACACCTACAGGAATAGGAAACTTCACCAGTTTACTATCCTGCATGTTAAACCTCTGCAGTATTGTCTCGACATACTTCCTCTGGTTTAACCAATCTCTTTTAATTTCCATGCCCAAAATATAGTTTGCAGCACCAAGATCTTTCATGTCGAATTTGGAGGACAATTGGGTCTTCAAATCTTGGATAATTGCTTTGTCATTTCCAACCAGCAACATATCATCCACCTACAATACCAGATAAATAACACGGTCACCAATTGATTTAAAATACACACAGTGATCTGCTTTGCTTCTGGTGAAGCCAAGTCCCCGTATAAATGTATCAAATTTATGATACCACATCCTTGGTGACTATTTTAACCCATACAGAGACTTCTTTAACTTGCATAATAGTTCTTTCTTACCCTTCACCGCAAAACCTTCAGGTTGCTTCATGTATATTTCCTCTTCCAAATCCCTGTGAAGAAATGCTGCCTTCACATCCATCTGTTCTACCTCAAAATCAAAAGCAGCAGCAACAGATAAAAGTAATCTAATAGAAGTTACCTTGGCAACAAGAGAAAAAATATCACCAAAATCAATTCTCGGCACCTGGGAATAACCTTTTTCTACCAACTGAGCTTTGTTTTTCTCCACCTTTCCTTCTGCATTTGTCTTCTTCTTGAACACCAATTTGCTGCCAATGGGTTTCCTTCTAGCCGGCAACTCCACTAGATCCCAAGCCTAATTTTTGTGCAAAGATGCCATTTCATCAACCATGGCCTCTTTCCAGAATTTGCCATCCTCTGAATCTACTGCTTCCTTCACAGTTTTAGGATCATCTTCAGTAATAGATAAAGCAAAATTTGAACAGAAAGCAGATGGACTATACCTTTTTGGCTACCTTCTTTCTCGAACTGATCTTCTCACACCCAGAATTTGTGGCTCTTCATCTTCTGATTCCTCCTCTACTGTAGAGTCTGATTCTTCCTCTTTAAGCTCAAACTCTATCTTCTCAGGTTCCTTTTGTTGGACTTCATGATTAATAACATATTTTACCTCTCTGAACACCACATCTCGGCTGTACACAACCTTCTGTGTGACTGGGTTCCAAAGCTTATAACCCTTTAAACATCCTTATACCCAATAAAGATGCACTTTTCAGATTTACTATCCAATTTGGTTCGTTTCTCCTTTGGAACATGTACATATGCATAAACATCAAAATACCCTCAGAAGTGAAAGAGAGGGTTTCTTACCAGTCCATACTTCTTGTGGAGTCTTATCCTCCAACGTTGATGAAGGTGACCTGTTAACCAGGTAACATGCAGTATCCACTGCCTCTGCCCAGAATTCTTGTCCTAACCCGACACCACTGAGCATGCTTCTTGCCCTCTCCATCAACATCTTATTCATTCTTTCTGCAACTCCATTTTGCTGAGGTGTATATGGAGTAGTCTTCCATCATGCTATACCACACTTCTTACAGAATTCTTCAAATTCCTTGTTGCAAAACTCTCCACCATTATCTGTCCTCAGCACCTTTATCTTCTTCTCTGTCTGATTTTCCACGAGAGCCTTAAATTCTTTAAACCTGTCAAAGGCTTCAGATTTCTTCGTAAGGAAATATATCCATGTATTCCTTGAGAATTCATCTATAAATGATACATAGTACACAGGCTTACCTAGTGATGGAACCTTCACAGGTCCAAACACATCACTGGGCACAAGTTCTAATATCTGTTTCGCCCTCTTACTACCAAAGGGGAAACTCACTCGATTCTACTTCCCATATACACAATTTTCATAGAAATCAAAATCTAGAGAGCTATTACTCATACCTTCTACCATACCTTTACCATGAAGTATTTGAAGGCCCTTCTATCTAATATGTCCAAGCCTTTGATGCCACAGCATGGTCTTCTCTCCAGAGACCACTATATTTTCTACTCCACTTTTAGGAACCACAGAATTATTGCACCCATCAATAACAGTGCTACCTTGCAGCTTGTACAGAGTTCCAATTCGAACTCCCCACATCAATACCAGTTCTCCTCGAACCATTTTGCAGGTATCCTTCTCGAACACTGTTTTTACACCTACATCATCCAGCTTTCTTACAGAAATCAGATTTCTGGCCGATGTAGGAATATGCAAAACACCCGGAAGTGTTCTAACCCTTCCACCTTGCAACTTCAACTTTACTTTTCAACGACCAATGATTCTAGCCTTCCTATCATCCCATAAGAAGACATCACCACCATCGTATTTCTCATACTCATAGAACCACTCTCTATGGGGAGTGAAGTGAAAGGATGCACATGAGTCAATCAACCATGCCTCATGATCTACATGTGTACTTGAAGAAGCCAAGTACACATCCCCACCTTCATCTGAGGTGGTTTTCGCCTCTACAGAAGGAGCATCATCAGAATTCCTTTCCTTTATTAGAAGCTTTAGATTTACAGTCCCTTTTGTAGTGCCCTTCCTTTCTGCATTTCCAACACACCACCTTTATAGGTTTCTTGGAGATTTACATCTCCCTCTAGATTTAGATCTCCCACCCGATGAATTATTTTTGTTTCTGTTCTGGGACCGTCCTCATACAAACAAGGCATCACCATTCTAGCTCTCCATATTTTTCCATCTCATCTCCTTTGTCAGCAAGGATGAGACTATTTCATCAAATTGCAAGGCAGTTGCATTGCTACCTATTGCAATAACCAGACTATTCCATGAATTTGGTAGAGAACACAACAATCTGATGCACTTATCTTCATCTGAAATTTTAATATCAACAGATGCTAATTAAATTACCATAGTATTAAATGCGTTCATATGTTCTATCACCGAGTCTCCATCTTTCATCCTCAGGTTATACAGCTTTTTCCGCAGGAATAGTTTATTCACCAGAGACTTAGATTGGTACAAAGTCCATAACTTGTCCCACAAAGCCTTCGCTGTAGCTTCCCCTGATACATTCAGTAATACTGAATCTGAGACACACAATCGTATTGTGCTTATTGCCTTCCAATCCAACTTATTCCATTCTTCATCGGACACTCCCATTGGTTTAGTACCTGGATCTACCACGATCCACTGATCTTTATCCACCAACAGATCCTCCATCTTGAGTTTCCACAACTCAAAACTCTGACCATTAAATTTCTTGATCTCTATCTTTCCATTGCTCGCCATCTTCTTTCACCACCAGAATCGATCTTGCAAATCTCCCACTGAACAAGGTCTACCACAGGCCCGAGCGAAACCCATTAGCAACAAAGGCGTCCCCTTGAAGCCAAAACAACTCTGATACCAAATGTAGGTTTTAACCCCGTACATAAATTACCTACATACGAATTCTAAAACACAAAAAATAAACAATGCGAGAACATAACACATAAAACACATATACACAAAGATTTTCCCACTGGATCCCAAAACCGAGACTACCAACTTGATTTTTCATTATGCTTCTTTCAATGTTATAATACATATTTACACATGCCGAAGCATCCAATAACATGGACCGAAAACCATCGCATCCAAAAACATGTGTGAAAATCATGCATAAAACCATAGGTGGGTCTGCCCACCCTGACACAGGGTCCAAAACCAAAATTTTTCGGGGCGTTGCCCCAGACCCCATAAAGTAGGGTTATGGGTATGACTCAAACCCCCTGTGACCCACCCCCCCTGCCCCGCCCCCTCTACACAATTGGCGCAACGAAGGGGGGCTCCACGCCCCCCCCCCCCCCTCTAACCCCCCGGTTAACTACGTGGGCTAGTCATAGAAAGAATATAACACAGCCCAACAATTCCTACGGCTACAACCATATAAACAAATGTTCCTCAAGCAAGCTAAGAAGGATAATAAATTATCACCAAAGTATTATGGTCCGTACAAGGTGTTGCAAAAGATTGGTACTATGGCATACAAATTGGAGCTTCCTGTAGCTTCTCAAGTGCACCTAGTTTTCCATGTTTCATGTTTAAAGAAGGTTATAGGCGACAAGCTCCCAGTTCAAACAATATTACCAAAACTTAACGAGGAAGGAAAAATTATATTGGAACGGGAAGCAGTCACAGAAACAAGAACTCGACAGCTACGAAATCGATCAATTTCAGAGTATCTCATCAAGTAGAAGAACTTATCCGCTGAAGATTCCACATGGGAGGATGAGAATTTTATACAGAAGCATCCTGAACTACTCAAGCATTGAGGACAACACTTTTTTTGAAGGAGAGGGGCATGTTAGGTCCCTATAATACTAGTGATTACCCCATTACTATTGTAGTTGTATCCCTTATTAATATTGTTGTGCCCCTATTGTCCCCATATTGTTATTATTGTGCCCCATAGAATCCCTCTATTGTTATTTTTGTGCCTTTATATTATTATTGTTAGGTCGGCTTGGTTATATTGTGACCCATTAGAATCCTATATATAGAAAGGAGGTTTTTTCATTTATATCATCAATGAATTGTTCATTTATGTAATGTAAAGGAGGTTTCCCCCTCGAAGAGGCTGAATTCTAAGCTGTTCATTTATCTTTTCTATCTTTTTGTGAGCTGGTTTCATAACAGGATCTAATATTCATGCAAGAAGCTTTGGCGATAAAAGAAAAATAAAGTAGAGGATACCAAAAGCAAAGCGGTGGAAGAGAGAAAAGAAGAGCTTGCAGGAAGAAGAACAATGGGTGCCTAAAGCAGAACAAGAACTAAGGTAAGAATAGAAACAAAGGAGTATAGAACATGAGGAGAAGTAGAAGCAGGAAGAATAAGAAATGCAAGGCAAAATGGCAGGAGAAACAACGTCAGTTCAAGTTGAAAAGTAGAGCCAACCAACAACAGAGGGGGAGAGTTAATAGATGCAGGATCAAGAGCCTTCTGAGAAAATTAAAGAATAGATAGAAGTTGCGGACATGGAGTTGGAAATGAAACTGCAGAATGAAGATGTTGACCTGATTCCCAGTGCACCATAGGTCACCGTTCAGTCTCCACCACCTCTAGTCATAAAGCCATCCTCGAGTGAGGAATGGGACATAGTTCCTCTTGATGATGATCCGATAATGGATGTGTACAATATGTCATATGAATAACTACATATGAGGACTGCACAAGCGTGGAGAAAGAACTTTCTAGATGATCATGCATCACCTGCATTCATGAGAGAAAGGATGATAGTGGCGTATACCAACAAAAATCCAAATGCTATTGCAGAAGCCAACTTAGCCTTTGCAGTGCAACAATAGCAAACACTCAATATTTGATGACCTTGAATGAACAGTTGGTAAGAAATCTATAGGATGCCCAACAAGAGATATAACATCTCCACGAAGTAGCGTAGAATGAATATTCCACACATGTCTACTTTGGGGAAATCATAGTAGCGATACTTGTTGAAGTGTCAACACTTGTAGAGACCATGCGAGACGTCTATGAGGAGCTCATGACCATGCATAAGACAATTGTCCCCTTGCTGATAGCTTGCAGTAGTAGAGAAAAGGGTTTATCAAGATTATCAAGAATGTGCAAACTTCCATCACCGCTGTGCAAGAGTGGACAATGTGATACAAGGGGGCACCACTTAGTTTAGTAGAGAAAATCAAGCCAAAGGTAAAGCTGGAGAAAGAAAAGGTTCACATGTTGATACAGAACAACAAGCAGCTCGCCTTGTTCATTGAAAACATTCAGGTCTCATATGTATGGTTGTAAAATATTTTGGATTTCATGGTGAGAACCAAAATATCTGATCAGTCATCTCACTCACCAAAGCTAAGTGCAAGCATTAGGTTCAACAGGATGTTGAGGAGTATTTGGAGCAACTGAAACATATTTCCACCAAGGAGGATTTGGATATGAACAAACAAAACATGAAAAACTACATTGGTGGTCTTGTTCAGATCAAAACAATGTTGCTCCTAGTTGAGAAAGAGTTTAAGACTAGCTCCATGTCATTGTACCCAGATTTTATGGAGGCTAGAGTCTGCTTCCAACCTGACACCATCATGCAGTTTATAGATGTCATCCCACAGTATCGAGCTTGGCATCAATACGTGACCGAGAAGAATCAAGTAGATTTTTTCGATCTAGAGTTCACCCAAACTCTAGGATCATAGTGTTTTATCTTGTTAGGCTGTCCAAGTTGTCTCTACCCTATTTTGTCTCATATGGGTACGTGTGGAAAATGTAATATTATTGTAATTATTTGTTAAAGTGAAATTCCAAGTATCCATGTTGGAATGTGAAGAGTCATATTATAATGTAATGAGTCATCTTGTAAAGAAGTTAAAGAGTGATGAGGGAACTCTAAGAGTCCTAAATGGGCATGTGAAGGATCATCCCCCTTTGTTATAAATATAACCTCATAACTCATGTAACAATATTTTGGGAGCCAAGATCTTAGCTAGTATTAGACTTAGAAAGAGCTTTGGAGTATATTGAAGAGCCTTGGCTTCTCCGTAGTGTAGAGTGAGTTTACCTCTTTGGAGGAACCAATGTTCTTGACTTTAATGTTACACTATTGGGGCTAGTGCTCCATTAATGATGTATGTATGAATGGAACTTTCACTTATAATAATAAAGTCAAAGCTGACACACTTTCATGCATATGTTGTGAATATAGTAGGACTATTCCTGCTATATTTGCAATGTATGTTATTTAACTTACGCTTACACTTATGGACTATTTCATTTTAATTTGTATGAATCTCGTTGAATGTGTGTTGTTTTATTAACTCATCACTTTAACTTGTGGAGTATTCTACATCTTAGCTTGCGATTTCATGATGCTCATGTGTTCCTTTCAAGTTGCGTACTATTACAGGCTTCCAAGGGGCACAATTCCTTTTCTCTTCATGTGTTGGAACCTTCATGCATCATACTTGACTCTTCGCAAGGTCACACACTTGCTTTCAACCAAAGTTACCATACTTCACTTTACACTTTTTCGTAGTCAAGACGTAACATTACCACGCATTGTTGGGACTCCTACTCTAAAAGTCATGAGGCCTAGTTGTGGCTTCATATCGAGGAGATCCCATGAATGTTGGGGAGTCCAGTATCGTCAACATTTTTGGTGCTCGAAAGAGGGCTAGATGACAAGCTAAGCCCTTGAAGTTTGTTTTGAATTTCTGCACACATTTAATTACTACTTCGATAATCATACCCCCGACATATTTTCATAGATGACTTTTCAAATCTCAAATTCGATGGCAAGGATGAGAACCTTATTTGATCATACTTCTCATTTTCTTGAATTTTGCGTAGATTAAAACATCCAATGTGAGGATGTTGGTTGTAGGTTTCTTATCCTCATGTTCAAAGAGTGTGTAAGATAATGGTGTCACACATTGACAATGCTTCCATACACTCTTTCAAACATCTTGTCATATAATTGTTTCTTGCTTTTGATATGCATGATCGTAGACACCTGTGTGAAAGAATTTTAGAATTGTGAAAATCACCTGATGAAGCACTATATAATTTTCACAATCGTTTCATGCACCTTTGCTTTGAATTTACGAAAGATGAAGTTGATTGGAATTTCTTGCTAGGAAGATATCAATATCTTGTTCACATTTTACAAAATCTGCAGGAGTTAGAATCTTTTGAACTGCTCCCAACATAACTAGGTGTTAGAGCTTCTAAATATGTGATGGACAAGGTTGTTGTTCCATGTGGCCCTCTATCTTCTTCTCATCAAATAATTCTACTTCCACAGGTTGAGGTGGGAGAGATTCAAATTTCATCCATTGAACTATCACCATATTCTACCACCTCACATACTCAGAATTTCAGCGCAGGTTTGGACTGTGAGTTTGATTATTATGATGAAGTGTTATCTCCTCATCCTCCACCATTTGGTCCCTCTGATCTTCTGGATTCTGAGTTTTCATGTTCACTTGTTTCAAATATCTCTTGTGATGTTCATTTGGATTAATTGTTGGATGGAGTTGGTGTTGAGTAGCCAACTTGCGATATCATTCATGATGATTATGTGGGGGAGCCCATAGATGAATAAGAATATACAATGGAGGATGATTCTCTTCCTTCTACACCTCTCATTCATGATCCTGACATTTCCCATGATCATGTGATTTCTGTTGAATCTTGAGAAATTTTAGTTTCTAATGTTGTTACTACTTCTGATCATTCCCATAACATGTGGGATGTCAATTTTTCATCCACATATGGAGAGGACAAATCTTCTATTCTAGATCTTCCTAATCTCTCATCTCATAATTTTGAAAACTTAGAGGGTTAAGTTCTTGTTCTCAATCTTTCCCTCTTTGAGATTCATCAGATGATGAGGATGCCCCCATTTGTGATCTTGAACATTCTGATCATGGTTGTTGCGACCTCTTCATTGATTCATTTGGTCACAATTCTTATTTTGCTGCTGCTAATCTTTCCTACCCACTGATTTATGGTGATATACCTTCTGATTAGTTGGAACTTCCCCAAGGTGTTGAGGCACTTCAGCCTAAGTTGATGGTTATGTCAGGTTATTTTAGTCTTGAGGTTAGTTTCTTTTCTGATCAGAATAATATTGAACCTTTTGAGGATCCTCATCACTCTATCACACCTATTGAAAATCAGTTTGTATTACAATTTTCGCATTATCCATCTGTATTACATGATCCAATCGCTCAGTCAATGGAGGAGTCGTACGTAGCGAGCACTATCGCAAAATGAAAATTATCTTCTTTCTTTACATTCGCTCATCTTCGCAGTTCGAACGTTCATGTTTGTATGTATTTAACCCTTAGTGTGTCAAGACACCATGATATAATCACATAATGTCTTTCATATGCTTTTCACTTTTACTTTTTTGCGTGTATATGTAAACTTCAAACATTTTGGATTGTATTGTCTTATCTTTCTTTTTTACTATTTTGATTGCATATCTTTCTTGACATGTATTCCTTCACCCACATAGGTCAGCCAATGCGCTAGTGGCTACATCGGAAGTGTCATTTCACGTGAGTTTGGCCTATTCACTATTAAGTTAGGAGTAGGAGCAGTTGTTTTCTTTTCTTGTTTGTTTCTTTTATTTGCTTTCTTTTACTTTTCGCTCCACACTTTTCTTCTGTTTTTTTTTCTTTTAGTCATTGGATAGCTTCCACATGTGACCATGTTTGGCTTCTTAGACAAGCGGGGTGAAATCCAAGAGGAAGTTGTACTACTATCGATGCTTGGTTATCTGTTTATTTGATGGTGGGGAAGCAGGCTTTAATGACAGTCTCTCTAATATGCCAGTAAGTTCTTCAATATCTTGATCTTCGGCCCTTCCTTCCGGGTCGATTACATCAATCATTAAATTCGTAAGTCATTTCCTTTCCAATTCATACTACGATGCTTATTTAACAGCCAGAGCTCTTACGCAGCAATATATATATATATATATATATATATAAAGTGCTATGTTATATCCGCCACATATATACTCCTTATGTTTAACGCTTCTAGCGCTTCCACGCCTCCTCCTCAGCAACTGAGGCTAGATATAACGATTCCACAGTCTCTTTTGTAGTTAAACTCCGCATGACAGTTATATGGCTTGGCTTTTCTTCGGTAATTGAACACACAATAGACATGCAAAGAACGAACCTTCGATTGGATTGTTCAAACACCACGCTTCTAACCCACTTACGCACCTGGAAGTTTAGATGTCGCCGACAATCTTTATAATTCGAGCACACAACAGATGTCGCCGACAAGATTTATAATTCGACTACCACAACTGCAATTTCATTATAATGTTGCGCTGTTAATACTAACAACAAACTGGCATTAGATCAACACATAACCACAGGCCTTCAATACCATTAACGATTAGAACTGCGCCTTCATTATAACATTACACTGTTATTGTTAACAGCGACCAGCATTACATGCGTATAACGGCCAGCAATATCATTCACAATAACATATACCGTTAATTAGATAAGGGACCGCATATGAACCAGCTCCAATTGTAACAGAATGGGAACACACGACCCCAAGGATTAATAGACAGCTATGTATACGCCGGTTCCATAATGCTTTGCATGTGCTTCAACCATCAAATTGAACACAGAACATAACTACCGACAGTTCCACAGTATCGGTGCCGGTATCTAAACAATGATGATAATCCGCAGGTAAATCATTCAATTACAAAACAGAGGTAATAACCTTGGAGAACCAGAGGCATGCACAACTATAATTTAAGCTGTAAATCATTATGAAGAGAACTAATTCAATTATCAATGCACCATGAAGGCGCATGAGGGACAAAACAAATCATTTCAACGCACACATAATTTTATTCCACAGTGTTATCAGTATATACATTACAGAGAACTGAATTGAATGAATCCGAGCGCATAAGTTTGTTCTTTAAAAATATGCTCAAGGCGCTCTTTCCTCTCCCGCTGAGAGATTTTCTGCCTTTTGTTTTATGATCAAAGTAGGCATTTTATCCTTATCTTTTACAAAAGCCAGCTTTTCCCTTTTCCCATAATGATTTAAAGCATGAAGCTTTATTCTCCCTCTTATCCTAATTTTAACTGAAAAACATAGAAATTCTATCCCAAGTTTTTTCTCCTAAACTATTTCCCCCCATATCCTTTTATTTAGAAAAAGAATATTTACATAATCTGCTTTATTAAAATAACAAAATACTAAAATTATCACACCCCCCTTTTCATGGTCTTGATGCTCCCGCATCAGACTCCCAAGGTAGAAAAATTTCATGATCTCCTGATCATGTGGTTGAACCTGTGGATGCCTGGATCCCATATCTTGTGCTGCAAGTCATCATGTGCTATTGCTTGCTGTCTTTCTCCAAGTTTCCATATTTTATGCTACCTTGTTCCGCTAGCTGCACTCTCGCAATCTTCTTCTGTCTTGTTCTTGCTGCTTCTCCTTTGTTTTGCTGGTGTTGGCCTCTTCCAGGATACTGTCATCATCAGCTTTCTGATGCTTTCAATCTCTTGGTCCAATAAATCTCCCAGTTGTTGATTTCTTACTCCTATGCTGGTCTCTGTTCTGACTGCCACCCGATCATCCACGCCCTCTTGTCTTCTGGAACAGAGAACTTCTTTTCTTTTTATTTGACTGTTCAACTGGTTCAATTGTTTCTCAGTACCGGTGCCAATACCTGCATTCACAAAACACATGTTTAAATTAAAAACATAAGGCTCCTGGGCCTTATCTCCTTTTGGCACTGATTCAAGTGGTTGTTCTGTTTGGTCCTTCTCTTCTGCCAGCATATCAGCATGCTGATCCGAACTCTTAGCAAAATTCATGACACTATCCATGATGCCTTCTTGCTCTTGTCCCTTGTACTGAACTTTTTCACTTGCAATCTCTCTGTCATATCTTGGATTTTCCAACCAGTGCTCTATCAATGCAATTTCTCTATAGCATTGTTGCAGCATTTCATCATCATTTATAGTCCCTGCATTCACACACACACTGTCAGTTTGAAAATCACTGAGTTCAACAGTCTCAACTGTTGGTTCACTTATCCATGCTACATACTGGTCCACCTCTTCTGCATCCATAAGGACTTCTTCTTGTGCTGTAGCAGCTTCACGAGATTGCATGTCTTCCTCAGCCCCTGTAACCACATCAAAAGTATCAGCTATATCCAGCTGATCTGGCTCTACCCAATAACACAAAAACTCATCAATGATCTCCTCTTCATGACTCAACGGTGTACTTATTGTTTGCTCCAGGTATTCCTTTTTTCCAAGCAACAGAGTTCTTGAATTAGTCTTCTGTCCCGGCTCATCTTCTTCTTGCAGAGGCAACAATGTATGATTGATGCCATCCTTCCCAAATTTGTAGGTGTTTCTCTTTCCATCATGTATGGCTCCTCTGTCATATTGCCAAGGCCTTCCAAGCAATATGTGACACACGTCCATAGGCATCACATCACAAACAATTTTGTCTTTGTACTTGCCCACTTGAAATTCCACCTCACACTATTCACTTACCAACAGCTGATGTCCCTTTTGTAACCATGACACCTTATACGGTGTTGGATGCTTTGTTGTTTTCAGCTTCAATTTCTCCACTACATCTGTAGAAACCAAATTATCAGTGCTGCCACTATCAATAACCATCTGGCAACATTTCCCTTGGACTTTGCACACTGTCCTGAATAAAGCTTTCCTTTGTGGCGGTTCAGCAGCCACCTCCTTCATTGGCTTAAATAAAACTTTATTAACCACCAGAGATACTCCTATTTCTGGTGCATCTTCTTCCTCTGTTACCACTGCCGCTGGTGCTTCTTCTTCAGCTGGAGCAACAATTGCATTCCTCTACTTTATGTCTGCATTCTCTGGGCACTCAAAAGCTTTGTGTCCCGGCTTGTTACATCTGTAACATCTTATCTCTCTGCCTGCTCCTCTGCCTCCTCTTCCTCTGGAAAAACTTCCTCTGCCTCTTGCATCACCTTCTCTGGGTGCATGCGGGGTTGAGCTACTGCTAGCTCCTTCTTTAGTTGCTGTAGATCCTCCTCTACCACCTTGACTTCCTTTCCCTCTGAAAGTCTCTTTCCCTCTGGCAGACTGCTTCCTTATGAGTTTTTCCTCAGCTTTCAGCGCCAGCTGATAAGCTTCCTCTACTGTTTTAGGAGACAACAAACTGATCTCATCCTGAATGTCCATTCTAAGGCCATTCACGTATCTAGCCACCTTCTCATCTGTGTCTTGGGCTTCACCAACTCTTATGCTTATTTTGTAAAACTCTTCTGTATACTCTTTCACTATTAAAGCTCTCTGTCTAAGATTTTTAATTTGCCTAAACAATGTTTGCTGATAATTACTGGGCAAGAACTTACCTCTTAACTTTGATACCATTCGGCTCCAGTTCTTGATTGGCTGCTTACCAAGTCTCTTCCTTTCCACCTGCACGCCATCCCCCCAGAGTGCTGCATGGCCTTTTAACTTGGTAACGGCAAACTTGACTTTCTTCTCATCCTCTGTTTCTTTGTAATCAAAGAATTTCTCCATGTTGTTGATCCAGTCGATCAATTCTTCAGGATTCAATCCTCCTTGGTATATCGGTACTAACGGGTTCCATGGCCTAGCTGTGGACTTTAACACTGACTGAAAGAACTTCATCTCAGGAGTAACCTCTACAGTTTCCTCTTCTTCAGCAGCTTCAATTTCGGGCTCACTCACATCTCCATCATCTAAATTTCTATCTGCAGTTAATGCCTCCACTTTAGCTCGCAGCTCTTCTACGGTTGCCATTAGCTCAGCATTTGTAGCAGGTCGTCCTCTTCCACCACGTCCTCATCCTCGTCCTCTTCCAACTATGAAGGCCATCCTTCTTCTTCTCCTGAGATTCAGTTCAACGCCAGTTGATGGCTCTGATACCACTAAGGATGGTGGGGAAGCAGGATTTAATGACAGTCTCTCTAATCTGCCAGTAAGTTCTTCAATATCTTGATCTTCGGCCCTTCCTTCCGGGTCGATTACATCAATCATTAAATTCGTAAGTCATTTCCTTTCCAATTCATACTACGATGCTTATTTAACAACCAGAGCTCTTACGCAGCAATATATATATAAAGTGCTATGTTATATCCGCCACATATATACTCCTTATGTTTAACGCTTATAGCGCTTCCACGCCTCCTCCTCAGCAACTGAGGATAGATATAACGATTCCACAGTCTCTTTTGTAGTTAAACTCCGCATGACAGTTATATGGCATGGCTTTTCTTCGGTAATTGAACACACAACAGACATGCAAAGAACGAACCTTCGATTGGATTGTTCAAACACCACGCTTCTAGCCCACTTACGCACCTGGAAGTTTAGATGTCGCCGACAATCTTTATAATTCGAGCACACAACAGATGTCGCCGGCAAGCTTTATAATTCGACTACCACAACTGCGATTTCATTATAATGTTGCGCTGTTAATACTAACAACAAACTGGCATTAGATCAACACATAACCACAGGCCTTCAATACCATTAACGATTAGAACTGCGCCTTCATTATAACATTACATTGTTATTGTTAACAGTGACTAGCATTACATGCGTATAACGGCCAGCAATATCATTCACAATAACATATACCGTTAATTAGATAAGGGACCGCATATGAACCAGCTCCAATTGTAACAGAATGGGAACGCATGACCCCAAGGATTAATAGACAGCTATGTATACGTAGGTTCCATAATGCTTTGCATGTGCTTCAACCATCAAATTGAACGCAGAACATAACTACCGACAGTTCCACAGTCTCGGCGCCGGTATCTAAACAATGATGATAATCCGCAGGTAAATCATTCAATTACAAAACAGAGGTAATAACCTTGGAGAACCAGAGGCATGCGCAACTATCATTTAAGCTGTAAATCATTATGAAGAGAACGAATTCAATTATCAATGCACCATGAAGGCGCATGAGGGACAAAACAAATCATTTCAACACACACATAATTTTATTCCACAGTGTTATCAGTATATACATTACAGAGAACTGAATTGAATGAATCTGAGCGCATAAGTTTGTTCTTTAAAAATATGCTCAAGGCGCTCTTTCCTCTCCCGGTGAGAGATTTTCTGCCTTTTGTTTTATGATCAAAGTAGGCATTTTATCCTTATCTTTTACAAAAGCCAGCTTTTCCCTTTTCCCATAATGATTTAAAGCATGAAGCTTTATTCTCCCTCTTATCCTAATTTTAACTGAAAAACATAGAAATTCTATCCCAAGTTTTTTCTCCTAAACTATTTCCCCCCATATCCTTTTATTTAGAAAAAGAATATTTACATAATCTGCTTTATTAAAATAACAAAATACTAAAATTATCACACCCCCCTTTTCATGGTCTTGATGCTCCCGCATCATTATTCCCTCTCTTTATGTGAATATTGTAATTTTTTTAGTTGATGATACTCTGATGGAAAATACGTTCCTTTTGGCGAGAGTCATAGAGAAGCCATGATGCTTGCACTATTAACTAGTACTGCCTACTCTAATCGGTCTTATATTTTTGGTTAATCCTTTTCCACTAAGTCAAGTAAAGTAAGTAGGGGAGGAAAACCTTAAAAAGTATGTCAGAGGTGTATATAAATATCCTTCTCTGAAGGGACAACTTCTTCTTCTCTCAATAAGTAGGTATCCCTCTTCTGTCCCCATGAAATAAATAAGTGCCTATGCACAGTTCTTTAAACACATAAAAATGAAAAAAATGAAAATTGAAACAAAGGTCAAAAGAAGAGAAAGGCTTCTTGGATAGAGAAGTAAAGAAAGAAACTCTGTCACGGTATTGTGTAGGCTCGTTGGCAATGGAACAATGCTTGTGTTCCTAAAGTGACTCCGTCGGGGTTCTGTCCAGGTCTGTTGGAAACGGATCAACACCAAATATGAAAACTAAGACTCTGACAATCTATTTTACTTGTGCATTTATATACTCCTCATCCCCAATCGAAACAACTCAGTTTGACTTGGCTTGGTATGTGTGTTTCTGATGAAGATAATGGTAGGGACTATATCTTAAATTCAAGCTCAGTGAGGAAGTAGTGACAATCAATGAAATGAAAAATACATATGGAAGAGTTAGACCTATTTTGAATGGGACAAGATCTATACAAAGAGCTGGAGTTCCACCAGTGTGTCACCAATGTTGTAGTGACTACAATCACCCTCCTAAATTTTGCCTATGCTTCGATTTTGGAGCCTTCCTTCCTATCCATAGTTTCTTATCTTGTATTGTTGTCGGGTAATCATGATTTTATTGAGACTTGTCTCTTTCATTTTTTCTTGTGTTTTCTTATTTTTACACTTACCTAATCTTTCTAAGTCACAAGCTAACCTCCTGACTTTGCCACACAACATTTTTGGGATTGCCTCCAGAAACTACGTAATCCTTAAAGACAATCATCCTTGATGATGGAAATTGTGTAGTCCCAATTGGAAGTCAACCTTGAGCTCAAAAATCATGGAAGGAAGCCCAACACTGAGCCCAGAAACTACACAATCCATCATTGGGCTCATAAACTATGCAGTGCACTAAGACAGAAAGTTTCCCAGTGCCCTGGAACTGTGCCATCTTTCCTAACAATGTGCATGGAAATTTTGCATAGAAAAAGAGAAAAAAAAAGTAAAAATCATCCCTAAAAGACAGAGATCTATTTTTAGTATCCCAAAGGAGGCACTTTCACTATTTTTAGAAACTTCCACTAAGTGTCACATTTTCTTTGATTTTAGGTATGTGAGGCATAAACCCAAATTCACTCAAATATATTTAGTCGACACCTCTAGAGATCATTTTCACATTTGATATTGGAGCTCTAGCATTTCCGAGGAGATCAAGGAACCTTCAGTGTGATCATCGTCGCTTTTCCGGGCGAGTTTCACTTTTGTCGTCTTTTGCAACTTTTTCTGTTGTTTTTGACATTCTGATCGTGTGGGTGTTGTTTCATCATTGATGGCACTTCAAAATATTTTAACTTGTAGAAGTGTTATTTCAAGTTATCCTTTTCATTTCACAAGTGTCGCATCAGTTTCTTTGTTTTTGCACTGATGGTCATTGTTGTGGTGACTCTGTTGACCAATTTGATTTTCTTCCCATTTATCTAGTCTCTGCACATGATATATCATTATTCGTTGACACTTAGTCAGATCTGCACTCAAGATCACACCATCTCTTAGATATGCTCATTTTTTACACTTCCCTTGGGTAGATCTGCACTTTCCTTGGCCAGTTTTCACTTTGACTAGTTGGTCACTGCGTAATCATAAGGCTCAAGTCAAGAGATTGCATCTGGAATTCCGCAGTGCACAATACAGGCTGCCCAAATGCACATTACATTTCGAGGGCTCAACCTACTTCCCTGGCCACTAAGACTACCCAATGCACAATCTCTCCTAGACCACTGCCCAGGCTAAAATGTGTATTGCACAGTCTCAAGCCACAATCTTCATCCCTAGCTACTGGGACTAGGCATTGCGTAGTTCCCATAGGTAGCCAGTCCCTCCTGCTATTGAAAATTATGTAATAAATATCATCATATGCCTGAATTGCTGCTTGATCATGATTTGAAGGTAGATTTACTGAAGCTAATGTTTGCTTTCCATGAGTGTCCTTTTGTCCCACATGTACCACACTTGTGAAGCACTTCTCTTCAGCAGTCATTGTTACCATGGAACTAAAGAGAGCCTCTTCAAAAGAGACCACAGAAAGATGTAATAGGGAGGTAGTTGAGAAAACACCAGTAGACTTCCCAGTATATGATAACACTCAATTGTTTATAGAAAAGGAGTCAACACTAACATGGCAACTAGTAAATGAAGTTATTTCAACAAAAAGCCTTGAGGTAGATCTAGAGGAAAAATCTAGGTGCAACACCAGCAGGAAGTAGAAATCTTGTACAAGATAAGGGAAAGAGAATGGTTGATGATATTACATATGGGGAGAAAAGTTGCAAGATCAAAGTTGATTCGATCTTCATGCAAGTGGCTTTGGCAGCAGAAGCAAAAGGAATCATAGGATACAAAGAGTAGAGCAGAAGAAGAGAGAAAAGTAGAGCTTGCAGGAAGAAAAATTGAGGGCATAGAAAGAAGAACATGGACTAAGGTAAGAATAGAAACAAATTAGCAGAGAAAAAGAGGATAAGTAGAAGCAGAAAGAAGAAGAAAGGAAAGGCACAATGGCAGGAGAAATAATGTCAGTTCAAGTTGAGGAGCAGAACTAATCAGCAGCAGAGAGGAAGAGTGAATAAATGCAAGATCAGGAGCTTGCTTAGCAAATTGAAGGCTTGATTGAAGTTGTAGACATGGAGTTGGAACTAGAGCCAAAGGATGAAGATGTGGACCTAATGCCTAGTTTACCACAGGTCACCGTTCAGTCTCCACCACCTCCAACCACAAAACCAACCCTGAGCGAGGAAGGGGACATAGTCCCTCTTGATGATGATTTGGTAATGGATGTGTACAATCTATCATATGAAAAACTTTGGAAGAGGATTATAAAAGCATGAAGAATGAATTTTCCAGATGATCATGCACCACTTGCATTCATGAGAGAAAGGGTGATAGTGGCGGACACCAACAAAAATCCAAATTCTATTGTTGAAGGCAACTTAGCCTTCATAGTGTAGTAAGTTCAAACACTCAATATTTAATGGTCGAGAATGAATAGCTGGTACAAAATATATTGGCTTCCCTGAAAGAGATAGAACAACTCCATGTAGCAGTATAGAATGCAGCTTCTGCATAGGTCTACTTGGGGGAAATGAGAGAAGTGATACTTTCTGATGTGTCAACACTTGGAGATACCATGCGGGACCTCTATGAGGAGCTCATGACTATGAATAAGGTAGTTGTCTACTTGTATAACTTACAACGACAGAGCAAAGAAATTAATCAAGATTCTCAATAATGTGCAAAATTCCATCACCGTCATGCAAGAGTGGGCAATGTGATACAAGGGGGCACCAATTAATTTGGTAAATAAAATGATGTTGCAAGTCGATATGGACAAAGAAATTTTTTTTTGATGTTGATTTAGAATAGCAAGAAACTCGCCTCATTCATTAGAAACATTCAAGCCTCATATGTACGGTTTTACAACATTTTGGATTTCATTGTGAGAACCCACAAGATCTAATCATTCAGCTCAATCACCTAAGCTAAGCACATGCATCAGGTTTGGAAGAAGGTTGAGGAGTATTTGGAGAAGATGAAACAGATTTCCACCAAGGAGGATTTGGAGCTGAACAGATGAAACATGTAAAAGTACAATGATGGATCTGTTTAGATCATAACAATGTTGCTACTGGTTGAGAAAGATATTAAGACTCGCCCCAAGTCATTGTACCCGGATGCTATGGAGGCTAGAGTCCACTTCCAGCCTAACACCATCACACAGTTTAGGGATGTCATCGCAAAGTACCAAGCATGGTATCAATATGTGGCCGAGAAGCATCAAGTAGATGTTGCCGAGCTAGAGTTCATCCAAATTCGAACATCATAGTGTTTTGTCTTTTTGGATGTCAAGTTGCCTCTACCCTATTTTGTCTCATATGGATACGAGTGGAAAATGTAATACTATTGTAATTATTTGTAAAAGTGAAATTCCAAGTGTCCATGTTGGAATGTGAAGAGTCATATTGTAATGTAATGAGTCATCTTGTAAATAATTTGAAGAGTCATGAGGGGAGTCCAAGAGTCATAAAGGGGAGTGTGAAGAGTCACTCCCCTTTTTTATAAATATAACCTCATAACTCATGTAATAGGATTTTGGGAGCCAAGATTTTGGCTAATCTTAGGCTTAGAAGGAGCTTGGGAGGATGAACAGCCTTGGATTCTCCGTAGCATAGAGCGAGTATACTTCTTTGGAGGATAATGTGTTCTTGACTTTAATGTTCCACTATTGGGGTTAGTGGTCTATCAATGGTGTATGTATGAATGGAACTTTCACTTATAATAATAAAATCAGAGGTGATACACTTTCATTCATATGTTATGAATATAGTAGGACTATTCTTATTGTATTTTAAGTGTATGTTATTTAACTTATGCTTATGCTTATGAACTATTTCGTTTTCATTTGCATGAATCTTGTTGAATGCATGTTGTTGTATTAATTAATCACTTTAACTTGTGGACTATTTGACACCTTAGTTTGTGATGTCATTACACTCATACATTTCTTTCAAGCTGTGTACTATTACAGGCTTCCAAGGGCACACTTCCTTTTCCCTTAGTGTGTTGGAACCCTCATTCATCACACTTGATTCTCTGCAAGGTCAGACACTTTCTCTCACCCAAAATTACCATACTTCACTTTGCGCATTTTTGTAGTCAAGGCATAACATTACCACCAAATGCTGGGACTCGTACTCCAAATGGTGTTAGGTGTAGTTGTGGCTTCATATTGGGGAGTGTTTAGTCAATTTAGTATGTCCTAAATTGCCACATTAATTATCAATCCGGGAGTCATAAACTGATGAAGTGTGGCGCACTATATGTGCAAGACAGCCTCTTTCTTACTTTTTATCAATTTTATCTTGTTTTTGGGGGTTTTATCTTGGTTTGTCTCCTAATGCAAATGATAATCCTATTCCTAAGTTTTAAGAATACTTTTAGAAGGCAAGTTTGGGTATAGATTTTAAGGCAATTATGTCCTCTATAATGATTTCCAGAACTTAACACTTCAGAAGGTCTTAAAACATACTAGTGATGAAATTAATACTTGAACAAGAACGAAATGTGCTACTATTCAAATCAAACAAATAATGAACTACTGATCATGAAATCATTGTCTCTGCTGCTTATCTAAATATAGAAAGAAAAATGAGTTAAGCTACTGCACTCAAACAAATCAAAAAATGCAAACTAATAAAAGTAAAATCAATTCACTTCATTTATAGTCCGATAGCTTGCCAAGTAGTCTAAGCTATGGCTCTAGAGATAACGTCAATAATTTGAGGAATTGATATCTAATTGCAGAAAAATAAAGCTAAAATCAAATCACATCATTCATAGTTCGATAGCTCGCCAAGTAGTCTAAGCTATGGCTCTGGAGATAACGTCAATGATATGAGGAATTTGATATCTAATTGCAGAAAAATAAAGCTAAAATCAAATCACATCATTCATAGTCCGATAGCTCGCCAAGTAGTCTAAGCTATGGCTCTGGAGATAACGTCAATGATATGAGGAATTTGATATCTAAACTAACTGACAAAGCAAATGAATAAAACTGAAATCAAAGCATAACTGAAATTGAAAAGCTAAGAAAAGAAAAGTCAGCAGAGAGGCTAATCTCATGTCACTAGTTATCGTAAAAATTGTATGAAAATGCCTGGGCCTAGCCTATCCTAAAACACACACTGATCAGTGTTAACAACAATATATAATGCTTGAAAAATCATGTACAGGACTGTAATGTTAACATCCTAATTATCTTATGAAATATACACAGATGAACAAATTATGTAATATGTACAATGGAAATAAGAAAACAATACATAAAAACTTTACAGCAATAAAGAAAACAAAAACTCAGCATGCAGGGGCCCTCTGCACGGCCTTGGGCAACACGCTATCAGTCTGGAATTATGCTCACACAGTCATATAAAATAGAGTCTTATTGTATTGCAAAATAGAGGAAGACTCCTCTCGTTACAACAGTAGGACCAATTCACGGCACAATACAACGACTAACAACAAAACGACATCAAAAACTAACTAACTCTATGCGTTTGCAAACACATTATTTATAAGGGAAATTACATAACTATTTTCTCATGAAACACCTTCAACGAAGGACACATAAAAAGACAGCATCCGTGAGTTTAGCATGATGGTTGCCAAGATCATTCAATCTATCAAAAGATGGATGTTGGATTTGCGTCGTGGAGGCAGCCTACAGCTGTCAAAATGAACCCAGGGATCTAGGAACGGCCTCGTACCCTTCACGTGTTGAAAAACAGAGACTTGTTGCCACAAGACTCCTTCGTTTGACCACGGCTTTACTTTATGAATCCGGCTAAACCAATAGGACCTGGTCCATGTCCAGATCATTCTTGAACTGCCCACATGCCTCGTTTTGCTTGATGACACCTGTAATATAAAGATCAACAAAAACAACTGCAGAAATTTGAATCAGCTGCGGAAAGTGGCTGCATTCTACAGCTAATGAGAAAATCTAATTCAAATAGAAAACACAAAAACATGGTTAGAAAATCACTTAAATGCTCTTTTAGAATCAATATGCAATGATCTTTGATAGCTTATGAGGTACTGGTGAGGGGAAAAAGTCTAGGAAAATGTGTAGGAGAGACGTAGTTTCAGAGCTCAATAGGGAGCCCCCTAAATGTTAGTAGGTCCATCACCGTCAACAATAGGGTTGAGGAAAAATATATAAAATTTTAGGCTTTAGGGATGGAAATAAGTAAATTTCAAAGAAATCCTAGTCAGCCAATATAGCTTTCTTATATTTCCCTAATAATTCATCAAGGGGATCAATGTGGGGATCATAAAAATTGAAAGGAATAGTAGACATGGTGGTTCAACCCATAGTTGAATGCTTACGAATGTAGACTAGATGAATAGGAGGACATTGGTAGAAATTGGAGATAGAGGGATTGGATGTAGAATCCATGGTGAAATACATAAGTTACTATGAAAATACGAATCAATGACATCACTTTGACTCCCCACACTTATAGAAAAGTCCTATGTTGCAGTAAAAAACTTGGTTGTTGGACATTAAATGGAAAATACTAACTAAATCAGAGTGTGATTTAGAACTTTATGATGAACAAGACACAAATCCCCAATATATGACACAAATAACCAAAAAGGAATTTACATGACAATCATATTAGACCAATAATACAACTGACAAATTAAAACTAAAGGCCAAGTCAACATATTCGACTATTATGGGGAAAATATTCAATAGGATGAAAAAACACACATTAAATGACTCAACTAAAAACAAAACACACGACTTTTACCTCCATGACCACAATAAGTTGCACTATATCACAATATGTAAAGAAGACATTATTGACACAACGAAAATAAAAGACTAAAACCAAAAGGATAGATTGACTCTATCCTAAGACATAATCTACACTCTTGAAGAAAAAGAAATTGAAATCATATAAATTTAGTTACAACAGTAGGCTTCAAGTGAGTTCCATTCACCCAACTAGCCATGGGAACTCCATCAATTTTCATGAGCTTAACAAATCTAGACTCCCTTTTCTCCACGAATATAAAAGGTTCCAACCATTTCATTTGAATATTTCTAAGATGTTTAAAATACCTGTTGTCGTAGAGAAGAACCTAATCTCCAACTAAAAAAGAATTATTTTTAATATGGTGATTATGCAAATCCTTCTAGCTTTGCTTCTCCATACTCTCATGGAAATAATCTAAAAAGTGACGCTTGTCAAGTTTCAATAATTATTGGAGGTGCTCCACAAGTGACTCATCATCAGAAATTTTACTGGATTGCACAATATATATATTAGGAACAATGAAACCCAAACACGTCGAAGGAAACCTGCTCCAAACCAAACAAACCACACACCTATTCTCCCTTTACAAGAACAAACTAGAAGGCTAAAACTCTCGAGAGTTGTTTTGGCTATCGAGATTTTGCAGATTATTATAGCCCTTTCATTTGCTAGTTGAGGTTGGAAAAGGAGGATATTATTGTTGGGTGTGGAGCCTAATTATATTATTTATTCAGGGGTATCGCTGCATTGGACCTCTGTTGCCACCCGTAAAATGTACATTGTTAGGGGGGTCCAGGGTGGGGCAACGACGATTATTTGGAGCCCCCCCTAGCAAGGGATCGCGGGAAGCACCCCTGAAGCTAAAAATAGATGTAAAATTGCCTTGTAAAATGCTGTAATTTTGTAGTAAATCTGGGCCTTTCAATAGGCGAAGATCTGATGGTAGAAGTTACGTTTAATTAAGGGTTTTTTCCCTTAAAAGGCAACCCCTCACTATATATGAGGGAATTGTATTATGTAGATCTGTATTCTAAGTGAGAAAGAGATAGGAGATTGTGTGAGAGCGAAGAGGGAATTACATCGGAGCTGTTGTAGGTTGTATCTCTTCAGTTTGCTGGATAATATAAAAGGAAGGACTGGTTGTTTCTCGGTGGACGTAGCCCAAATTGGGTGAACCACATATATCTATGTCTCTCTTGTTTTATCTGTTTTCTGTGTTTACATTTCTGCAATATATTTTATGTGTTCCATTTCTCTGTAATATATAATTTTCTAACAACTGGTATTAGAGCCGCAGGTCTATTTCATTGATAAACTCGTAGGAGAGAAGGTTTCCTGGTTCGAGTGGGAGCAATGGTGGAAGATGGTAGGTTTAGGGTCGAAATATTTAATGGCCAAAACTACTAGCTCTAGAAGATGCAGATGGAAGATTATCTGTATCAGAAAAATCTGTACCTACCATTGAGCGGAAAGAAAAAGAAGCCGACGAGTATGACAGACGCAGAATGGGATTTCCTCAATAGAAAGGAACTTGGAACAATACAGTTGTGCCTAGTGGCATCGGTAGCCTTTTAATATTTCGAAGGAGACGACAACAGATGGTTTAATGTCGGCATTGGAAAAACTATATGAAAAACCCTCGGCCTCAAATAAGGCATTTATTATGAAGCATTTATTTAATATGAATATGTCAGAAGGTGGATCTGTTGCTAATCATTTAAATGAATTTAATACAGTTACCAGTCAGTTAAGTTCTGTAGGGGTAACTTTTGATGATGAAGTTAGGGCTCTATTATTTCTGTGCTCATTGCCAGAAAGTTGGAATGGTTTAGTTATGGCCATTAGTACCTCTGTCTCTGGATCTAGTACTTTAAAATTTGAAGATGTTGTCGGTACAATCCTTAGTGAGGAAATGTGATAAAAAATCTCCAGTGAGACATCAGGTAATGCTTTGACTGCAGAGACTAGAGGAAGAAAAATGGAAAGTGGAAAGAGCCCAGTATATCGTAATAAGTCAAAGAAAATCAGATCCAAGTCTAGATCGGGGATAGTGTGTTGGAAATGCTGGAAGGAAGGACACCTGAAGAAATACTGCAAGTCTTGGAAGGGAAAAGAAGGAGATGCGTAGGAAGGAAACAATCATGAAGTGAATGTGACATGTGATGTGTTGCAAGATGCTGTGATTCTTTCATTAGAAAATATTATTGATGGCTGGGTGGTAGATTCAGGGGACTCATTCCATGCCACACCTGATAGGAAACTTTTTCATGATTATGTTCAAGGAGATTTTGGATAGGTTCGATTGCGTGATGATAAACCCTGTAAAATCATTGGAATTGGTACAGTTTTCATAAAAAAATAGAATGGAAATCAATGGTTGTTGAAGGAGGTAAGGCATGTTCTAGATCTGAAGAAAAATATGACTTGAACAGGGTAGTTGGGAGGTGAAGGCTGTGTGACTACTTTTACAGATAAAAACTGGAGGGTCACTAAAGGAAGCCTGGTAATAGCAAAAGGAGAAAAGGTTGGTACATTGTATTTATGCAATGGTATTTCTAATTCTGTTAATGCTCTAACCTGTACAGGAGAAGATATGACATTGTGGCATCATAGGCTTGGGCACATGAGTGAGAAGGGGATGCAGATTCTTCACTCAAGACATTTGTTTCCAGGTTTGAATCATGTTGATTTAAAATTCTGTGAGAATTGTGTTTATGGAAAATAGAAGAGAGTCATATTCCTCAGATTTGGGAAAGAAAAGAAGAGCGAAAAATTAGAGCTTGTGCATACAGATGAATGGGTACCTTCTTAGGTATCATCTCTCGGTGGATCTCATTATTATGTTACTTTTATTGATGATGCAACCAGAAAAACCTAGATTTATTGTATTCAAAATAAATCTGATGTATTTGATACTTTCAAGAAATGGAAAGATTTGGTTGAAAATGAGAAAGGAAAAAGGTTGAAGTGTCTCAAATCAGAAAACAAAGATGAATATTGCAGGAAAGAGTTTGATAGGTATGTTAAGAGAACGGAATTCGTAGAGAGAAGATAGTTCCAAGAACACCACAAGAAAATGGTGTGTCAAAAAGGATGAACAGGACAATCATGGAGAGTGCAAGGTGCCTGAGATTGCATGTAGGATTGCCTTTACAATTTTGGGTAGATGCTGTAGATACTATTGTTTATCTAATAAACAGAGGGCCTTCAAGTTCTTTGGATGGTCATATTCTAGAGGAGGCATGGAGAGGTAAAAAAGTAAACTACTCATTTTTAAATACTTTTGGTTGTGAAGCCTTTGTCCACATTAATAAAGAAAATAGAACAAATCTTGAGGAAAAATCAAAGAAATGTACCTTTGTTGGATATGGTGTTAAATATTTTGGTTATCTCTTTTATGATTATGAAAAACACAAAATCATTAGGGGTAGAGATGCCATATTCAATGAAAGGGTTTTGTATAAGGATCAGATGCAGGAAAAGAAACATAAAAAAAGAAAACGGAGAATACACAGTTCTTGATGAGATCACATAAAAGGTGAAGGTGCCTCAAAATCATAATGGTAAAAAACCAGAACAAAAACAACAACCACAACAAAAACAGGGACCTCAAACACTTGAAAGTGGTGTTAGAAGATCTACCAGGATAAGTAGACTCCCTGGATGATACTATCCTTCATTATATTATGTATTGTTCATTGATTCTGGTGAACCAGAATGTTATGAAGAAGCAGTGTAGGTAGAAAACAGGAAGAAGTGGGAGCAAGCCATGAAAGAAGAGATGGATTCCTTAGCAAATAACCAGACTTGGGACTTAGTTAGGTTGCCTGCAGGTAAAACATCATTGCTGAATAAATAGGTTTACAGGTTGAAGGAAAAGATGGAGGTAGAAAAAGGTATAAAGCTAGGCTTGTGGTGAAGGGGTCTGCACAGAAAAAGGGTATATACTTTGATGTGATATTTTGTCCTGTTGTTAAATGAATTCAATAAGAACTATTTTAAGTCTAGTAGCAGCTGAAGATTTGCATCTTGAGGAGTTAGATGTAAAGACAACATTTCTCCATGGGGATTTGGAGGAAGATATATATATGCAACAACCACAATGATATGAGGTCAAAGGGAAGGAGAAACTAGTGTGCAAGTTGAAGAAGAGTTTGTTTGGCTTAAAACAGGCTCCAAGGCAGTGGTATCTAAAATTTGACATGTTTATGTCTAAACAAGGTTATACTAGATGCCACTCTGATCATTGTGTTTATCTCAAAAGGAAAAATGATGGCAGATATATTATATTGTTACTGTATGTAGATGAAATTCTTGTTGTAGGTTCTAACATGTAGGAAATAAATGTGCTCAAAAGAAAATTGGAAAAATCATTTGCAATGAAGGATTTGGGTGCTTCAGAACAAATCCTTGGTATGAGAATAACTAGAGCCAGGAAGAATCGCAAATTAAAATTGTCTCAGAGTGAGTACATACAAAAGGTATTGAAAAGGTTTAGTATGCAGAATGCAAAACTAGTTAGTATACCTTTGGCTAGCCATTTCAAAATAAGTAAGGAAATGTGTCCCAAGGCTCAGGAAGAAATGGATTATATGTCTAAAGTTCCATATGCATTAGTAGTTGGAAGCTTAATGTATGAAATGGTCTGCACAAGGCTTGATATTGCACATGCATTGGCAGTTGTAAGCAGGTACATGAACAATCCAGGAAAAGAACATTAGATTGTAGTGAAGTGGATTCTCAGATATTTGAGAGGTACCACAAATCAAGCATTATGCTTTGGTGGTTCAAACATTGCTCTATAGGGATATGTTGATGTAGATATGGTGGGTGATAGAGACAACAAGAGGAGAACCACAGGGTATGTGTTTACTGTAGGTGGAACAACTGTCAATTGGGTCTCAAAACTGAAAAGTGTTGTTGCATTCTCAACAATGGATGTAGAGTCTGTTGCTACTACAGAGGCTGGTAAAGAAATGATTTGGTTACAAAGGTTTCTAGATGAATTGGGTAAGAAGCAAGAGTTGGGCAGGTTATACACTGACAGCCAGAGTGCCATACATCTTGCAAAGAACTTTGCATTTCATTCCAAGACTAAACATATATAGCTCAAGTATCATATCTTATGGTCAATGTTGGAAGATGGACAATTGAAGCTGGAAAAGATACACACTAGCCACAATCCTACAAATATGTTAACAAAAGTTGTAACGAGGGAGAAACTGAGATTATGCTCAGTTTAAATTGGTTTTCAAGTATGATGAAGAAGATGAGAAACATCCAGGTCCAAATTGGAGTCATTGTCCAGCAAATCTAGTAGTGGTGGAGTTTTTATAATCAATCTCCAAGTGGGAGATTGTCAGGTGTGGAGCCTAATTATCTTCTTTATTAAGGGGTATTGCTGCATTAGACCTTGGTTCGTAATGTGGCGGCAACGCTGCTCATAAAATGTACACCACCAGAGAGGTCCAAGGGGGTCAACGATTATTATTTGGAGCCCCCCCGGTAGGGGATCGGGGTAGCGCCCCCGAAGCTAAAAATAAATGTAAAATTGCCTTGTAAAATTTTGTAATTTCGTAGTCAATTTGGGCCGTTCAATAGGCCGATATTTGACTGTAGAAGTTATGTTTAATTTATGGTTCTTTTCCCTAGAAGGAAAAAACTCACTATATATGAGGGAATTATATTGCGTCTATGTAGATCTATATTCTAAGTGAGAAAGAGAGAGGAGATTGTGTGAGAGTGAAGAGGGAATTACAGCAGATCTGTTGTAGGTTGTATCTCTTCAGTTTACTGGATAATATAAAAGGAAGGATTGGTTGTTTCTCCGTGGACGTAGCCCAAATTGGGTGAACCACGTATATTTGTGTCTCTCTTGTTTTATGTGTTTTCCGTGTTTACAATTCTGCAATATATTTTATGTGTTCCATTTCTCTGTAATATATAATTTCCTAACACTTATATAGCTTGAGAGAGGGGAAATGGATCCTCTTATAATGGGAGATACCTTGTCCCTTTTGGTTTGTTCCATTTTAATATGGGAAAGGAGCCAAAACAGTCTCTCTCGGCTTTATCTTGCCTAACCATTTACCAGACTTCCATTCACGAAGCTTCTAGACCTGGAAGCTTTGACTCTGTTTTTTAAAAACATTCCAAAAGAGGGTCGATGAGGGTGATGAATGGATTACCAGTGTTGTTTGGCACTAGGCCCAGTGTTAGACTTTACAAATCGGCACAGGGAAGAAACTGAGTGATAGCGCTGGTCTTGAAAACTGAGTTAGAAGGAATATTCTTGGGAAATGATGTAAGAGGGAAATGTTTTGCAGATGTAGAGTGATGTAAGGACATGTTATTCATGATAGGAAAACACATAAATGTCACTGTAAATGTCCTCTAGGATCGAGGAACTGGGAGTACAAGGACAATGGAAAAATGTTGTGTAACAGATTTGTCGAGTAGGAAGATTCTCTCTGCGGACAAAGACAATCCCTCTAGCCCAGGGGAGAGGGTCTAGCCACAAACAAGACAATCTGACATAAGTTCCCTTATATTGAGAATGGATAAGATCCTACCTCTTGTATCGCTAATCCTTGTTTGATAAAGTCCTTGTGCCTTTGCTCCAGCGATCAACTCCTTAATGTTAATCAAGCACTTGAAACAAATGAACAAGAAACCAAAGCGCACATGATAGCGTACAATATATTCAACCTGCTTAAGAGGCTAAGGAGCCTTAAGCTACCAAATAGCATATACAATTGATATAGGAAACAAAATATCAGTTGTATTATTATGACAAAAAGGAAAGTACAACCTTTGCCTTAGCATTGTAGGTTTCCTTCGACGTGTCCGGGTTCCAACACCACTGTTAGCATCTCATGATTCATCCTAAAAAATGGAAGTGCAAGTCTTCTTCCTCTTTCATCCAAACCAAACAAACCACACACTTATTCTCCCTTTACAAGCACAAACTAGAGGGCTAAAGCTCTCGAGAATTGTTTTGGCTATCAAGATTTGCAGATTATTCCAACCCTTTCATTCGCTACCCGAGGTTGGAAAAGGAGGAGCTTATATAGATTGAGAGAGGGGAAATGGATCCTCTTATGATGGGAGAGGTGTTATCCCTTTTGGTTTGTTCCATTTCAATAGGGGAAAGGAGCCCAATTTATAGTCTCTCTCAGCTCTATATCACCTAACCATTTACCAGACTTCTGTTCACGAAGTTTCTAGACATGGAAGCTTCGATTCCATTTTTTTTAAACCTTCCAAAAGAGGGTTGTCATTGGTCATGAATGGATTACCAACATTTTTCAGTGCTAGGCCCACCATTAGACTTTACAAATTGGCGCAGGGAAGAAACTGAGTGATAGCGCCAGTCTTGAAAACTGAGCTTGAAGGAATATTCTTGGGAAATGATGTAAGAGGGAAATGTTCTGTAGGTGAAGAGTGATGTAAGGAAATGTTCTTCATGATAGGAAAACACATAAGGATGACTGTAGAGGTCCTCTAGGATCGAGGAACAGGGAGTACAGGGACAGTGACAAAATGTTATGTAACAGATGCCTCCTAAAGCATGAAGGCCGAACAAGAGTGAGGGGTGAAATGATTTACGAGTAGATGCATAACCGAAAAATGTCATCAAAAAACCTGCAAGAAAGAATAGATAGATATACATCACGAAATCTCTTATAAAAGATACATAAATCGTGGTATGGACACAACCATCAAGAAGAATATTATGTAAATGTATCCAAGGTATGGGCACAACCATCCAACAAGAAGGATCATATCTAACCAAAGGTATGGTTGCAACCATCAAATAATGAGAAGGATCACATATAACAAACTCATGGTATGGTCGCAACCATCCATATGAAAGAGACATGTTTGTAAGCATGATCATGTCACATCGCCCTACAACCCGAACTTGTGTAATCTGAGCCCAGGGTCTTGCGCTCCAACATGACCTGATCAAAATAAAAATTCTAGCATGTGGATATATGTGTTGAAGTCAAACATGCTGGATAGTCTCTTGATTACCGATGAATGATGTGAACTGTTAACAAGTGCGAGAGAAACCACCAATAATTAAATGGCTCTCAAGTTACCAATAGCACAATTCACGGAGTGTGAATAAGGAACTGAAGTCAAACACACATGAAGTCGCTCGAGCAAAAGCCAATGATGAGAAATTGTTGTCAAGTGCAAAGAACTTTCCATTAGGGCATACAAGCTCTAATGTACTGGAAGGGAGTCTCTCGGCCAACTTCTCGAATAATGAGATGAAGTCGACAGGAAGTGACCTTGTTGAAGGAGGGCCATGATGTATCCCACATCATCGACGTGAGACAAGGGGATGCAATGATTATGGATGATACAGAGAATCAGGAATGAGTGTAAACTGTAGAAGGATTAACTCTTGAACATATCGACGACATGACTCCCGAATTTGGCAGCTTTTGGATCCATAAGATTAGAAGTCATGATGACGTGGTAGAAATCAAATGGAGTAGCTCAAACCCAGGAAGGTCAATGATGAAGTGAGGATATCCCAACCTAACATGAAGCAGAAAAGTGTCATGTTCAAGAGTGACAAGTTGCCGACACAACTGGTAAAACTTGTCCATTTTCCCCCACCATTTCTGGTAGGTACCCCAATTATTTTTTATCCCAAGCTTGAAGGGGATAACATATGCTTGGAATATAATTCCATCCTTCAGATAGATTCGACCTAGTAAGATTAACGAGCCCTAGGGAGGAGAAGCTCAGTTTCTGTCATGGTGACGAATCTGATGTCATTAAATTTTAATGAGTTCGACAAAGGGAAAAATCGGTATCCTTTTCATGTTTAGAGAGTTTGAAAAAGACATAGAAAAGAAAACTCCAAAAGGTCCATTTTCATAAAGTTGTCTCTTGAGCCCGAAAAGGTAGAAAACAATACTCGAAATAACCTCTTGACCATGTCAGTCAAGGAGTACCTTTTTCGTAAATAGTTTATCCCATCCCGAAAAGGGGTAAATGACATTTCCAAACCTTTTATGAGGTCAAAACGATAAGAACTCAACAAACTTTTCGTGTTTTGAGAGTTGGAAAAGAGCTTAAAGTGGACTCCTCGTTTTTATTTACTTTAATGAGTCAAAAAGGGGAAAATACTCTACATATTTTCATTTCAATTTTTATGAGTCAGGAAAAGAGCTTAAATATGCATCACCACCAGCAAACCATCACCTGTCTTTGCACAAGAAGAAAATACATTATCCAGTTCTATGGAAAAATGATGAAAAATACTTTTTAAAACCCTAAAACATGGTGAAAAGTTTATAAAAAGGGGAAAAAGTAACACATTCTTATCATTTACCTCATTGGGAGCAATTTTTACCCATTTGTGCCCTAAATCTCCTAGAGCAGATTTTTGTAGATCCAGGAAGCTGATCGTCGAACCATTCGTTGCAGGTAAGAGCCGAGGCCCTAATCTTTGCATTGATACCTGTTTTTAAGCATTTAACTGTCTCTTTAGGGATTTTGAGGGATTTTTGGCAAAACATTTTTTCACCCACGGTCGGCGTGGAATCCAGGCATGGGATAATGCTGAACATGGGCATGGGGTCTCGTGTTGTCGGCACACCTATTTTAAAAACATTTGCGCCTGCGCAAAGAACCAAATTTTTGCAAATTTTGCCCAAATTCATTGCTTTAAATAAGAAATTTCCCTTTCAAAAACTAATGTTAAGTTAAATGTGGGGTGTTTGCAGGTGAATCAAAGCAAAAATATGGTGATTGAGTGGAAAGAACGTGATTATGAAAGAATAGATCAAATGGCCTTGGAAGATCCAAACTGTTTGGATGCATTAAGGAACTGTGGGCTCCTCAAGTTCTTTCTGACAACGAGCCTACGGTCTCAACCTGAGCTACTATAATACTTGATCAATATATGGTACATTGGATGTGAGGTATTTGTGATCCATGACCAAGAGCTGGAGTTGGAGACTTCAGGAATTTACTTCATTACTGGAACTAGTCCAATTGTATGGAGGCATGCCTCTTAGGGTGTGTGTAAACATGCTACTTGCCCCACATTTCCCGGGAGATCTTAAATATACAAGCGGCAAGATTAACATTATGACAATGAATGATCTTGTATTGAAGGTGATGCTCTTGACCATCAACTGAGTGGCTTGGGCTCAAGCATTACACGAGTCTAACAAATCGCACTTCTACTATGTTGTGGACTACATGGCGCCCATTGTCTTCAACTGGGCGGAAGTAATGCAGGTAAACATGAAGAGGAAAATATCCAAATGAAAAGCGGGAAAATTGAGGTAATTTGGATATGGCTTCGTTCTAGTGACCTTCTTCTTAAATGGATCCCACTATTCCATTATCAGATGGTGGAGGTAAACCCTCCGGTACCATGAGATCCACAGATGGTTCGATGGAGTGAGCTGATGCCTAGATCTGGAGGGGGCCAACAGATGTCCTACAGGACCACCTTCTTTGTGTGCCTCAAACGAAATTTGATTTTCATGGAGGATTGGCCGTATAGCGGGACTAACTTCCGTGGTCATCCTGACATACCACTCCCAGAGGGAGAATACTTTGATGATGGAGTTGAGAAAAACAATTTTGTTTTTTGTTTTTTATTTTTTTTGCATATATGTATTCGTTTCATGACACATTGAATTTGTAATTGCAGATGTTGGACCAGAAATACTAGCTGGGATGTCTCCTATAACTAGACACGTGGCTTGGCAGTTCGAGGTTTCTCTGTACCAGGAAGGAGTGGACAACGAAAAGGAGATTTCATGAAATCTGGAGGCCTGACGAGAGGGATTCCAGAGTATGCACAGATTGAGGACATTCCTCATCATTATCGGCGGCATGCGATGGGAGTGTCATATCAGATCCACCAATTACTGACTCATGTAGTAAGAGCAGTAACATGTTATCATGATCACCAAGCAGAGTAGTCCATAGTTTGCATTTACAGTTTTGAGTTCTCCGAGCCATGAATGTACTTGGGACACATATATTATTTTTTGGATTTTGATGTATTACACTCAAACATTATTGACATATATATATCATATTTCCTGTTTACTATGATACAATGTTTTCACATATTGCGTAAATGTCTGTCTAAAACATAATTAGCCAATGCATCTGTTAATGTATTCATATGCCTAGGAATGTGATGATATGTGATATAATCAAAATTTCTTTCCAATAGACGAATATGCAAATATATTCTCAATAACTTAGGGTTTCTAACATAATATTTCCCATTGAGCTGAAGAACAACAAGTTGTGAATCAAGATTTACAACCATTTCTCGAATGTCAAGAGCAATGGCTTCTGACAAGAGTTCGAGAACTGCGCTATATTCAACAATGTTATTAGTTGTTTGACCCAAAAAAATACCTTGAATATTAATCAAATCACCATGAGGGTCATAAATAGCCCATGCCACAGATGATAGATTCCAGGTACTACGGCAAGCACCATCAGTGAAACCGACATAAGGAGTCACAGACATTTACAAAGCAGGTGAAGACATAATAAGTAGGAAAGTTGCTTGAAAAAAAATACACCGAACGAAATTGCACAAAAATGAATAACACACTTATGTACACAAGTAGCCATGCGATATGACTCCCACATAGTACTTTTTTAGGTACAGCCCATTACAGGGCTTGCCCAAAAAGTTACCCTCATAATCAATTAGCTCATAGGCCCCTTTTTGTAATACACGCTTGACAATATTGTAGGTTTTAACCCTGTACAGAAATTACCTGCATATGAATTCTAAAACACAGAAAATAAACAATGCGAGAGCATAACACATAAAACACATATACATAGAGATTTTCCTCTAGATCCCAAAATCGGGACTACTAGCTTGATTTTTCATTATGTTCCTTTCAATGTTATAATACATATTTATACATGCCGAAGCATCCAATACCATGGACCGAAAACCATCGCGTCCAAAAACATGTGCGAAAATCATGCACAAAACCATAGGTGGTTCCGCCCAACCTAACATAGGTTACAAAACCAAAATTTTTTGGGGTGCTACCCCAAGCCCCATAAAGTGGGGTTACCTACACCCCTCAAACCCCCTGTGAGCTCCCCGCTACGCAATAGGCGCAACGAAGTGGGGGCTCCACCCCCCCTCTAACTCCTAGGTTAACTACGTGGGCTAGTCGTGGAAAGAATATAACACAACCCAACATTCTCCCACTTGTTGTTTTCTTTCCATATGGGGCCACAAGAGAGCTTAGTCATTTATCCAGCCCTGTAATGCCCATTGTTTCTCTACACCAAGAGAACTTCTCAGAGCTCCCAGATTTTGTCAATGCATCTGCAATATTCTTCAAAGTGTCCACCTTTTCCAGCAACACCTTTTTGTCTTCTATCATATCCCTCACAAAGTGATACTAAACATCAATGTGCTTTGTCTTTGAATGAAATGCAAGGTTCTTTGCCAATAAAATTGCACTTTGGCTGTCACTGTTTATCCTTATATCTCCTTGTATTAACCCCATACTTGAACACAATCTCTACAACCAAACTGCTTTCTTGCTTGCATGAGTGGCTGCCATGTATTCTGCCTCTGTAGTTGATAGTGCCACTACAGATTGTTTCTTACTTATCCAACTGACTGCACCTCCAAATAGGTTAAACACATACCCACTTGTAGATATTCTTTGATCCAGATCTCCAACCCAGTCTGCATCAACAAGGCCACAAATATCCAACAGATTGTCTAATCCTGGTCTTCGTTGGTAGCACAAACCATAATCACTAATGCCACGCAAATACTTGAAAACCTACTTCACTGTTGCCCAATGCTCCTTTCCTGGTTTTGACATAAACCTGCTCAATACTCCCACTACATGTGCAATGTCTAGTCTAGTATAGACCATTGCATACATCAGGCTACCGATTGCACTCGCATATGGAACACGAGACATGTTCTCTTCCTCTTCTTGTGTCTTGGGACACTGTTCAGTAGATAAATTTACACCTATAGGAATAGGAACCTTCACCGATTTACTATCCTGCATATTAAATCTCTGTAATATTGTCTCGACATACTTCCTCTGGTTTAACTAGAGCTTCCTCTTTGCCTGATCTCTTTTAATTTCCATGCCCAAAATATGGTTTGCAGCACCAAGATATTTCATGTCAAATTTGGAGGACAATTGGGTCTTCAAATCCTGGAAAATTTCTTTGTCATTTCCAACCTACAACATATCATCCACATACAAGACCAAATAAATAACATGGTCACCAATTAATTTAAAATACACACAATGATCTGCTTTGCTTCTGGTGAAGCCAAGTCCCCGTATAGATGTATCAAATTTTTGATACCACATCCTTGGTGATTGTTTTAATGCATACAGAGACTTCTTTAACTTGCATACCAGTTCTTTCTTACCCTTCACCGCAAAGCCTTCAGGTTGCTTCATGTAGATTTCCTCTTCCAAATCCCCGTGAAGAAATGTTGTCTTCACATCCATCTATTCTACCTTAAAATCAAAAGCAACAGCAACAAAAAAAAGTAATGTAATAGAGGTTACCTTGGCAACAGGTGAAAAAATATCACCAAAATCAATTCTCGACACCTGGGAATAACCTTTTGGTACCAATCGAGCTTTATATTTCTCCACCTTTCCTTCTGCATTTGTCTTCTTCTTGAACACCAATTTGTTGCCAATGGGTTTCCTTCCAGTCGGCAACTCCACTAGATCCCAAGTGTCATTTTTGTGAAAAGATGCCATTTCATCAACCATGGCCTCTTTCCAGAGTTTTCCATCCTCTGAATCTACTGCTTCCTTCACAGTTCTGGGATCATCATCAGTAATAGATAAAGAAAAATTTGAACAGAAAGAAGACGGACAATACCTTTCTAGTTGCCTTCTTTCTCAAACTGATCTTCTCACAGTCGGAATTTGTGGCTCTTCATCTTCCGATTCCTCTTCTTCTGTAGAGTCTGATTCTTCCTCCTTTAGCTCAAACTCTATCTTCTCAGGTTCCTTGGTTGAACTTCATGTTTAATAACATCTTTCACCTCTCTGAGCACCACATCTCGGTTGTACACAACCTTCCTTGTTACTAGGTTCCAACGCTTATAACCCTTTAAACCATACTTATACCCAATAAAGATGCACTTTTCAAATTTATTATCCAATTTGGTTCGTTTCTCCTTTGGAACATGTACATATGCATCACATCGAAATACCTTCAGATGTGAAAGAGAGGGTTTCTTACCAGTCCATACCTCTTGTGGAGTTTTATCCTCCAACGCTGATGAAGGTGATCTGTTGACCAGGTAACATGTTGTCTCCACCACCTCTACCCAGAATTCCTGTCCTAACCTGACAACACTGAGCATGCTTCTTTCCCCTTCCATCAACATCTTGTTTATTCTTTTTACAAGTCCATTTTGCTGAGGTGTATATGGAGTAGTCTTCTACCGTGTTATACTACACTTCTTACAAAATTCTTCAAATTCCTTACTGCAAAACTCTCCACCGTTATCTGTCCTCAGCACCTTTATCTTCTTCTCTATTTGATTTTCCACAAGAGCCTTGAATTCTTCAAACCTGTCAAAGACTTCAAATTTATTCTTAAGGAAATATATCCATGTATTCCTTGAGAAGTCATCTAGAAATGATACATAGTACACAGACTTACCCAGTGATGGAACCTTCACAGGTCCAAACACGTCACTATGCACAAGCTCTAGTATATGTTTCGCCCTCTTACCACCAGAGGGGAAACTCACCTGATTTTGCTTCCCATATACACAATTAACAATGTAAACTTTGAAACGGGAACTATAAACTCAAAACGGGAACTCTGGCAAAAAAACCCCGAAAAATAAATAAAAAAGAGTGCTAAAAATGAAAAGTGTGTATACTGGAACGATGATTTTATTTTTTAGGGGTCAATTTTGAACATGTTTTACAAATGACAGTGACTACGAAATTTACTACGAAATTTTCATGCAACATATAGCTTAAAAACGAAAGTGATGATACTGGAACAATGACCTTTTTTTTTAGGGTCAATTATCAAAATTTTAAAAAAATGCTAGTAAAATCAAATTTTTATGTGCCAAACAAAGTTGTTTATGAGGAAAAAAACACATTAATGTTTTTGGTAGGATATCATTTTTCTTTCCTAAGTATAAATTCAACATGTTTTCAACCATAACATGCTAGATACAAAAGAAAAAGGATTCCAGGAATTGCCTAGCCACCAGCCGGGTGGGCGGGCGGACCGCTGGGGTGGCGTCAGCCCAGCCGCGCCACCCCGGCGGCCAGCCTGCCCACCCGGTTGGTGGCTGGTCAATTTCGGGAATCGACCAACCACTAGCTAGGCGGGCGGGCAGGCCGCCGGGGTGGCACTGCTTGTGACTGGGTGATTCCCGAAATCCCCCAGCCACCAGCCGAGCAGGCTGGCGGGCAGCCGGTGTGGCGCCAGCCCAGGCCGCACCACCCAGGTGGCCCGCCCGCCCCGTGGCTGGGTGATTCCCAGAATCACCCATCCACTAGCCGGGTAAGCGGCTGGTGGCTAGGCAATTCCCGAAATCGCTAAGCCACTAGCCAGGTGGGCAGGCAGGCCGTCGGCGTGGCGCCAGCCCAAGCTGTGCCACCCCGGCGGCCTGCTCGCCCGCTCAGCGGGTGGTTGGGGGATTCTCGGAATCGCCCAACCACTAGCCGGGCGGGCGGGCGGGCCACCGGGGTGGCGCCAGCCCAGGCCGAGCCACCCTAGTGGCCCGCCCGCCCGCCCGGCTGGTGGCTGGGTGATTCGCGCCACCTCGCCTGCCCGGTTGGTTGGTGGCTAGGTGATTTCGGGATCGCCCAGGCACCAGTCGCCCACGCCCGCCCGACTCGTGGTTGAGTGATTCTGGGAATAACCCAGGCGGCTGGAATCACCCAGCCACTAGCCGGGCGGGCGGGCGAGCCTCCGGGGTGGCACCAACCCAGGCCGCGCCACCTCGGCGGCCCGCCCCCCCGCCTGGTTGGTGGCTGGGTGATTCCCTTTGCCCGACTAGTGGCTGGGTGATTCCCAGAATCACCAATCACCCAGCCATCAGTCGGGCAGGGGACTGGTGGTTGGGTGATTCCCGGAATCAGTCAGCCACCAGCCGGGCGGGCCACCGGGGTGGTGCCACCCTAGGCTGCGCCACCCTGGCGGCCCGCCCACCCGCCCGGTTGGTGGTTGGGAGATTTCGGGCCGCCCCACCCCGGCAGCGCGTTTGGCTGGTGGCTGGGTGATTCCCGGAATCACCCAGCTACCAGCTAGGCGGGCGGATGGTGGCTGGTTGATTCCCGGAATCACTCAATCACTAGCTAGGCGGGTGAATGGTGGCTAGGTAATTCCGGGAGTCACCCAGCCACTAGCCGGGCGGGCGGTTGTGCGGCTGGTGGCTGGTTGATTCCCGGAATCACCCAGTCACCAGCCGCCCGTAATCAACCAGCCACCAGCCGCCTGCCTGGCTGGTGGCTGGGTGATTCTGTGAATCAACCAGCGACCAGCCGCCCACCTGGTTGGTGGCTCCGCCCGGCTGGTGGCTGTGTGATTCCGAGAATCAACGAGCCACCAGCCGGGCGGCTAGTGGCTCATTGATTCCCGGAATCAACCAGCCACCGGCCGGGCGGGCGACTGGTGGCTGGTTGATTCTGGGAATCAACCTGCCACCAGCTAGGCCGGGCGGCCAGCTGGTGGCTCCGCCCGGCTGGGGGGTGGTTGATTCCCCTGCCCGGCTGATGGCTGGATGATTCCAGGAATCAACCAGCCACCGGCCGGGCGGGTGGCTGGTGGCTGGTTGATTACCGGAATCAACCAGCCACCAGCCGGGTGGCCATCTGGTGGCTGGTTGATTCATTCTGGGAATCAACCAGCCACCATCTGGGCGACTGGTTGGTGGTTGGTTGATTCTGAGAATCAACCAACCACCAGTTGGCCACCCAGCTAGTGGCAAGTTGATTCCGGGAATCAACTAGCAACCAGCCGGTCGGAGCCACAAGCCGGGCGGGCGGTTGGTGCCTAGTTGATTCCCGGAATCAACCAGCCACCAGCCGCCCGCCCAGCTGGTGGCTGGTTGATTCTGGGAATAAACCAGCCACTAGTCGCCCGCCCGGCTGGCGGATGGTTGATTCCAGGAATCAACCAGCCACCAGTCGGGCGGCCGGCTGTGGTTGGTTGATTCCCGGAATCACCCAACCACCAGTTGGGCGGGCGGCTGTTTGATTCCGGGAATCAACCAGCCACTAGCCGCCCACCTGACTGGTGGCTGGGTGATTCCGGGAATCAACCAACCACCAGCCGGCCGCGCAGCTAGTAGCTGGTTGATTCCTAGAATCAACGAGGCAAGGGTCGCTGCCCGGCTGGTGGTTGGTTGATTCTAGGAATCAACCAGCCACCAACCGGGCGGCGGGCTGGTGGCTGGTTGATTCCGGGAATCAACCAGCCACCAGCTGGCCACCCGGCTTGTGGCTGGTTGATTGCGAGAATTAACCAGCACCAGCTGGGCGGTCGACTGGTGGATGGTTGATTCTCAGAATCAACCAGCCACGAGCTGGCCGCCCCGCTGGTGGCTGGTTGATTCCGAGAATCAACCAGCCACTAGCCGCCCGCCCGACTTATGGCTGGGTGATTCCGGGAATCAACCAATCACCGGTCGGCCGCCCGGATGGTAGCTAGCTGATTCTGGGAATCAACCAGCCACCAGTCGGACGGAGCCACCAACTGGGCGCCCAGCTGGTGGTTGGTTGATTCCGGGGATCAACGAGCCACAGGACACAAGCCACCAACCACTAGCCACTAGCCACAAGCCACCAACCACCAGCCACTAGCCACAAGCCACCAGACACAGGCCACAAGCCACCAGCCACTAGCCGGGCGTCTGGGAATCAACCAGCCACTAGCCGCCCGCCCGACTGGTGCTGGGTGATTTCGGGAATCAACCAACCACCGACCAGCTGTCCGGCTTGTGGCTGGTTGATTCCTGGAATCAACCAGCCACTAGCCGGGCAGCCGACCGGTAGCTGGTTGATTCCCGGAATCAACCAGCCACCAGCTGCTCATTCAGGGAATCAATCAACCACCAACCGGAATGAACCAGCCACCAGCCGGGCGCTCGGTTGGTGGCTGGTTGATTCTGGGAATCAACCAGTCACCGGTCGGCGGCCCGGCTGGTGGCTGGCTGATTGCGGGAATCAACCAGCCACCGTTCGGCCGCCCGGCTGGTCGCTGGTTGATTCTCAGAATCAAGCAGCCACAAGCTAGGTGGCCAGCTGGTGGCTGGTTGATTCCGGGAATCAACCAGCCACCAGCCGGGCGGCTGGCCGGTGGTTGGTTGATTCCCGAAATCACCCAGCAACCAGTCGGGCGGGCGGATGGTGGCTGGTTGACTTCCGGAATCAATCAGCCACCAGACGACCGCCCGACTGGTGGCTGGGTGACTCCCGGAATCAACCAGCCACCGGCTGGTGGCTCGTTGATTCCCGGAATCAACCAGCCACCAGCCGGGCGGCCAGTTGGTGGCTCGTTGATTTCTGGAATCAACCAGCCACCAGCCACCCGGTGAGTGGCTGGTTGATTCCGGGAATCAACAAGCCACCAACTGGCCGCCCGACTGGTAGCTGGTTGATTGCGGGAATCAACGAGCCACGAGCAGCCCGCCCGGCCGGTGGCCCGTTGATTCCCAGAATCAACCAGCCACCAGCCGGGCGGCCAATTGGTGGCTCGTTGATTTCCGGAATCAACTAGCCACCAGCGACCAACCGGCCACACGGTAGATGGCTTGTTGATTCCCGAAATGAACCAGCCAACAATCGATCGCCCCGTTGGTGGCAGGTTGATTCCGGGAATCAACCAGCCACCCGCTGGCCGCCCGGCTAGTGGCAGGTTGATTCCGGGAATCAACCAATCACCAGCTGGCCGCCCGGTTGGTGGCTGGTTGATTCTGGGAATTAACCAGCCACCAGCTGGCCGCCCGACTGGTGGCTGGATGATTCCGGAAATCAACCATCCTCCTATCGGACGGGCGGCTGGTGGCTGGTTGATTCCCGGAATCAACCAGCCACCAGCCAAGCGGTTGGCTGGTGGCTGGTTCATTCCGGCTGGTGGCTGGTTGATTCCGGGAATGAGCGGCTAGTGGCTGGTTAATTCCCGGAATGAGCGGCTGGTGGCTGGTTGATTCTCGGAATCAACCAGCCACCAGCCGGGAGGCCGGCCGATGATTGGTTGATTCCCGGAATCACCCAGCCACCGGTCGGCCGCCCGGCTGGTGCTGGTTGATTCCCGGAAACAACCAGCCATAAGCCGGGTGGCCAGCTGGTGGCTGGTTGATTCCCGAAATCAACCAGCCACCAGCCAGGTAGCCGGCTAGTTGATTCCAGGAATCAACCAGACACCAGCACGTCGCCCGGTTGGTGGCTGGTTGATTCCGGGAATCAACCGGAATCAACCAGCCACCAGTCGGGCGGCCGACCGGTGGCTGGTTGATTCCGGGAATCAACCAGCCACCAACTGGGTAGCCAGCTGGTGGCTGGTTGATTCCCGGAATCATCCAGCCTGGGAATCAACCAGCCACCAGCTGGGCGGCAGGCTGGTGGTTGGTTGATTCCCGGAATCAACCAGCCACCAGCTGAGCGGGCGACTGGTGGCTGATTGATTCCTGGAATCAACCAGCCACCTGCCGGGTAGGCGACTGGTGGCTAGTTGATTCCCGGAATCAACCAGCCACCAGTCGGACGCCCGGCTTGTGGCTCCGCTCGGCTGGTGGCTGGTTGATTCGTGGAATCAACTAGCCACCAACCGCCCGCTCGGTCGCTGGCTGGTTGATTCCCGGAATCATCTAGCCACCAGCCGGACGGGAAAATCAACCAGCGACCAGCTGTCCACCCGGCTGGTGCATGGTTGATTCCGGTAATCAACCAGCCACTAGCCAGGAGGGTGGCTGGTTGATTCTGGGAATCAACAAGCCACCAGCTTGCCGCTCGGCCTAGCTAGTGGCTGGTTGATTCCAGGAATCAACCAGCCACCAGCCGCCTGCCCGGCTGGTGGCTGGGTGATTCCCGGAATCAACCAGCCACCGGCTGGGCGGGCGGCTGGTGGCTCGTTGATTCACGGAATCAACCGGCCACCGGCCGGGCGGCCAGCTGGTGGCTCGTTGATATCCGGAATCAACCAGCCACCCGCCCGGCTGGTGGCTGGTTGATTCCCGAAATCAAGCAGCCAGCAACCGGCCACCCGGTTGATGGCTCACCCGGTTGGTGGCTGGTTGATTCCGGGAATCAACTAGCCACCAGCCGGGCGGCCAGCTGGTGGCTGGTTGATTCCCGGAATCAACCAGCCACCAGTTGGGCGGGTGGCTGGTGGCTGGTTGATTCTGGCTGGTGGCTGGTTGATTTCCGGAATCAACCAGCCACCAGCCACCCGCGCGGCTATTGGCTGGTTGATTTCCGGAATTAACCAGCCACCAACCGGTCGCCCGGTTGGTGGCTGGTTGATTCCCGGAATCAACCAGCCACCAGCTGACCACCTAGTTGGTGGCAGGTTGATTCCGGGAATCTACCAGGAATCAACCAGCCACCAGCCGCACGCTCGACTGGTCGTTGGGTGATTCTCGGAATCAACCAACCACCGGCCGGGCGGGTGGCTGGTTGATTCCTGGAATCAACCAGCCACCAGCCGCCCGCCTGGCTGGTGGCTCTGCCCGACTGGTGGCTGGTTGATTCCCGGAATCAACCAGGCACCAGTCGGGCGGCCAGCTGGTAGCTGATTGATTACCGGAATCAACCAGCCACCAACCGGCTGCCCGGTTGGTTGCTAGGTGATTCCCCCGCCTGGCTGGTGGCTGGGTGATTTCGGGAATCACCCAGCCACCAGCCGGGTGGCCAGCTGGTGGCTGGTTGATTCCGGGAATCAACCAGCCACCAGTTGGGCGGCAGCCACCAGCTAGCCGCCCAACTGGTGGCTGGTTGATTCCCGGAATCACCTAGCCACCAGCCGGGCGGCCCACTGTTAGCTGGTTGATTCCCGGAATCACCTAGCCAACAGCCAGGCAGGCGGGTGGTGGTTGTTGTGGCCGACTGGTGGCGGGTTGATTCCGGGATTCAACCAGCCAGCAGTTGAGTGGCCAGCTGGTGGTGGTGGCTGGTTGATTCCCGAATAAACCAGCCACCAGCTGGCCGCCCGGCTGGTGGCTGGTTGATTTACGGAATCACCCAGCGACTAGCCGGGGGCTGGTCGCTGGTTGATTCTCGTAATCAACCAGCCACTAGCCGGCCGCCGGGCTGGTGGCTGGTTGATTCCCGGAATTACCCAGCCACCAGCCAGGCGGCTGGTGGCTAGTTGATTCCGGGAATCAACCAACCACCAGCTGGTCGCCCGGCTAGAATCAACCAGCCACCAACCGTCCGCCCAGCTAGTGGCTGGGTGATTTCGGGAATCAACCAGCCACCAACCGGGTGGGCGGCTAGTGGGTGGTTGATTCCCGGAATCAACCAGTGGCCGGCTGGTGGATGGTTGATTCCCGGAATCACCTAGCCATCAGCCGGGTGGCCACCGGCTGGTGGCTGGGTGATTCCAGGAATCAACCAGCCACCAGCCGCCCGCCCGGCTGGTGGCTGGTTGTTTCCTGGAATCACCCAGCCACTAGATGCCCGCCCTGCTGGTGGCTGGGTGATTCTGGGAATGAACCAGCCGTCCGCTCGGCTGGTGGGAATCACCCAGCCACCAGCCGCCCGCCTGGAATCAAAAGCAAAAGGAGAGATAGTTAACATTTATTAAAAACCACAATTGTTGATTTACTATCTTATAGACATTTGTGAGATGAAGAAGATTGGGTTCTGGATTTATTTTCTGGCACAGGTAAGTTTTATTATATGGAATTGAATTTCAATATGTTATTTTTTAATTAATATGTCATTGTACTAATTTAGTTCATTATTTCTTTTGTGCTTGGAAATTACATACAACGCTAGCATGTTGCCTTCAAAAAGGAAGAAATTGCATTGCAATTGAAAAAGATCCAGTACAGTGCAATTTCATTCAGCAAAGAATTAATGTTCTTCAATTTCTTTCAGATACAGTACAAGAAATTGGGTTGAATTAATGGGACTTTAGTGAATCATGTGTGACAAAAATGGCAAAGGAACCTCAACCACCATTACATGGAATGTTCGGAAAGACATACATTGGGAGATTCACAGACATCAAAGACTCATTAGAAGAGGAAAGTGAGCAAAAGGAAACAGAAAATATTGTGGAAAAAGACAATGATGAAACTCTAGAGGACGAAGAGTTTGGATTACGTAACATTGTTGATTAAATTTAAGTTATGCTTATAAATCAAGCTTTGCAATTTTTTGACTTTGACATCTTATGAGAATAATAAACACTCAATTAGAGTTGTTCTACGTTCAATATTTGTAATATGTGATTTTCGCATTGATTTTTAAGTTAATCATTATTTTTTGAAAAAAAAATTGATTATTATTATTTTTTTGACATGAAATTCATAAAAAAAGCTATTATTTAATCGTTTTTCGTTAAAATTATCGTATAAAAATTGTGATTTTGACATGTCAATTCTAGCAAAAAATTATCAAAACATGTAGTTTTTTAGTTATATTTATGTTAAAAATGGTTATTTTTATGTCCATTGTTAAAAAATATTGTTTTTTACAAACAATTATTTCATGTGGATTCAAAAATTAATTAAGGATGTATAAATATGTAGAATATCGAAAATTCTAAATATCGACCTCCTAATTTAAAAATGCAAAACAATAAAACCTCACTAAAAAAAAGTTAAAATTAAAATAAAAAAACAAGAAAATGTGAAGAAAATGGCCACTTCAAAAATGATCAAATTTACAAAATAATTATTTACATTTTATACATTAGAAAATTTAAAGCCAAAACACACGTATTTTAAAAAAAGGGGGTGATGCAGAATACTCGCTTTTTTAAATCAGCATGAAAATCACTACCATTCTAAAACGATTCTTAAACGTAATGTACATAAAAAAATTAAAGTGCCAAAAAGTATGCTCTAAAAAAACATGTTCGTTCTGCATCACCCTTTTTCAAAATCAGGTCACTTTTTTGCGATCTCTACGAAACGGGTAACAGTATCAATTCTCGTTTCAAAGTTTACATTGTTAATTTTCACAAAAATCAAAATCCAGAGAGCTATTACTCATACCTTCTACCATACCTTTACCATGAAGTAATCGAAGGCCTTTCTCTCCAATATGTCCAAGCCTTTGATGTCATAGCATGGTCTTTTCTCCAGAGACCACTAGATTTTCTACTCCACTTTTAGGAACCACAGTGTTGCACCCATCAACAACCTTGCTACCTTGCAGCTTGTACAGAGTTCCAATCCAAACTCCCCGCATCAATACCAGTGCTCCCTGAACCATCTTGTAGGTATCCTTCTCAAACACTGTTTTTACACCTGCATCATCCAACTTTCTTACAGAAATCAGATTTCTGGCCAATGCAGGAACATGTAGAACACCTGCAAGTGTTCTAACCCTTCCACCTTGCAAATTCAACTTTACTTTTTCGCGACCAATGATTCTAGCCTTATTATCATCTCCTAAGAAGACATCACCACCATCGTATTTCTCATACTCGCAGAACCACTCTCTATGGGGAGTGAAGTGAAAGGATGCACCTGAGTCAATCAACCATGCCTCATGATCTACATGTGTACTTGAAGAACCCAAGTACACATCCCCACCTTCATCTAAGGTGGTTTTCGCCTCTACAGAAGGAGCATCATTAGATCCCTTTCCTTTCTGGGACCATCCTCGTACAGAAAAGGCATCACCATTCTGGCTCTCCATATTTTTCTATCTCATCTCCTCTGTCAGGAAGGATGAGACTATTTCATCAAACTGCAAGGCAGTTGCATTGCTACCTATTGCAATAACCAGACTATCCCACAAATCTGGTTGAGAACACAACAAACTGATTCACTTATCTTCATATAAAATTTTAATATCAATAGATGCTAACTGACTTACCACAGTATTAAATGTGTTCAAATGCTCTGTCACCGAGTATCCATCTTTCATCCTCAGGTTATACAGCTTTTTCCGCAGGCACAGTTTATTCACCAGAGACTTAGATTGGTACAAAGTCCCTAACTTGTCCCACAAAGCCTTTGCCGTAGCTTCCCCTGATACATTCAACAATATTGAACCGGAGACACACAATTGTATTGTGCTCTTTTCCTTCCAATCCAACTTATTCCATTCTTCATCAGACACTCCCGTTGGTTTAGTACTTGGATCTACTACGATCCACTGATCTTTATCCACCAATAGATCCTCCATATTGAGTTTCCACAACTCAAAACTCTGACCATTAAATTTCTCAATCTCTATCTTTCCACTGCTCGCCATCTTCTTTCACCACCAGAATCGATCTCGCAGATCTCCGACTGAACAAGGTCTAGCACAGGCCCCAGCGAAACCCCTCAGAAACAAAGGCATCCCCTTGAAGCCAAAACAGCTCTCATACCAAATGTAGGTTTTAACCCCGTATGGAAATTAACTGCATACGAATTCTAAAAGACAGAAAATAAACAATGCGAGAGCATAACACATAAAACACATATACATAGAGATTTTCCCCTGGATCCAGAAACTGGGACTACCAGCTTAATTTTTCATTATGTTCCTTTCAATGTTATAATACATATTTATACATGCCGAAGCATCCAATACCATAGACCAAAAACCATCGCGTCCAATACCATGAACCGAAAACCATCACATCCAAAAACATGTGCGAAAATCATGCACAAAACCATAGGTGGATCCGCGAAACCTAACATAGGTTCCAAAACCAAAATTTTCTAGTGCGCTGCCCTGGACCCCATAAATTGGTGTTACCTGCACCCCTCAAACCCCCTGTGACCCCCCTGCTATGCAATCGGCGCAACGCAGGGGGGTCTCCGTCCCCACTCTAACCCCCCGATTAACTACGTGGACTAGTCGTGGAAAGAATATAACACAACCCAACAAATATAGGGCCCATGCCACATGGGTTTGAATTTTCTTGCCCCTAGCGTATCGTTAGCTTGGTCATATAGCAAGACCAAATCTCACTCAGAAAAAGCACGAGGAGAGATCAACTGATCAAAATTGGATTTAACTCACTTTTTCTGTGCTTGAATGACTAAAGAAGTGAGATGACAAGTTTCATCCAGTCATTCCAAATATAGGAGACGCTCCTCTTGAGGTGAGGTTTCAGGGAGTAGTTCGATAGCCAATTTGGGTGAGGGAATTTCATGTTCAATTGGTAGGGTAGCTTCTAGACCACGGATGAGCCAAAAAGGTGTGAATCTAGTTGCTTCTTTAGTAAAGGTTCGGTAGGCCCATAGTGTAAAAATCTCTGTTTTCCCACCCCGGTTTTCAGTTTCTCCTTATTTCTCCCATGTAGTTAAATGCCCATTCCCATAACCATACATTTAACAGACTGAAAAAAAATAAATATTGCTGAAAACACAAATTCTGGAAAATTTTCAGAATGCTGGAAATTGCAGAATTAAAAATCAGCAATAAAAAACAGTCATTAAAACACATTAAAACACTGATATTTTTTGTCAACGTGACCCTGGAAAAACCCCCTACAACTCTTGGGGAAAACCAGTTTGAGAGCTCTTCTTTATTTCTGAAAATTGCCTTTTTACAGTGAGAATTATTCAGCAAAAAATCATCAAGCAAATTTACAACTTATCTCCTTTCCCGTGCCTCACAGCAATCTGGAAATTACAGCAAACAAGACAGCAATAAATGTTGTACGGCCTCCGTTTTGTGTGCAGAAAAATCAGCAAACTGCTCCTCGATTTTTGTGCAAAAATCTTCCTTTCACTATGTGCTGAATCAGCTGTACAAATCTGCTCAACTGCTGCCTTGGAATGTGTGCCAAGATGTTGTCTCCTTCTCCTCCCTGCTCAGAAATCTCTCTTGCTCTCTTGCTCTCCTTCTCCCAATCTTTTCATGAAAGAATGAATGACCTTTTCCTCCTTTAATATAACTCCAAGTGACTTTCGGGTGATTTCTAAATCCAATGGCTGAAATAGATTTAGATCAATGGTTGAGATTAAATGCTCATTTAAATCTCACTTTCTATTTTTTAATTCACCCCACTTTAATAAAGACCCACTTAATCATTTATTTCCAAAGTCACTTTTTCTTTCTAATTTTTCATTTACTTTAAAATTAGACTTAGTAACTTTATCACTTAAAGTCACTTTTAAATTAGATTTAACTTTATAAAATTATAAAGTCACTTTAGGAGAAAAATTAAATTCTTTTGGACACTTTTCCCTAGGCCAAAGATCAAAGCCTAAGGGAACCACCTGTCCTCCGGTACCAAATTTCAACACTCCCTCTTACCGAGGAAGGTGTTCCTCACCACACCCATCTTGTCTCTGAAGTAGACATGCTTGCCCCGTGGTAAGGCTTTGGTAAGAATATCTGCAACTTGCTCATCAGTGGAAATATACTCAAGTTTCACAACTCCCTTCTGAACATAGTCTCTGATGAAATGATATCTGATCCCGATATGCTTTGACCTGTCATGAAATACTGGATTCTCCGTGAGTTTAATGCAACTCTGATTATCACAGTAAATCACTAAAGGTCTCAACGGCTGACCAAATAATCCAAACAACATCTTGCGAAGCCAGATCGCCTCACAACTAGCTAGACTGGCTGCCATATATTCTGCGTCCGCTGAACTCAGTGCTACTGACTGCTGCTTCCGGCTGAACCATGACACTACTGCTGAACCCAACCCAAAACAACACCCTGAAGTGCTCTTCCTATCAGAAGCACAACCTGCCCAATCAGAATCAATGTACCCTGCCAATCTCACTCCATCTCCCTGCCTGTAGTCCAGACCATAATCCACTGTCCCCTGCAAGTACCGCAAAATGTGTTTTGCAGCCACCCAGTGAACCTTCCTAGGTTCACACATAAACTGACTCATCGTGTTGACTGCAAAACAGATATCTGGTCTAGTGTTGACCAAATACATCAAGGAACCAATCAGCTGCCTGTACAATGTGGGATCCACCAACTCGGAATCCAAAGCATGAAGCTTCTTCCAGTTGGTGATCATCGGTGTCGACATGGGTCTAAAATCCTCCATGTGGAATCTGCTAAGGATGTCCACAATATACTTCCCCTGCCCTAGGAAGAAATGCCCCTCCTCCTGCCACACCTCCAAACCCAAAAAGTAATGCATCAGGCCGATGTCCTTCATCTCAAACTCCGCCGCAAGATCTCTCTTACAGTGCTCTATGAGTCTCTCTGCACCTGTAATGATCAAGTCATCCACAAACAGCACCAGAATGAGAGGCTCCCCACCAATCACAATAAAGTAAAGGTTCGGATCTGCCTCACTCTTTGTGAAACCCATCCCCTGCAAGTATGCATCTATCTTGGAGTACCACGCTCTGGGAGCTTGCTTCAGGCCATAAAGGGCCTTCTTCAATCTGCACACATGGGACTCCTTCCCATGCACCTCAAAGCCCTATGGCTGCTCAATGTACACCTCCTCCTGTATGAAGCCATTGAGAAATGCGGTCTTCACATCCATCTGGTGGATCTTCCAACCCATCTTTGCTGTTATCGATATAATGGAGCGGATCAAAGTATATCGAGCCACGGGAGCGAAGGTCTCTTCATAATCAACTCCCTCTACCTGGGAGAACCCTCTAGCCACAAACCTCGCTTTGAATTTCTCAATGCTGCCATCTGCAGCATGCTTTACCTTGTAAATCCATCTGGTAGTAACCATGGATTTGCCCTCATGCCTCGGCACCACCTCCCAAACATCATTCTTCATGATAGAAGAATACTCCTCCTGCATGGCCTCTCTCCAGACCTGCTGGCTAGCTGCCTCCTCATAGCTAGAAGGCTTAGAGTCAAGGATGCTGGTAACCATCGCCATATAGCTACAAAACCTCTCAGGTGGTCTACTCTCTCTGACCGGCCTCTTCGGCTTAGCAACAGATGTGGCATCTCTCAAGGTGTGCTGAAGCCACTTGGGCTTCCTCTTCCCTGAGCGCACTTCTCCCACTGGAGAATAAAACTCCTACTCCTCATCATCATCAGTAGCCTGAACTCCTGACTGTCTGTCTGCTGTCCTCCTGCCTGCACCTGAACCTGTAGAAGCTGAGGTACCGTGTGAACTGTCCATCAATGGACTCCCTAGTGAACTGCTCTGTGAACTGCTCTGCATGCTGCTCGGAGCACCACCCCTCTGGCTCGATGAGCCACTGCTCACTGACGGACCTGACATCCTCATAGATGTACCTCCTGATCCTTCTGATCCCTGCCCACTAGATCCCTGCGACTGACTCAACTACTGCTGAGGGTCTGGCTGATCCAGATACTCTAACTCCCGTGACCTCCTAAAGGCCTTGTCCTCCTCGAACTTCACATCCCGTCTGACAACAACTCTCCTCTGTGCAGGAATGTAAATCCGAAAGGCCTTTGAGGTCTCACTGTAGCCCACAAAGATACCCTTCTCTGCGGTGGGCTCTAGTTTGGTCCTCTTCTCCTTGGGTATATAGGAGTATGTTATGCATCCAAAGATATGAAGATGACCAATATCAGGCTTCTTCCCAGAGAAAGCCTCCTCCGGAGTCATGTGCCCCAAGGCACGATGCGGACTCCTGTTCTGCAAGTAAACAGCTATGTTGCAGGCTTCTGCCCACAAGAATAATGGCAACCCCTGATCATGTAACATGGCTTTGGCAGCCCCTATGATGGATCTGTTCTTCCTCTCTGCAACTCCGTTCTGCTGGGGGTTGTAAGGAACAATGAACTCCCTCCTAATGCCTGCCTCCGCACAATAGTCAACAAACTCTCCAAGGGTGTACTCTCCTCCATTGTCCGACCTCAAGGACTTGATCTTTCGACCTGTCTGAGTCTCCACAAGAGCTCTGAACTCTTGAAACCGCTTGAAGACCTCACTCTTGGTCTTCAAAAAATAAATCCAGGTCCTCCTGGAGTGATCATCAATGAATAACACATAGTACTCATATCCACTCAAGGAAACATGAGACATCCGACCGCTCCCATCGGAATGAATCAAATCAAGTATCCCCGTCGCTCTGCTGTCACTGCTCGGAAAAGGGGATTTGGAAAACTTGCCCATCGCACAACCTCTGCAAGTATCAAAGTGATCAGTACTGAAATCTGGCACACCTGTAGTGATCTCCCGCAATGTCCTCAAGGCTCCATGATACATATGTCCCATCCTGCGGTGCCAAATCTCACACAGCTCAGAACTGCTAGCTCTGTTGTCGGTACTACCGCTCAATGCCAAAAGGGGCTGGAATGCAAACTTGTACACCTTTGCATGGCGTACACCTATCACTCTAGCTGAATCAGCTGGAGTGCCCCTGGGATACATCAACACCTGTCATCCCCTGAACAGTACCTCATATCCTCTGTTCTCCAAAGCTGAGACGGATATGAGGTTCTTCCTCATCCCTGGCACATAAAGAACCTCTGACACCTTCAAGGGAGGTTTGGACTCCCTCTGAAATGTCACTGTCCCCACCCCGACTGCTCTAACAACTCTGTCATCACCGAGTACTACCTCAATATCAGTGCCACTCTCTAAAAGCTCTGAGAAGTACTCCCGGACTCCTGTCATGTGACGTGAAGCCCCACTGTCCACATACCAGATACCTGTAGATGCTTCGCTAATCAAGGGAAAAGCATGCTCCCTCTGAACCTATGTGGCAGGTGATCCTGCACTAGAGGACTCACACGTAGTGAACGCAAACTCTCGGTCAAAACGACCAGCAAAGTCCTCAATCTCTGCTGAAGCTGCCACGTCCTGGTTCTTCCCCTTCTTCTTCTTCTTCTCCGGACACACAACTGCATAGTGTCCCATCTTTTGACAATTCCAACACTTCACATTGGAATAGTCCTTCTGTGCGTTCCCCTGTTTACCTTTACCTTTGCCTTTGCCCCCACCACCGCTTGTGGAAGCCTGCTTCTTCCCTTTGCCTTTCTTGCCTCCTGCCACCAGTGCTACGTCCTCATCCTGCTCAACTGGCTTGGCTGCCCCAAGCTGTCATTTCCTGATCTCTGTCTGAATGCAATCATCCCAAAACCTCTCCCATGTGGGAAGGGTCTCACGTGCACAAACCCCATCAGCAAAGTTCAACCATGAACGGGGGAGACCATTCACTGTAATACACACCAACTCAGTGGATGGAATGGCCTCTCCAATCGCTGCCAACTCATCTCTCACATTGGTAATCTTTGTGAGATATCCAGCTCCACTATCATTCCCCATCTTAATGTTCTTCAGCTTCTCCTTTAGGACCATCTTCTGGTTCTCATTGGTACTCTGGTAGAGATTAGACAATGCTGTCCACATCTCATGGGCATTGCTCTTTCCTCTCACATGAGGAATGCAATGGTCTTTGATTCCGTCTAGAATCAACCTCTTACCCTTATTGTTCTTCTTTTTATACTCAGCCAACTGAGTAACATCAGTGGACACAACAACAGGGTTCTGTGCGGTATGCACCATGATATCCCAGACTTCTGCCTCCTCAAAGATACTCTGCATTCTCTCCTTCCAAACACTGTAATTTGTATGCCCATCCAATCTATCCTCCACCCTCAATCCCAATGACATCTTGTTGTCCTAAAAATGAAAAATAGCACTGCTGTAGTAAAGATAAAACTGCTGTTTATGAAAAAATCAGCTTGCTGGAATTTTCTGAGTGAAAAATCAGCAACTGTAATTTTTCCTTTTGCTGTCCCAAACTGCCCTTCAGCACTCAAGCTCTGATACTATGTAAAAATTTCTGTTTTCCCACCCCGGTTTTCAGTTTCTCCTTATTTCTCCCATGTAGTTAAATGCCCATTCCCATAGCCATACATTTAACAGACTGAAAAAAAAAAAAATATTGCTGAAAACACAAATTCTGGAAATTTTTCAGAATGCTGGAAATTGCAGAATTAAAAATCAACAATAAAAAACAGCCATTAAAACACATTAAAACACTGATATTTTTGGTCAACGTGACCCTGGAAAAACCCCCTACAACTCTTGGGAAAAATCAGTTTGAGAGCTCTTCTTTATTTCTGAAAATTGCCTTTTTACAGTGAGAATTATTCAGCAAAAAATCAGCAAGCAAATTTACAACTTATCTCCTTTCCCGTGCCTCACAGCAATCTGGAAATTACAGCAAACAGGACAGCAATAAATACTGTACGGCCTTCGTTTTTTGTGCAGAAAAATCAACAAACTGCTCCTCGATTTTTGTGCAAAAATCTGCATTTCACTATGTGCTGAATCAGCTGTACAAATCTGCTCAACTGCTGCCTTGGAATGTGTGCCAAGCTGCTATCTCCTTCTCCTCCCTGCTCAGAAATCTCTCTTGCTCTCTTACTCTCCTTCTCCCAATCTTCTCATGAAAGAATGAATGACCTTTTCCTCCTTTAATATAACTCCAAGTGACTTTTGGGTGATCTCTAAATCCAATGGCTGAAATAGATTTAGATCAATGGTTGAGATTAAATGCTCATTTAAATCTCACTTTCTATTTTTTAATTCACCCCACTTTAATAAAGACCCACTTAGTCATTTATTTCCAAAGTCATTTTTTCTTTCTAATTTTTCATTTACTTTAAAATTAGACTTAGTAACTTTATCACTTAAAGCCACTTTTAAATTAGATTTAACTTTATAAAATTATAAAGTCACTTTAGGAGAAAAATTAAATTCTTTTGGACACTTTTCCCTAGGCTAAAGATCAAAGCCTAAGGGAACCACCTGTCCTCCGGTACCAAATTTCAACACATAGAGCTGAAAAAAGCATGAGATGCTAATTGGATTTGTGCATCCCAATGGTGCATCGAAGCATAGTAACTAAAACTTTATTTACTGCTTCAACTTAGTTGTTGGCATGAGGGTAATATGGAGTTGAGCTATCGTGATGCAAGCCCAATTTAGAAGTCAGTTCAACCATCATATAATCGTGAAAATGGGAGCCATGGTCAGTGACAATGGCTTGAGGCACTCCAAACCTGGAAATCACACAATTGAAGAGAAATTGCATTGCTGTTTTACTGTCAGCTAAATATGTAGGCATCGCTTCGGCCCATTTGGTGAAGTAGTCCACGGAAACAATGATATAACCACAGCCCCCGGCCGAAGGAGGATTACATGTCATAAAATCAAAGCCCCATTTGGCAAAGGGACAACGGTAATAACGGGGTGAAGTAGAGCGGGTGGGGCGCGGATTTTCCGCTAATAAATCTGGCACTCGTTGAATTTGCAGATAGCAAGAATGAAATCCTTAAAGATGGAGGGCCAAAAGTAGCCAACGTGGAGGATCTTTTGAACAGTGGCATAGACAGACAAATGACCACCAAACGCGCTAGAATGGCAGTCATTTAAGACTCTTTCAACCTCATCGAGAGTTAAACATCGCCAAAGAAATGAATCAACACCAACACGTTATAAAGTATCGCCAATGATGCGGTAAGGTTGGGATTGATGTCGAATGCATCAGTGATCATCCTTGGACAACGTAGACTAGAAGGTAGAAGTTTGGAGATACATGATTATATCACCATACTAAGGATCGAGAGTTCTAATCAAAAAGAGAGTCTCATTAGGGAGCTGCTCATTAGCACCAGTAGGGAGATAAGCAAAGGGAAAAGAGAAAATCAACTTAGTGAATACAAGTGATTTTTTCAATTTGGTAGTAGTGAACACCAAATCGAATTCCTGGAGGATGACAATCCACATGGAATATTTTCCTCCAAGTAACTGACGAGTAAGAATATAAGTCATGGGGTTGCAATTAGAAATCACGGTTCTAGTGCGGAGGAGAATATAATGTCGAAAGCGCTAAACGACCTGAACAATAGCCAAGGCCAATTTCTCGGCATGAGCATAACAGGTCTCAGTATCGATGAGATTGTGACTAAGGTATTAAATGACATGTTCATGACTTTCGTCATCGTCTTGCACCAGGACCATAGCAATAGTGCTAGAAGATGCAGTTAGATAGATGAAATAATCACGATGATAGTGTTATCACAAAATTAGAACCCTGATAGGCTGCTGATTAGGAAGACTTTGAGTAACTATTTCAAACCAACTTTTGGCTGAGGCTTAGTGTCCCCAACCTGAGAGGGCTCTCTCACAAGATTAAAGATTTTTGATAATGAATTAGATGGCTAACTCTATGAAACAAGTGAAGAAATATGAATGGTTGAACATGATCAGTAAGCATCCATTGGGCTTATGGAGTCAAGAAATGCTTCAGTATGACAATAAAATTATCTTTACATGGAAGTCAAGGCATCTAGAATTCAACATATGAAGGGTACATCAGTAGCATAAAGGAAAACACAGTCTACAAATGTATGAAGGAAGTTAGAGCATAACCAATGAATTCTAAGTATCATACATTCATACTACTGCAAATAAGGAGATAAGGACAAACATAAACAAGCCACCATTGCACCATTGAACTCTTTCTGAATCCTGAGAAGTAAAGCCAAAGTCTGCATTCATAAAAACATAATCTTCTACAATGGCACAATATGAGTCTTTCTTTGAAAATTTCCAACCTTTTGTACATTACATTTTCTTCTATATATAGATCTATTTACATAACTTAGATTCCTCCTCAATCAAGAGGGGAATGTGAATTCCTTCTACTATGACACCTATTGATACTTAAAACTAACTATTAAATGCAAATGACACCTAACTAGAAGTCCTAGAGACCTAATACAACTAGGAGTGTAACTCCTTATCATGATTACAACAACCTTATCTAAGAATTTAAAACATTATTTGACAACTTTCAACCTCAAGAAGTCGAATTTGATGAAGCCTCCCATGTGGTCATCTCACTGCTGAAGACAAACCCTAGAAATTAGGGAACATGTTTCCCTATTTTTAGGTTTAGGATCCTTGAACATGGCACGTGGGAAAGAGCCCTTATCTCCTCATCCATGACACATTTTTGGAAACTGAAGGACATTTTTGTATTCCATGATGTATAGAATGAAAACCTCTCTTGGTTTTTTAAAATACTTCTCCAGCTATCCAGAATCTATCCTTGAAAAACACGTGTCAAATAGGAAAAATCCATTCTCTGAATTTTGGGTTTCAAAGAAAGCTTATTATCTCCCAACTGAAAACACTTATGAAGAAAGTGAGATAGGTTATTCTTTCTGGAGAGTTGATGAAGAGAAACCTCCTTCATAATTCAATAATACCTTTTCATGTGACCAGAAACTGATCTTGAAAAAGACTGCTAAAACCAGAAGACCAAGCTTGACTTTCAATAGTTTCGTAGCAAAAGTTTAACTATAAATTCCTCCAACCTCAGAATGGATTTGAAGAAACTGAAAGAGGTTTTTGTATTTTATTATGTTAGGAGGAAAAGCCTCTTTTAGTTTTCAAAATTGAGTTCTCAGTTGCTCATGACCACTTCTGGAAGTTGACTAGTAAACGCAGAAAGCGAAGTTTTTTATGCTGAAATAGCCTTTTTTAGGGATTTCGTAGCATGCTACGAAAACTCCTAGTTCAGTGATTTAGCTAGTTTCAAAATATTTCCAACATGATGTGAGATATGACTTCTAAACACCTGGTAAGGCTTCTAGGACATGGAATGAGGCTGTCAAACTTAATTTGGAAAATAGATATGACCTTAAAAGACTTCTAACCTTATGACCTAACCCTTAAAGCATGAAATGACCTAGATACCCTTTAACACCATGACTAGAAGAAGGGTTTGTAAATGAGAATGACAATAATTGTGATGAGATGACTCAAAACTTAAAAGAATATGACTAGAAACAAGGCAACTTTCCAAAGCTTAGAGACAAAGATTTTAGGGTGATAACAGTGGCTCCACTAGGGATAGTGTGCCCTTGTGGTATACTAAGAACTTGTAGCTCTAGTGCCGCTATCTATCCTCTAGAATAAAACTATGAACCTCTACCCAATTAGCTCCTCAAGGCTTTAATGATTTCTAAACGAAGAATTCAAATTGCACCTACTGAAACAAATGCTCAGTCAACCTACCGTGAGCTTATTTGCACATTCCTTCCTACCCTATCAGCTGCAATCTTCACTTGTAGCTCAAGGAACATGAAACTTCAATGAAGCCAATCATCGATCTGATCTGACACTTGAATCTCTTGACTGTGCTTGAAGCAAAAATGAACCAGATACTGAAATAATCAAGGCAACATGAGGTGTAATTGTTCTTCAAGATGAACATATAACTGGAAGCCTGAACAATAAATCGTTTCCATGTATTCAGCTATAGGGTCAAAAAACACATGGTTAGTTTGATGATTCTCAAAACTTTCTAGTTGTGCAAACTGATCTTCAATAACAGTGTATTCTTCCTCAATCATGAAAGAGAAAGGAAGCAACACCCTCTCCTTGTGTTCTGCCACATAAAGCTTTTGAAAAGTATGATCATGATCATGAAGACTATATGATTGAATTTGACCTTGTAAACCTTCAATGTCCTTCTTAATGTCCTTAGCAACTTCATCCAAAAATTTCATCTTATCTTCTGTCTTGCACTCAAATGATTTTAGATAAGAAGACAAGGACAAAGAAGAATTTTCAACTATTTATTCATTAATATGATCATCATTCCATTGTTTGAAACCTTGAATTGAAGGAGAGTTTGCTACCAACTCTAATCTATCTATCCATTCCTCCAAAAACATAAACCAAAAATCTTCAAATGACTTAATAGATTTGGCAGGAAAGCTTTCAATCCACTGTTTACATTTCCCTTGAAATGAATCATAGAACAACATAATGCCAACATCCTCATGTTTGACTCTAAGAAGCTCGGTAAAATCACAGAAATATGATATATGCTTCAAAGTTAAACTCAAATCTTCTCCATTGAATTTTGGACCATTCCTTAGAAAATATGTATCCTTCGGAAAATGATTTGGGAAACCATGAATTCCTAAAAAATTTATGCATGCATACCTTGAAATAAGAATGGTAGCATCTAAGTTCTTCATAACTCCAGTGGAATCACCATGAATCTATGAATTTCACATTCTTCAACAATGGAGTCGCCAAGGTAGTTTTGCAACCTCGAAAGATTTCTGAGCTCCTCCTACCTTCAGAAGTTCAGCTTCTTGATTTCCGGAATGATTAATCTTCAGACTCCCGACAGACACACCAAAATGTTATCACAAAATCAGACCCCTGATATGCTGCTGATCAGGAAGACTTTGAGTAACTATTTCAAACCAACTTTTGGCGGAGGCTTAGCCTCCCCAACCTGAGAGGGCTCTCTCACAAGATTAAAGATTTTTGATAATGAATTAGATGGCTAACTATATGAAACAAGTGAAGAAATATGAATGGTTGAACATGATCAGTAAGCATCCATTGGGCTTATGGAGTCAAGAAATGCTTCAGTATGACAATAAAATTAGCTTTACATGGAAGTCAGGGCATCTAGAATTCAACATATGAAGGGTACATCAGTAGCATAAAGGAAAACACAGTCTACAAATGTATGAAGGAAGTTAGAGCATAACCAATGAATTCTAAGTATCATACATTCATACTACTGCAAATAAGGAGATAAGGACAAACATAAACAAGCCACCATTGCACCATTGAACTCTGTCTGAATCCTGAGAAGTAAAGCCAAAGTCTGCATTCATAAAAACATAATCTTCTACAATGGCACAATATGAGTCTTTCTCTGAAAATTTCCAACCTTTTGTACATTACATCTTCTTCTATATATAGATCTATTTACATAACTTATATTCCTCCTCAAGCAAGAGGGGAATGGGAATTCCTTCTACTATGACACCTATTGATACTTAAAACTAACTATTAAATCCAAATGACACCTAACTAGAAGTCCTAGAGACCTAACACAACTAGGAGTGTAACTCCTTATCATGATTACAACAACCTTATCTAAGAATTTAAAGCATTATTTGAAAAATTTCAACCTCAAGAAGTCGAATTTGATGAAGCCTCCCACGTGGTCATCTCATTGCTGAAGACAAACCCTAGAAATTAGGGAACATGTTTCCCTGTTTTTAGGTTTAGGATCCCTGAAAATGGCACGTGGGACAGAGCCTTTATCTCCTCATCCATGACACATTTTTGGACACTGAAGGAGGTTTTTGTATTGCATGATGTCTAGAACAAAAACCTCTTTTTTTTTTTTAAATACTTCTCCAGCTGTCCAGAATCTATCCTTGAAAAACACGTGTCAAACAGGAAAAATCTGTTCTCTGAATTTTGGGTTTCAAAGAAAGCTTATTATCTCCCAACTGAAAACTCTTATGAAGAAAGTGAGATAGGTTAGTGTATATGGAGAGTTGATGAAGCGAAACCTCCTTCATAATTCCAAAATACCTTTTCATGTGACCAAAAAATGATCTTGAAAAACTCTGCTAAAACTAGAAGACCAGGCTTGACTTTCAGCAGTTTCGTAGTGCAAGTTTAACCATAAATTCCTCGCGCCTCAGAATGGATTTGAAAAAACTGAAAGAGGTTTTTGTATTTTGGTATCTTAGGAAGAAAAATTTCTTTCAATTTTCAAAATTGAGTTCTCAGCTGCTCAGGACCCCTTCTGGAAGTTGACTAGTAAACGCAGAAAGCAGAGTTTTTTATGTTGAAACAGGCTTTTTTAGGGATTTCGTAGCGCGCTACGAAAAATCCTAGTTCAGTGATTTCGTAGCTAGTTTCAAAATATTTCCACCATGATGTGAGATATGACTTCTAAACACCTGGTAAGGCTTCTAGGACATGGAATGAGGTTGTCAAACTTAATTTGGAAAAGAGATATGACCTTAAAAGACTTCTAACCTTATGACCTAACCCTTAAAGCATGAAATGACCTAGATACCCTTTAACACCATGACTAGAATAAGGGTTTGTAAATAAGAATGACAATAATTGTGATGAGATGACTCAAAACTTATAAGACTATGACTAGAAACATGGCAACTTTCCAAAGCTTAGAGACAAAGATTTTAGGGTGATAACAGTGGCTCCACTAGGGATAGTGTGCCCTTGTGGTATACTAAGAACTTGTAGCTCTAGTGCCGCTATCCATCCTCTAGAATAAAACTCTGAACCTCTGCCCAATTTTCTCCTCAAGCCTTTAATGATTTCTGAACTAAGAATTCAATCTGCACCTACTGAGACAGATGCTCAATCAACCTACCGTGAGCTTATTTGCACATTCCTACCTACCCTATCAGCTGCAATCTCCACTTGTAGCTCAAGGAACATGAAACTTCCAATGAAACCAATCATTGATGTGATCTGACACTTGAATCTCTTGACTGTGCTTGAAGCAAAAATGAACCAGATACTGAAATATCCAAGGAAACATGAGGTGTAACTGTTCTTCAAGATGAACATATAACTGGAAGCCTGAACAGTAAATCTTTTCCATGTATTCAGCTATAGGGTCAAAAAACACATGGTTAGATTGATGATTCTCAAAAATTTCTGGTTGTGAAAAATGATCTTCAATAACAGTGTATTCTTCCTCAATCATGAAAGAGAGAAGAAGCAACACCCTCTCCTTGTGTTTTGCCACATAAAGCTTTTGAAAATTATGATCATGATCATGAAGAATATATGATTGAATTTGACCTTGTAAACCTTCAATTTCCTTAGCAATTGCATCCAAAAATTTCATCTTATCTTCTGTCTTGCACTCAAATGATTTTAGATAAGAAGACAAGGACAAAGAACAACTTTCATCTATTTCTTCATTAATATGATCATCATTCCATTGTTTGAAACCTTGAATTGAAGGAGAGTTTGCCACCAACCCTGATCTATCTATCCATTCCTCCAAAAACATTAACCAAAAATCTTCAAATGACTTAATAGATTTGGCAGGAAAGCTTTCAATCCACTGTTTACATTTCCCTTAAAATGAATCATAGAACAACATAATGCAAACATCCTCATGTTTGACTCTAAGAAGCTCGGTAAAATCACAGAAATCTGATATATGCTTCAAAGTTAAACTCAAATCTTCTAAATTGAATTTTGGACCATTCCTTAGAAAATATGTATCCTTGTGAAAATGATCTGGGAAACCATGAATTCCTGAAAAATTTATGCATGCATACCTTGAAATAAGAATGGTAGCATTTGAGTTCTTCGTAACTCCAGTGGAATCACCATGAATCTATGAATTTCGAATTCTTCAACAATGGAGTCGCCAAGGTTGTTTTGCAACCTCGAAAGATTTCTGAGCTCTTGCTACCTTCAGAAGTTCAGCTTCTTGATTTCGGGAATGATTAATCTTCAGACTCCCGACAGACGCACAAAAATGTTATCACAAAATCCGACCCCTGATAGGCTGCTGATCAGGAAGACTTTGAGTAACTATTTCAAACCAACTTTTGGCGGAGGCTTAGCCTCCCCAACCTGAGAGGGCTCTCTCACAAGATTAAAGATTTTTGATAATGAATTAGATTGCTAACTCTATGAAACAAGTGAAGAAATATGAATAGTTGAACATGATCAGTAAGCATCCATTGGGCTTATGGAGTCAAGAAATGCTCCAGTATGACATTAAAATTATCTTTACATGGAAGTCAGGGCATCTAGAATTCAACATATGAAGGGTACATCAATAGCATAAAGGAAAACACAATCTACAAATGTATGAATGAAGTTAGAGCATAACCAATGAATTCTAAGTATCATACATTCATACTACTACAAATAAGGAGATAAGGACAAACATAAACAAGCCACCATTGCACCTGTTGGGTCCCTATAATACTAGTGATTACCCCATTACTATTGTAGTTATACCCCCTATTTATATTGTTGTGCCCCTATTACCCCCATATTGTTATTTCTGTGCCCCATAGAATCCCTCTATTGTTATTTTTGTGGCTTTATATTATTATTGTTAGGTCGGCTGGATTATATTGTGACTCCTTAGACTCCTATATATAGAAAGGAGGTTTTGTCATTTGTATCATCCAAGAATTGTTCATTTATGTAATGTAAAGGAGGTTTCCCCCTCGAAGAGGCTGAATTCTAAGGCGTGGATCTCTCTTTTCTATCTTTTTGTGAGTTGGTTTCATAACATTTGGTATCAGAGCTTTGGATTCTAGGGTTTCGCTGCTCCAAACAGGTCATCGTGACATTTTCACTATAACGTTTTTTCTGTGACGTTTCAGAAGTCGCAAAAAAAACCCATTTGAGAAGAATTGGCGCCGAACCGTGGGTCCGAATTTCAGAGCTTTTTGCTCGATATTTTCGGAGATATGATCTGAGGAAGTTGGTCTTTTTGCAGACTCCTGAATTACATTCAAAACAGGTGACCTGGGGAAAATCGTCATAACTTTTTCTTTGAGGATCGGATTGAAATTTCGTAAAAAGGTGCAGAAAGAGGACGGACTGTAGTTTCCTGTGGGTGTTTTTCAGATCCAAAGGTTGAAACAGTGACTCGTGGCACGTCGTACAATTTCGCTCTACTGAACCAGTCTAAAAGCAAGTCACTGTGGGAGATTTCACATAACTCTTCCTTGGAGAATCCAATTTGGCTCAGACTTGTGGCATTGGAAAGAGGACACAGAAGGCTACTACAGGTAGAAATTTCCGAATTGGATGATCGGAAATTACAGAGATACATCAGATTCAATATCAGGCTTCTATAAAGTGAAAAAATGTGTGTAGTTTTTTTTTAATTTTTGTGTAAGCTTGGTTTAACGGAATTCAAAGGGCATAGTAAAGCATTATTATCGGTAACTGATGCCCCGAGGAAAGAAAATGCAAACACCTAGTAAGGAACCTGAAAGCTCTAGCATGACTCATGAAGAAGAGGAAGAAATGCTACATGATATATCAAAATTACAAGAACAAGTGCAACAAATGTCACGCTCACAAAAGCTAACAGAAGCTAAGGTAAATGGCGTGGAATCTAAGATAAAGGGCATGGAAGCTAAGATGGAGGATTCGATGGCAAATTTGAAGATAGATTTGAAGACAGACATGGAAGAATTGAAGAAGTTGCTACAAGAAAGGGTCACTAATGGTGAAAAGGTAGTAAAGGAAACTCATGATGAGAACAAAAGAAATGTTAATCATGATTCCATAGACTCTAATGTTGGATCGAAGACTCACCATGTTCCAAAAATCGATATGAGGAAGTTTGATGGCAAGGATCCCGCCACATGGATATTACAGATGGAGCAATTCTTCGATCTCAATAATGTGCAAAACACACAAAAGGTACGTATGGCAACTTTATATTTGGAACCAAATCAGTTTGTATGGTATCAATGGCTTTGTTCTCGTAAACAATTTATCACTTGGGCAATTTTTACAGAAGAATTGATAGCACATTATGAGGATACAAAAAGCAACACTTTTTTTAGCCAATTGATAAGTCTCAAACAAAAGGGTTCAATAATGGAGCACATTGAGGAGTTCCAAAAATTGAACATAAGGGTAAAAGATATTCCAGAGGAGCATAGGATTGATGTGTTCATAGGGTCTTTAAAGGATAATATCCAACATGATGTGCGCCTTTGGGAACCTGATTCATTGGAGAAGGCATTCAGGTTAGCAAGAAAAATGGAAAGCAAAATTATGGCAAGTAGGAAGCATACCATTCACAACTATAAAGACGGAAGTGTTGTTGCCCATAGTCTTCCACAACCTACAAGGTTGACACCACAACAATTGGAAGAAAAAAGAGCAAAAGGGCTTTGTTACAATTGTGATAGCAAATACACAAAAGGTCATAAGTGTGCTGAGAAGAAATTATTCTACATAGATTGTGAAGAGGAAGAAGAAAAGGAGCAAGAAAGGTCAAAAGAAGAGGATATATTCCAGGAACAAAGCCTAGATGAAGAACAAATAAATCCGACCATATCTTGTAATGCATTGGCGGGAATTACCACTCCTCAAACCATCAAGATAGAAGGACAAATCAAGAAGAAAAAGGTAATAGTGTTGATTGATTCAGGAAGCACCCACAATTTTATTCATTGTAGGGTAGCAAAAGAATTGAATTACTTCCTATATCCAGCACCAGAGTGTCAAGTGATGATTGCAAATGGAGGAACAATAAATTGTTCTGGAAAGTGCCATAATATCAAGCTATCCATGGGAGAATATGTATTGACTAGCCCAATGCTTTCCATTCCAATGGGAGGTGCTGATGTTGTACTAGGAGTCCAATGGCTACAATCCTTGGGTACAATAGCTTTTAATTTTCAAGAACTTTTCATGAAATTTTCTGTGGAAGGAAAGGAAGTTGAATTAAGGGGTATTGCAGGGAAACCAGGAAAGATAATCAGCTCTAATGGCATGACAAAGCTTCTAAAAAAGGAGCAAAGAGGTGTAATTGCACAATTATGTTCGCTAGATGTTTCCACATTGGAATCATCTATTTCTCCAGATCTCCAAAAAGTCCTGGACAATCATTCCAAGGTATTTGAGACTCCCAAAGGTCTCCCACCTATGCGTGATCATGATCATGCTATTCATCTGATTCCAGGAAGTGTTCCTCCAAACATCAGGCCGTACAGATATCCATATGTCCAAAAAAGTGAAATTGAACGTATGGTTGCAGAAATGCTAGAGGCTGGTATAATTCAACCGAGTCAAAGTTCTTTCTCAGCTCCAGTAGTATTGGTGCACAAGAAGGATGGATCATGGCGCATGTGTCCAGATTATAGGGAGCTCAACAAGCTCACTATTAAAGATAAGTTCCCCATTCCTGTTATTGATGAATTACTGGATGAATTGCATGGATCAATTTACTTCACCAAGTTGGATCTTCGTTCGGGATATCATCAAATTAGAATGAAGATTGAAGACATTCCGAAAACGACATTTAGAACTCATGAGGGTCATTATGAATTTTTGGTCATGCCTTTTGGCCTTACCAATGCACCTTCAACATTTCAAGGTTTGATGAATTCAATTTTCAAACCATTCCTTAGAAAATTTGTGTTAGTATTTTTTGATGATATACTAATCTACAGCAAGTCTTGGAAGGATCATGTTGAACATGTTGACAGGGTGTTACAACTATTGGAGGAGAAACAATTATATGCAAAAAGATCCAAATGTTTCTTTGGAGTCCAGGAGGTGGAATATTTGGGTCATATTGTATCTCATGAAGGAGTTAAGGTAGACCCTAGCAAAATTAAAGCCATTAAGGAATGGAAAATCCCCACATCCATAAAGCATCTGCGAGGATTTCTTGGGTTGACAGGGTATTATCGCAAGTTTGTTAAGAATTATGGGAGAATAGCAGCACCTCTAACAACATTATTGAAGAAAGATTCATTTTCATGGACTTCGGAAGCAACAAAGGCCTTTGAAAATCTTAAAGAGGCAATGTGCCAAGCACCGGTCTTAGCTACGCCGGACTTCACAAAAACCTTTATTGTGGAATGTGATGCTTCAGGAAATGGAATTGGTGCTGTTCTAATGCAAGATGAAAGACCCATTGCTTTTGAAAGTCGTCCAATCAAGGGAAAGTTTTTAAGCAAAGCTATTTATGAGAAGGAAATGTTGGCAATACTCCATGCACTTAAGAAATGGCGACCCTACCTAATGGGAAGACACTTCAAGGTAAAAACGGATCATGATAGCCTTAAATACTTTTTAGAACAAAGATTATCCTCTGAAGAGCAACAAAAGTGGGTCACAAAGATGTTGGGTTATGACTTTGAAATCATCTACAAAAAAGGGAAGCAAAATGTGGTGGCAGATGCACTCTCAAGAAAGGATGAGGATGTGGAAGCATTGTTGTGTGCCATTTCTATTATCCAACCAGATTGGATAAACAAAGCAAGGGAGGAATGGAAGAACGACGAAGAAGTGTGGGCACTTATTCAAAAGCTACAACAAGATTCCAGTACTTCTGATACATTTAGCTGGCAAAATGATTCGTTATGGTACAAAGATCGCTTATACCTCTGTAAGAATTCCCAGCTAAAACAAAAGATTCTTATGGAATTGCACACTTCTCCCTTAGGAGGGCACTCAGGATTTTTAAAAACTTACCACAGGGTTAAGAAGGAATTTTTTTGGGATGGCCTTAAATCAGATATTCAAAAGTTTGTGGCGGAATGTTTGGTTTGCCAGCAAAATAAAGTTGAAACAATTAAGACACCAGGTCTATTACAACCTTTATCCATTCCAAGCCAACGTTGGGAGGAGGTTTCAATGGATTTTATCACAGGTTTACCCAAGTCTGAGGGAAAGAGTGTCATCATGGTGGTAGTTGACAGACTTACCAAGTATGCACACTTTTGTGCATTATCACATCCATTTAAAGCCAGTACAGTTTCTACTGCATTTATGGAAATAGTTCAAAAGCTACATGGAAACCCAAAGATTATTGTAAGTGACAGAGATCCCATTTTCACTGGAAATTTTTGGATAGAATTATTTTCTTGTCTTGGGACTCAGTTAGCTCATAGCTCATCTTATCATCCTCAATCTGATGGGCAAACTGAGATAGTAAACAAATGTTTGGAAGGATATCTTCGTTGCTTTGTATCTGATAAACAGACACAATGGGTCAAATGGTTGCCTCTGGCTGAATGGTGGTATAACACTTCCTTCCATACAGCAACAAAAATGACCCCATTTATGGCACTTTATGGGTATCAACCACCATCCATCACATCATATTTAAGAGAAAATTCTAAGGTTCAGGCAGTGGAACATCACATCGAACATCAGCAACAAGTCCTCCAACTCTTAAAGGATAACTTCGTGTTGGCACAAAATAGAATGAAACAACAGGCAGATCAACATCGCAGTGAAAGAAGTTTTGATGTAGGTGATTGGGTATTCCTACGGCTACAACCATATAAGCAAATGTCCCTAAAGCAAGCTAAGAAGGATAATAAATTATCACCAAAGTATTATGGTCCGTATAAGGTGTTGGAAAAGATTGGTACTATGGCATACAAATTGGAGCTTCCTGCAGCTTCTCGATTGCACCCAGTTTTCCATGTTTAAAGAAGGTTATAGGTGACAAGCTCCCAATTCAAACAATATTGCCAGAACTTGACGAGGAAGGAAAAATTATATTGGAACCGGAAGCAATCACAGAAACAAGAACTCGACAGCTACGAAATCGATCAATTTCAAAGTATCTTATCAAGTGGAAGAACTTATCCGCTGAAAATTCCACATGGGAGGATTAGAATTTTATGCAGAAGTATCCAGAACTGCTGAAGCGTTGAGTACAACACTTTTTTTGAAGGAGAGGGGCATGTTGGGTCCCTATAATAATAGTGATTACCCCATTACTATTGTAGTTATACCCCCTATTTATATTGTTGTGCCCCTATTACCCCCATATTGTTATTTCTGTGCCCCATAGAATCCCTCTATTGTTATTTTTGTGGCTTTATATTATTATTGTTAGGTCGGCTGGATTATATTGTGACTCCTTAGACTCCTATATATAGAAAGGAGGTTTTGTCATTTGTATCATCCAAGAATTGTTCATTTATGTAATGTAAAGGAGGTTGCCCCCTCGAAGAGGCTGAATTCTAAGGCGTGGATCTCTCTTTTCTATCTTTTTGTGAGCTGGTTTCATAACAGCACCATTGAACTCTTTCTGAATCCTGAGAAGTATAGCCAAAATCTGCATTCATAAAAACGTAATCTTCTACAATGGCACAATATGAGTCTTTGTTTGAAAATTTCCAACCTTTTGTAAATTACATCTTCTTCTATATATATATATCTCTTTACATAACTTATATTACTCCTCAAGCATGAGCGGAATTCGAATTCCTTCTACTATGACAAATATTGATACTTAAAACTAACTATTAAATGCAAATGACACCTAACTAGCAGTCCTAGAGACCTAATACAACTAGGAGTGTAACTCCTTATTATGATTACAACAACCTTATCTAAGAATTTAAAGCATTATTTGACAACTTTCAACCTCAAGAAGTCGAATTTGATGAAGCCTCCCACGTGGTCATCTCACTGCTGAAGACAAACCCTAGAAATTAGGGAACATGTTTCCTTGTTTTTAGGTTTAGGATCCCTGAAAATGGCACGTGAGACAGAGCCTTTATCTCCTCATCCATGACACATTTTTCAAAACTAAAGGAGGTTTTTGTATTCCATGATGTCTATAATAAAAACCTCTCTTGGTTTTTTAAAATAATTCTCTAGCGGTCAAGAATCTATCCTTGAAAAACACGTGTCAAACAGGAAAGATCCGTTCTCTGAATTTTTGGTTTAAAAGAAAGCTTATTATCTCCCAACTGAAAACACTTATGAAGAAAGTGAGATAGGTTATTGTATTTGGAGCGATTATGAAGAGAAACCTCCTTCATAATTCGAAAATACCTTTTCATGTGACTAGAAACGGATCTTGAAAAAGACTGCTAAAACCAGAAGACCAAGCTTGACTTTCAGCGGTTTCGTAGCGCAAGTTTAACCATAAATTCCTCCAACCTCAGAATGGATTTCAAGAAACTGAAAGATGTTTTTGTATTTTGGTATGTTAGGAAGAAAATCCTCTTTTAGTTTTAAAAATTGAGTTCTCAGATGCTCAGGACCCCTTCTGGAAGTTGACCAGTAAACGCAGAATGAAGAGTTTTTTATGCTGAAACAGGGTTTTTTAGGGATTTCGTAGCGCGCTACAAAAACTCCTAGTTCAGTGATTTCGTAGCTAGTTTCAAAATATTTCCAACATGATGTGAGATATGACTTATAAACACCTGGTAAGGCTTCTAGGACGTAGAATGAGGCTGTCAAACTTAATTTGGAAAAGAGATATGACCTTAAAAGACTTCTAACCTTATGACCTAACCCTTAAAGCATGAAATGACCTATATACCCTTTAACACCATGACTAGAAGAAGGGTTTGTAAATGAGAATGACAATAATTGTGATGAGATGACTCAAAACTTATAAGACTATGACTAGAAACAAGGCAACTTCCAAAGCTTAGAGACAAAGATTTTAGGGTGATAACAGTGGCTCCACTAGGGACAGTGTGCCCTTGTGGTATACTAAGAACTTGTAGCTCCGGTGCCGCTATCCATCTTCTAGAATAAAACTTGAACCTCTGCCCAATTTTCTCCTCAAGCCTTTAATGATTTCTAAACGAAGAATTCAAACTGCACCTACTGAAACAGATGCTCAGTCAACCTACCATGAGCTTATTTGCACATTCCTACCTACCCTATTAGCTGCAATCTCCAGTTGTAGCTCAAGGAACATGAAACTTCCAATGAAGCCAATCTTTGATTTGATCTGACACTTGAATCTCTTGACTGTGCTTGAAGCAAAAATGAACCAGATACTGAAATAACCAAGGCAACATGAGGTGTAACTGTTCTTCAAGATGAACATATAACTGGAAGCCTGAACAGTAAATCTTTTCCATGTATTCAGCTATAGGGTCAAAAAGCACATGGTTAGTTTGATGATTCTCAAAACTTTCTGGTTGTGCAAACTGATCTTCAATAAAAATGTATTCTTCCTCAATCATGAAAGAGGAAGGAAGCAACACCCTCTCCTTGTGTTTTTCCACATAAAGCTTTTGAAAAGTATGAACATGATCATGAAGAATATATGATTGAATTTGACCTTGTAAACCTTCAATTTCCTTCTCAATGTCCTTAGCAACTTCATCCAAAAATTTCATCTTATCTTCTGTCTTGCACTCAAATGATTTTAGATAAGAAGATAAGGACAAAGAAGAATTTTCATTTATTTCTTCATTAATATGATCATCATTCCATTGTTTGAAACCTTGAATTGAAGGAGAGTTTGCCACCAACTCTGATCTATCTATCCATTCCTCCAAAAACATAAACCAAAAATCTTCAAATGACTTAATAGATTTGGCAGGAAAGCTTTCAATCCACTGTTTACATTTCCATTGAAATGAATCATAGAACAACATAATGCAAACATCCTCATGTTTGACTCTAAGAAGCTCGGTAAAATCACAGAAATCTGATATATGCTTCAAAGTTAAACTCAAATCTTCTCCATTGAATTTTGGACCATTCCTTAGAAAATATGTATCCTTGTGAAAATGATTTGGGAAACCATGAATTCCTGAAAAATTTATGCATGCATACCTTGAAATAATAATGGTAGCATCTGAGTTCTTCATAACTCCAGTAGAATCACCATGAATCTATGAATTTCGAATTCTTCATCAATGGAGTCGCCAAGGTAGTTTTGCAACCTCGAAATATTTCTGAGCTCCTGCTACCTTGAGAAGTTCAGCTTCTTGATTTCGGGAATGATTAATCTTCAGACTCCCGACAGACGCACCAAAATGTTATCAAAAAATCAGACCCCTAATAAGCTGCTGATCAGGAAGACTTTGAGTAACTATTTCAAACAAACTTTTGGCTAAGGCTTAGCCTCCCCAACCTGAGAGGGCTCTCTCACAAGATTAAAGATTTTTGATAATGAATTAGATGGTTAACTCTATGAAACAAGTGAAGAAATATGAATGGTTGAACATGATCAGTAAGCATCCATTGGGCTTATGGAGTCAAGAAATGCTTCAGTATGACAATAAAATTAGCTTTACATGGAAGTCAGGGCATCTAGAATTCAACATATGAAGGGTACATCAGTAGTATGAAGGAAAACACAGTCTACAAATGTATGAAGGAAGTTAGAGCATAATCAATGAATTCTAAGTATCATACATTCATACTACTGCAAAAAAGGAGATAAGGACAAACATAAACAAGCCACCATTGCACCATTGAACTCTTTCTGAATCCTGAGAAGTAAAGCCAAAGTCTGCATTCATAAAAACATAATCTTCTACAATGGCACAATATGAGTCTTTCTCTGAAAATTTCCAACCTTTTGTACATTAAATATTCTTCTATATATAGATCTCTCTACATAACTTAGATTCCTCCTCAAGCATGAGGGGAATTCGAATTCCTTCTACTATGAAACCTATTGATACTTAAAACTAACTATTAAATGCAAATGACACCTAACTAGCAGTCCTAGAGACCTAATACAACTAGGAGTGTAACTCCTTATCATGATTACAACAACCTTATCTAAGCATTTAAAGAATTATTTGACAACTTTCAACCTCAAGAAGTCGAGTTTTATGAAGCCTCCCACGTGGTCATCTCACTGCTGAAGACAAACCCTAGAAATTAGGGAACATGTTTCCCTGTTTTTAGGTTTAGGATTCCTGAAAATGGCACGTGGGAAATAGCCTTTATCTCTCATCCATGACACATTTTTCAAAACTGAAGGGGGTTTTTGTATTCCATGATGTATAGAATAGAAACCTCTCTTGGTTTTTTAAAATACTTCTCCAGCTGTCCAGAATCTATGCTTGAAAAACACGTGTCAAACAGGAAAAATCTGTTCTCTGAATTTTGGGTTTCAAAGAAAGCTTATTATCTCCCAATTGAAAACACTTATGAAGAAAGTGAGATAGGTTATTGTATCTGGAGAGTTGATGAAGATAAATCTCCTTCATAATTCCAAAATACCTTTTCATGTGACCAGAAGTTGATCTTGAAAAAGACTGCTAAAACCAGAAGACCAAGCTTGACTTTCAGCAGTTTCATAGCGCAAGTTTAACCATAAATTCCTCCCACCTCAGAACGGATTTGAAGAAACTGAAAGAGGTTTTTGTATTTTGGTATGTTAGGACAAAAATTCTCTTTCAGTTTTCAAAATTGAGTTCTCAGCTCCTCAGGACCCTTCTGGAAGTTGACTAGTAAACGCAGAAAGCAGACTTTTTTATGCTGAAACAGGTTTTTTCAGGGATTTCGTAGCGCGCTACGAAAACTCCTAGTTTAGTGATTTCATAGCTAGTTTCAAAATATTTCGAACATGATGTGAGATATGAATTCTAAACACCTGGTAAGGCTTCTAGGACATGGAATGAGGCTATCAAACTTAATTTGGAAAAGAGATATGACCTTAAAAGACTTCTAACCTTATGACCTAACCCTTAAAGCATGAAATGACCTAGATACCCTTTAACACTATGACTAGAAGAAGGGTTTGTAAATGAGAATGACAATAATTGTGATGAGATGACTCAAAACTTATAAGACTATGACTAGAAACAAGGCAACTTTCCAAAGCTTAGAGACAAAGATTTTAGGGTGATAACAGATAGTTCAAAGTGTGCAATAAAGGGGCATTAATGAGGAAAAATTTCAAGTCTTCAAAATACTTTTGGGCAGTCTCATCCCAATGAAATCGATTTCCTTGCTTAAGCAATCGGGTGAACCCTGAAGCTAGCTCAGCATATTTAGGCACAAAGCGATGAAAAAAATTTGCTTTCCCTTGCAGACTCTGTAATTAATGTAATGAAGAGGGAGGGGGTAGATTAACAATAGCCTCGACTTTGAGAGGATCAATACAAACACCATCCTTTGAAAAAATAAAAATGAGAAGTTGTCCAGACTAAACGCAGAAGACGCACTTATGCGGATTAAGCCGAATGTTATAGTGTCTACAACGAAGAAATATTTTTCAAAGGTGATCGGGATGGTCGTGGTACTTACGTGAATGAGCAGGAAGATCATCCGAATAAGGCTATACGATGTTTTTAATGTCATGAAAAGCATAAGACATCGCTCATTGGAAAGTAGCCCCGACATTATTAAGGCCAAAAGGGAGATTTTTATATGAAAAAGTCCCTTAGGGACAGATGAAGGCGGTCTTGTGTTGATCAGTGGGTGCAATGTTTATCTGGTAATAGCCAGAAAAACCATCCATAAAGGAGAAAATCTCACTCCTAGCACATTCATCTATAATCTAGTCTATAAAAGGAGTGGGATAATTGTCCTTCGGACATGTATTATTAATGTCATGGTAATCAACACAGACCCGAATAGTGCCTTGTTTCTTAGTCACCGGTACCATATTGGACACCCAATCTGTATCAAAGCCCGACAATCTGAAGTTATTCCCTTGCTAAAAGGGACCCCGGCTGTCATAAAAGAACCTTTTCCATCCCAAAAGACCCAAATGGTAGACCAGCCTCAGTCTTCCGCTTCTACAGGTTTCCAAGTGTTTATGATTAATCGCTCAGAACTTTCATTGGGACTAGAGGCTAGTAAGGAAAATGAAGGAAAAGATCATTAGTGAGCCTTGAAACATCCAGCAGTTCCAACGTGGCCAAGAATGAAAATTGCATATTAAAATGCATTTGGGGCCTTGGAGTTGACCTGAACTGTGAATACATCCTTGTTGATAAGGATTTTTCCCCCACAGTGGAGGATTTTGTCCATATGGAATCTCATTTTGCCCCCACGGTAGGTTACCTTACCTGTAGGGAGGATTTTGTCATGGGTAGACTTGATACTGTCCTGCCATAGGTCGTTGATAGGTATATGGGTTAAAAGGCTGTTGAGCCTGTTGACCTTGGACGTAAGGATTTTGAAACTGCTGACCCTAGACATAAGGATTTTGCACCTGTTGCCCCTAGACATAAGGATTTTGAACCTGCTGCTACAGGGGTTGACCTTGACCTTGCAAAGGTTGACCTTGGCCCAGAATGGGCTAACCTTGTTGATATGCATATATGGCCTGCTACTGCAAGGGTTGGCTCTATTGCTGCACAAGTTGAACTTGTGGCTACTGCAAAGGCTGGCCTTGCAAGGATGAAGGTTGGGAGGATTGCTGAACAAACTGTTTTGCGGCTGCAAAGGTTGCTGCGAGTGTTGCAAAGGTTGCCCATGTGGTTGTAGAAGTTGTCCTTGCTACTGTAATGCTTTCCCTTGTTGCTTTGAAGGTTTCCCTTGTTGCTGCAAAGGTAGTTGGGTAGTTCCTGGATAGTTTCAGAATTGAATTTGGCCATACCCACCATGCATAATGGACTGGCCAGGCTGGACATAAGGTCCAACTTAAGGAATGTACGGTGATGTAACTAAGGCTTGTGAACCATATGGAACATAAGCTGGTTAGAACGAAACCTGAGCCATGTATGGCTACTGGTATTGGACATTACCTGAACCAAATGGATCAACAGGGTTAGGAATAACACCGTAAAAAGGTTGATTCATTCCAACCATGTGAGTTTTTGATCCACTCACATTGGTTTGGCCTGACATCATGGAGAGACTCTGCTCTTGCTCCCCAGGTGGTGGCACAGTCTGTCCACTCATTAGAGGGGTAGAATAACTTACAGAGACCTGACTTGAGATGGTCGGTTGAATTGGAAGAGTCAGTTGAAATGACGAAACAAGCTGAGATGGAATGGTAGGTTGAACCAGAATGGAAGTGACCATAGTTCGTACAATTGGTTGAGAGGTCATGTTCTGGATGAATGGACCTGAGGCAGGCATAGCACCGGAAGACCAGATGGGGTTCTAATATAATGACGAGGCACTGGGAGTGCCCGAAACCAACTGAGCTAGAGTGGTACAATCATGTGGCAATACGGGCTCACTAAAATTAATATAAGAAAAGGATGAGATGGTTCTCATATAAGGGAAACCTTTCGGAGGGAACTCATATGCTTGCTCATCATCCACTTGAGGAGTGTGAGTAGTAGAAACTTCCGACTGACTCGGAGAGGAGACTGGAATTTCACCTTCTGACTCCATAGAAAACAACCGACGACGAGTCGAAGATGAACAAGGAGACAACTCCAACAGAACATCAGGTTGATCGTATAGACTATAAGGATGTTGTGGAGATACCACAAAAGGGTCTATAACCAGTCCCTATGGACTATCAAAAGTCTGCGGACTCTCGGGAGTCTGGATAGGATTATTAGGGGATTTTGCCCATATTCGTAAGGTGACCCAGTATCTGATGGAGGTGGACGAGAAGACAAAGGTTGAATACTCAGAACAATTCCAAGTTCAACACCTTGATCCTCAAGCGACTGTAGAAGTTCAGGGAAAGTTTCTTCGGATGATCTTATATATTGAGGAGAGGAAGAGGAACGAGGCAAACCTAATGGTTCAACCATGATGACTTTGTATCAGACAAAAAGAGAAGAGATATTAATTTCAAGGCTTTTAAAATATATTAGGGATATACTCATGATGTGGTCCAGAATAAGACTATCAAGAATGTGATGTGATTGTGGGCAAAATTTTTTTCAGACGCTGAAACAAACTGATGTCTTTTCATGTTTTAAGATCTGAGAAAAAGGCAAAGATGACTTTAGTCACTTTTGGTTTGAACGAGATCGAAGGACAAGTGCTCGATGATATTTTAAATTTAAAGAGTCAAAAATACCAAAATGACTGATCAAGATAATCTAGGCAAAATGGATTACCACGTAACCATGAACTGCAGAATACCTCCCAACGAACTGAGAAGTACGGGCAGGCAATCTCCTCGAATACTATGTTCAACGTATCACGTTTACAAGGTGGTAGACTCGGCTTCCTATGGATAAAGGATTGCAAACCTAGTGGGATATCCCTTTATATATATGTGATGGTACAGGGAGCACAAGTCCGTAGCATTGTCTAATGCCGAACCAAACAACAACTTTTAGGTTTAAAGACGTCGGAACACATCTCTAGCCTAGACCCCTAAATGTAAGCATTTAGTTTCAAATGCACCTTAGGTTAATTGAATATATTTTAAAAGTTTATCTTGAAATTAAGTCTCAGTTTTAGGCCCTATCGATGTAACCTAAAAAATCTTGAGTGCAACTATATGAGACAAAATCCTTTCAATTCAATGAATGCTTACACTAATTGAGAGAAGAGAAAACAATCAATGCAACAAACAAGCAACCGAAAGTAAGATGACTCTTCACTACATTTTCAAAACAAAATAATGAAAATTCTTTCCACTTCCTACTCTTCCTATCAGATGCACTTCAACTAGTCCTTTTAACAGTAAAAGAAGTTCATTTCATTTCAAATGCTCATGATGATGTAATTCTAGTTTTCAATGATGCTACTCAATGCAACATATCAATTAAACAAACTAGAATGATGTATTTTTTCAATGGAATGTTAAAATGAATCTTTCACATAAACATTTCAATGAATATTTCAAAACAACCAAACATCAATCAAATGAAAATCACGATAAAAAGAACTCCTTTCAAACAAAATTCAAATATTTAACTGAAACAAACTGAGCAATGTGATCTATGCTCAGAAAGGAGATGTTCAATAAGAGAAGAGCAAAGTAAACTTTTTCACTTGTTCAACTGAAACCTAGCAAAGATAGATGCAAGGACTAAAAACGAAATAAATGAAGCAGCTAACCAACAACTTAACTTGATGAGCAGAGAAACAAATGAATGGACAATGACCTAGATGACCTAGGAACAAAAACCATCCAAAACTCAAAAAGTCAAATAAGGAAATCTCAAACCAATCAAGCAAACAAATCAAGCTAACAAAGCATTCTAGCCAGGGAGAATAAAGGCAAACAAGCCAAGAATCAGAATTTATGAGGACAAGACACACTAGCAATGATTTAAGAGAAGCCCTGATTTTAACCTACAGGCATTGGCGCGACTGTCTAACTAGAAATAAGTACCAGAAGGGGTTGTGGTGCGACTGTTCAAGAGGAAATCGCACTGGTCAGTGCTACTGTTAGAAAATTAAAAACACTGATCGAGGGATTCAAAGAAAAAAGAAAAAGTTTTAAAAACCAAAACCAGACCTGTCACTCTAAATTCAAGAATCAAAGCAGTAGATGACGTGACGTACAAATTAAAAAAGAGAAAGAGTGAAACGAGAAAAGTTGTCACAAATCATGAAATGAAAAACAATCCAAAGAGAGGGATGGATCTCCAGTGGAGTCACAATTTTGTGGAGTAGGAAGATTATTTTTATGGACAGAGACAATCCCTCTATCCCATTGGAGAGGGTCTAGCCACAAACAAGACAATTTGACATAAGTTCCCTTAGATTGGGAATGTATAAGATCCTACCTCTTGTATCGCTCATCCTTGTTCGATGAAGTCCTTGTGCCTTTGCTCTAGAGATCAGCTCCTTAATGTCAATCAAGCCCTTGAAACAAATGAACAAGAGACCAAAGCACACATGATAGCGTACAATATATTCAACCTACTTAAGAGGCTAAGGAGCCTTAAGTTACCAAATAGCATATGCAATTAATATAGGAAACAAAATATCAGTTCTATTGTTATGACAAAAAGGAAAGTACAACCTTTGCCTTAGCATTGCAGGTTTCCTTCGATGTTTTTGGGTTCCAGTACCACTGTTAGCATCTCATGATTCACCTCAAACAATGGAAGTTCAAGGCTTATTCCTCTTTGCTCCAAACCAAACAAACCACACACTTATTCTCCCTTTACAAGCACATCTAGAAGGCTAAAGCTCTCATGAGTTGTTTTGACTATCAAGATTTTGCAGATTATTCCATCCCTTTCATTCGCTAGATGAGGTTGGAAAAGGAGGAGCTTATATAGCTTGAGAGAGGGGAAATGGATCCTCTTATTATGGGAGAGGCCTTATCACTTTAGGTTTGTTCCATTTTAATAGGGGAAATGAGCCCAAATAGTCTCTCTCGGTTCTATCTCACCTAACCATTTATCAGACTTCTGTTCATGAAGCTTCTAGACCTGGAAGCTTCGACTCCTTTTTAAAAAATTTCCAAAAGAGGGTTGGCGCTGGTCATGAATGGATTACTAGCGTTGTTCAGCGCTAGGCCTAGTGTTAGACTCTGCAAATCAGCGCAGGGAAGAAACTGAGTGATAGCGTCGGTCTTGAAAACTAAATTTGAAGGAATATTCTTGGGAAATGATGTAAGAGGGAAATGTTTTGCAGATAAAGAGTGATGTAAGGACATGTTCTTCATGATAAGAAAACACATAAGGGTCACTATAAAGGTCCTCCAAGATCGAGGAACGGGGAATACAGGGATAGTGACAAAATGCTATGTAACACATACAATTTAATTAAAATAAAAATGTAAAGTAAATTATTAACCTTATTAAAAGTCTCTACAATTTTTATTGATTGATTAGATAAATTTATAACCCATTCTCTTTCTTTATTAAATTGGAAAAATTAAAAATTAAAATTTATATTCTTATTTTATAAAATAATATTATTAACTATTGTGTTATTTTATGTATTAAAGTTAATAACCTACTCTATGATTGGTATTTATTTTATTTTTAGCCATTATTTATATTTTAATATTATGGATCAAAGATATGCTTGATTTAATCTTCAAAAGTGACTTAATTACAACGCGGTTTGACATGATAACAATATATGGCAAATATAACATTAAAATAGAAAATAGGGTTGATGTCTATTTTTTTTGTAATGTGTGAAAAAAAATAAAAAATAAAGCCTAATTTGTATATTATAACTATAAACTTTTATAGAAGTCGTATCTATACCTTACAACAAGGAACCAACCCAAATTAAAGGTTTTTAGTTGAATTTGAACCAAAATACGAGGTACTCGGTTGACTTACGACATAAGAATACTACAACATAGAGGAGCTAGTGCCCAATGAATTTTAAGGGGTTGGGTTAGTTTAAAAATATAAATTTTTGATGGGTTGTTTAATTTGAAAATAGAATAGGGTTAAGTAAATTATGATTGCGTTTTTAATAATGATTTGATCTTTGAGACTTGATATTTGGTCTAAATATTTCGATTGATAAATTGCTGACGACGAATTGAGAAACCAAACGTCGATGCAATTTAGTCAATGTGTCGAGATATCAATTGACCACTCGTCAAGGGTAACTCCATCGACCAATATATCAATATAAAAGGAAGCTATGGTCCATATTTAAATACATGGGTGAAGGATATTCACATTATATATATAATTGTGTTTTAATTATTAAAAAAAATATCGACTTAATTATGTTATGATCTCGTGGGAGACCATAACTGTTAGGGAGAATATGTAACACCATATGGGCTGGGAACATACTCAATCAACACTACATATGCCAGTGTGATCCAAAATGGATTTTGGATAGACTCCTAAGTCTAAGTGTTCCTCACAGAGGAAAATGAAAGTCCAAGGAAGTTTCTAGAAATAGCCCTATTGCAGAGATGTTTTCATTCTGAATCTACTGCAACTTGAATGGGAAAAAATGGACTTCGGATGCAGAAGTTATCACAAAAAGAAGTTGCCCTTTATCCTTTGGAAAAATAGGCAAAATCTTCAAAAAATGGCAAAAACACCTTATAGAGGCAAATCGCATCGGAAGGGTGAGCGGAGGACTTAAACGGAGGCGGAAGAGACCCCCCCGATCACTAATCTCCAATATATCGGGTCAGAGATAGGCTTGTGTTCGATGGCAGGACCCTGGGTCGAGTGATATTGCGATCGCCAATATTGGCGGATCGGTGTTGGCGATGCCACGAGGCAAAGGACGGACCCCCAAGCCAATGCGACTTGCAATAGCGATATATCACATCACAACGTCACCTCACAGCGATGTAAAAGGGGTGATAACGCCAGACTCGATGGATTTTATATGTGCGGCACTATAAATTTTGAGATCCGATATATGTCGGGTTTCTGTGTATTGGCGCATTTCGGAATGAAAACCGAAATACAAAGGAAAATGCCCCGAAGCGATGTGATGCAATCTGGACCGTCAGATCGTGGGATCAGATCGGCGGCCAAAATTAAATCGACGATCGGTGATCAACGGTCCCCGATAACAGGGCCAATGCGATTTGCTATATCGATAGCCAGACCCGATGTGATTATGGGGCGGATGCGATAAATTTTGAAGTCCGATAGAAATGATTTTGTAAGGTTTTTCACGTATTTCCCGTGTAATTGGGATTTTTCCTAATCCGCAATGTGATGCGATATACCGCCAAATGGCGGACCCGATAGGGATTTTAGGGGCGATTGAAGGGAATTTCACATCCGAGAATCACACCCGATAGTGTATTTTGCGGACATTCCCTGTGTAAGGGAATTTTCTCAATTTTCAGGTTTTTGCCTGGAAAATGGCCCCGATCCCTTCGTAACAGCTCCTGATCATTGATGCATGCTACAGGTGGGCGTTTTTGACAAACAATGATGCGTTTGAAGCCACAGAGCCACAGAGCCAGGTGGCCAGTCGAACAGACAACGCGTAGAGAAGCCGCAGGGCCGCAGAGGGATAATGAACCACAGAGAAATGGCTGGGGAAGCCAGAAAGCCGGAAAGGTACCTCAAAGGAGGCAAAGAGCTCAGCAGAGAGCAATTGATGAAAAGTAGGAAAAGAGAGCAAAAGCTAATGCGCAGAGCAGCTTTTGGAGTCACTTGGAGGTCTAGTGAAAAGCCAGAGAGCTGAAAGTTGCAGAAAACCAAAGCCAGAGCCAAAGAAGCTAGAGCCGAAGAGCCAGAGCCAGAGCCGAGAGTCGAGAGCCAGAGCCAGAGCTAGAGCTAGAGCCGAGAGCCAGAGGGCCGAGAGCTTCAGAGCCAAAGGATAAGATGGTGTTATGAGCCCAATGTTTCTGTGTAAAACATTGGAGTTGAGTGTGGCACTTGTAAAGGAACTATTGCCAGAATCCCAGAGAGCCTAGTTGAGTTGACTAGAGCTCATGGAGACGTAGCCCAAGAGTTTTGGGTGAACTCCTAATTAAATTGTTGTTCTGTGTGTTGGTTTTATTGTTGTATTGTTTACTATTATATGTATGTTATATCAGCATAAACAATAGAATTTTAAAAGCACATAAACAATTTTAAAATAAGCACTAGCATACACCTTATTTTTGAGCACTTATTAATTCTGCATTTGGTTAATCACAATATCTTGGGAATATTTAAGCTTTCGAAGTGGGAGAGGTTCTTGTAATCTCATAAGAAGCCTTTTAGAGCCCCATTTTCAAATCAGGTGGTATCAGAGCTTAAGATTGGTTAACCTCACCTTCAAGAAGGTGATATTAAAGCTGGGTATACCAGAACAAGTGGTATTAGCTCAGAATTCTTGATTGACAGAGGAAAGATTGCTTGTCTAAAAGGTGTTTAGATAGTTAGAGGTTGATTGTATGCTTTCTTGCAGACTAATGGTGAGGACCAGTATTGCAGCAATAATGTTGCAACTCTTGGGCTACCTACTTTACTCTTATCAACCCGGTAGTTCGTAACAAACTTGGAAGCGTCGGTGCTGTATGCATAAGTATTAGTTCTTACTGCAGGTTGTCACTTGGTCAGCCGACGCAAGATCACTAGGAGCTCAAGCCAGCTTCTATGACTTCCAGAAGAAGCTCTAAATGTGATGAAAGGATAGAAAGATAGATGCTATTCTCACTGCAAAAAGGAGAAACACTAAAATGCAAAGCAAACCTAGTAAACCCTAATTAACCAACCAATTCTACTTTTGCAAGAAGCACTATGAAAACCATGAAAGCAATGTCATTACCTACTCAAGGAAGTAAACAACATCTAACTATGCTATTTCTAGAAGTAAATAAGCAAAAAAACATCTTTTTAGATTTTTATGTATTTTTATGTGAATTTGACGTGCATATAATTTATTGTGTGTGAATGTGGTAATGAATAGGTGGTGTTGGAGGGTGGCTTTGGGACTTGAGAGTATGTAGGATGGTGTGGATGGGTCATAGGAGGTCTCAGGTGGCCTTCTAGAGGCTTTTCCCACACTTGGCCTTCAAACGAAGGCCTACAGGAAAATCTACAGGAGGACACAGGAAATCTACAGGAGGAAAACAGGGAATCTACAGGAGGCCTACAGGAGGATGCCGAGAGCAGTTTTCACTGTTTTGAGGGTGTGAGAGTGGGTGAGAATGGTGGATGAAGGTTGGAATGAGGTGTTAGGGCACCTATGGTCTACCATGAACCACTAGGAGAGAGAAATATGATTGGATTTGCTCAAGGAGAGAGGAAGAAGTTATAGGAAAAATGTAGGAAACTAAGGCAAAACTGAGGTGTGGTTAGGGAGACCAATAGGGCATGGATCAGATGGAGGGTGTGATGGCTGATAAGATGGCCTACTGTAAGAGGAGATCTGCTGCAAAGGAACTAACAGTCAACCAACGAGATCAAGCAAGCAATGAAATGAGTGCATCTAGAAAAACAGAGTTTTGCATCAAAATAATCTGAACTATGATCTATGAGAGGAAATGTTGATAAATGCTGCAAGAAGGAAAGCATGAAAGAATACTACTACAAATAAATAAGTGAGCATGATGAAGAATATCTGAAGAAAAGCAAAACTGGACTGTTAACCTACTAAACGCTGCAAACACTAGAAATCCTATGAATGAGGAAAATTTGTGTTTTTTGGGCAGCAAGAGGGTCTCTGCCTCAAATCATGGTCCCAAAGGGAGGAAGAGAGGCCAAGGCACTGTTGCTAGCCTTTTGAATCTTCTCTTTATCACTGCTTAACCTGCTATAGAAAGCACAAATGGAAGCAAACAATGAATCATCAAAAGCAACCTATTCTCCATAAAAGAAATACATCCAACAACAACCTAATCTACAAACTGAAATAAAACATACAAATACATGTAAAGAGGAGCTTGGATGCTTGGATTGAGCTCTAACTCAAGAGCTTCAACCCTATGAGGTAATTCAGTGCTAGCTCAAAAAGGATTCCATCTTTATTATCAAAAAAATAGCAAGGTTACATGAAACTGTCACAAAATAATAAGCTTGAAGTTGAGCAGGGCTTACATAAGAAAAAATCCAACAAAAAATTGAAAAAAATCTAACCCTAGTGAGGCCCTAGGCCTCTCTACTTATACAAATGAAGCTACCAACAACTTCCTTAAAATCAAGGAGGCTTGGCTCCCAAAACTCGAGATAATCATCAGTCATCCTCCACTTGCTCAACTGCCTTCTAGTGCATGATCGGCTGCTTGTACTCCGAGCTGAATGAAGGGGGATTCAGAGTGAGAAGTAATAATTGAGGGGGATTCCATCGTATAAGTCCTCTCCTTTGTCCACTTCGAGTTATTGCTACCATTTTTCCATTGGATCCTTGACTTTGACCTCAAAATTCAACATTAATCTGCATTAAACACAAGTTAGACCACATGGCACAATAACTAACTCAACTCACTCTATAAGCATAAATATAATCAGAAAATCATACAATAAGCTAAGAGAATGGTTGATTTGACTAGGTTAGGAGGTAAAATGAGCCCATATAATTACCCATTTATGAGGCTCATCATCACCCCCTACTGAAGGTGTTGCTCATCCTCTGAGCAACTTAGTCAATCTCCTCATCTTTTATGGCCTTGGTGGCCTCCCTAGCATCCCAAGCTTCTGATGTGGTTTGCTCTTCCTTGTCATAGAATCCTGCCTTCCTGTCTATCTCTTCCTATTCCTCCTTCTCTTCTTCTTCTCTTCTACCTTCCAACATGCCTAACAGCAGTGGGGGACTCAGCTTGAGGCCAATCCAGTTGACCTTGAGCCTCTGCATGGATTGCTTGTACATTGGCACTCTTCTTAACGCCTCCTTCAGCCTCATGGGGGAATGATATTCCCTGATCTGTAGTGTTATAGACATTTTTGTGCCTTACAGCATAGAGCATGAAATGTCAATAATCTAAGGGATCCAAAGTCCCTAAACATGTTGTTCTTACCCTTAGAGGAACAAGGTCAGCAAACCACAGCACTGCAAATCAGTTCTCCACTGAAAAACACTCAAAAACAGGTCAATTTTGGATCAAAGTAGCTGCTCCAAAGGCTACCTGCGCTGCATAGCAAGTGCAACAAGGGCTACCTGCGCTGCATAGTAGGTGCAACAAAGGCTACCTGCGTTGGGCGTACTTGGACATGTGGAGGAATCTTTTTCTCAATGTGCCAGTGCCCAGGAAGCTTCCAAAAAGACACTTGATCATAAGATTCGCCTAATGATGAGTTAAGAGCTTCTAAAACTCCAAGTGGAAGACAGAAACTCCAAGTGAAGAATTGAAGAACAACTGGAGTTGAAGAGGACAACAAGTCACACATCAAGCTGACTTATCTTCACTCCAAAACTCTATATAAGGATCTCATCCCATGGGATCTAGAAGGCGGAATTTAGTGCAAAGAATTGCTGTTGGTTTACAGTTGTGAGCATTGGGTGATTGCTTGAGGGAGGTGAAGAAGAGATTTCTCTCCGTCGGGAAGGTGATGCTGGATTGGACCTCTCATGGTTGTATCACCGCCTGAACCTTACTTCCATATATTAATAAAGCATTTGAGGTTCTTCTATTCGCATGTGTTTCAATGGTGTATTGCCTTACTTGCGTCTTTGATTTACGCTAATCCTTGAATTGATTATGAATGCATGCCTCTTGTAGTTTCCTTTTCTTGTCTTATTTGCAGGATCTCGTGTAGCTGGGCCCGTGAAAAGACTTGGAGCTGGGAGTAAGCGGCAAACAAAGGAGATTGGATCGACCATTTGCGCAAGACATCGGTAAGTGGATCTCTCCCTTTTATCTCTTGCATGTCATAAAGAAGAAACTTTAGATAGCTTTGCTTTCAGCTGTTGCTAAGGAACTGTCACCCTTAGAGTGGGTTACGGTCATTCCGAGTTGGATACTTTCCCCCACAACAGACTGGCGACTCCACTGGGGATCGTGTCTTGTTGGTAGCTTGTGTTTCTTGCTATTCATTTCTTAAACAAAGGGAGTACCGAATCGAACTGCCTTCGAGTCCTTCGAATGCAAAGTAGAGGGCAGCTACTCTAGCCCAGTGCTGGGCATGTTTATGATCTGAAGAGCTGATCCACAAGGACTCTTTTTAGCTCTTTGTGATAGTGTTCATCTTCCTTTAATCATCCTCTAGTGTATACTTGACTGACAGCCTCTGATTTGGCCAAAAACCATTGATTTTTGAGCAAACTGTGATCCGGAATCTGAGAGAGACGAGAGTTGTCTCATCAGTGCAGCTGCAACAAAGGCTACCTGCACTGCAACGCAGGTCCCGAAGGGGCTACCTACACTGCATCTCAGATTGACAGTGCAGCACCTGCGCTGATCCAGTTTTGCCTTGTGCAGCTGGGATTTCCCACTGTCTGTTGCCCAGTTTTCAGTATTGTTTTTGCAGCCTGTTGTCAACCTGTATACCCAGCTGAAACCACTTCTCTTTGCCTTCATTCCTCCTCAGTTGTATGAAGAAACCATGATTGTTCTTATTGTATTTCTTGCTGTCATTCACAGTTTCTCGTAGCGAAAGTGAACTAGTCTTGCTATGACCTCTTGGATCTAGACCTATGAGAAAGTGTCGTTGTGATTCTAAGAGTTAGTTTATTGCTGTTCATAGCTGCTTGAGCATTTGCTTTCATTATATGGTTCGAATTTCAGTATTTCTTGTGTTGAAACGAGTGAATCTTAAGGTGTTCTTTTGATTATTGGACAAAAACTTGTTTGCTTACGCTTGAAATCGAATTCGAAATTATACAACAACTTTCTTTTTGTAATACACCAACATTAAGGAAGAAGAAAAGAAATACTTGCATTGTGCATGTGCATTTTGACAGTTTGCATGTCGATTTAGGAAAAGTGCATCAGTGAGTGCTCTATGATCTGTTTGAAAAGATGATGTCTTTCTTTTCCTTCAGTAGTTAAGGTTTTCATAAGTTGAAAGAATTGAAAAAGCTTGCTTATCATTCTTAGACTGCATTTAGGAGTTGTATCATACATCACGTGGTGATCCATAAAGGCAAACTGCTAAGCAAGATCAACCTAAAAAGAACTGAATTCATCTAACAACGCTTTGAAACATAACGAAACACAGTAGAGGTCTAGGTAGAGACGTGAACCGGCGTCGTTAAACATAGTGACTGTCGATCTCTACGAAGGTGGGTGATTCCTCCTGAGGGACGATAGCACTAATACGGACTTGTGCCCCCGCGTACCGTCGCGTATATTGGGGGACCCCTATAGGAACAAAGCCTTTATCCATAGGAAGCTGTGTCGGCCGCCCTACTGATCGCGATGCAGTGAACACAGCATTCACGAAGATCGACCACTCGTACCGTAAAACGTATTCTGTGGTTTCGCGAAAGGTTTGGCACACCCTTGCCTAGAACTCCAGAGTAGTTTCTTTTGGCCTTTTTCAAACTCTATAACTGAAAAAGTCCATCTGAGCATTTGTCACTTCGGGCTCGTTAATACATCGAAGGAGACTAGAGTCATCTTTAGCTTTTTCTCGACTCTTAAAAAGTGAAAAAGCAAGTTGTGTCTAAAGCGTCGTCATATAAAATTCATCTTAAACGGAACATAATTACCCCTGATTCCTGCGTTGATCTTAAGGTTGAGAACATGGAACACACCAACAAAGGGATTCCACATGATGGGACCCCTAGCCCTTTCTCCTCTTGGGGAGAAGTTGGTGCGCCCCACATGGCCACATTGTCGCTTCCAGGGCTGACAATTGGCCTGCCAGTTTGGCTATTCTCAACCGCTGTAGTTCAGACCACCGCGGTTCCTGAACAGTCGAGTCAACAGTTAGACCAGTCTAGAGCTACCCTCCAGCCTTCCACTTCTTATACGCCTTCCTCCGATCCTTCTTCTTCGAAAGGTCAAGCCGCCAAAAGCGCGGCTCCCATAGAAAAGAAGAAGGAAAAGAAGAAGAAAGAAAAGAAGCAGAAGGAGCCAAAGGCACCTGGGGGCAAGCAAAAGGTATCTAACGAAAACCCACACACAGCACGGACCGGGCCCAAATCGCCATGTGTCATATGTAGAGGAGACCACCTCCACCGTGATTGTCCCAGTATTTCCCGGATACTAAGGGACTGGTCCCCTCGTTTTCACAGTTCGGAAGCGTCAACCTCTGACAACCAGGTTGAATGCTTACCGTCGACCAACGAAAGTGAAGGTTCTAGACGACGAAGGGGAATGAGATTCCCCTGCGAACTGTGTGAAGGCAATCACACCCTTCGCCATTGTCCCTTTTTAGACGAAGCAAAGAGAGTTTTGGAAGATCAACCGGTTGCACCGTTGCTACTTACTCCTGGATACCAAAAACTCGCGCCAAGTCCTTCGTTGGTCGAAAATACAGCTGCCCCGCTCATAGGGCCAGCTGAAGTGTCAGTCACTGAAAGTGAACCTACTGAATCCGGACCGGACGAAAGTCCAAAGGTCGAAACGGCAGTTGACCCGGTTCTCCCTTCAGAAGTTTCATCTTCAAATACCACAGTCACTGAGGATTCATCTTCAGTTGACACCCCCACCGAAGAGAGTAAGGATGACACCGTCCAGGTTCTCTTCATCAACACCGATTCTGATGAACATCAGGGCAATGTGCCCACTCCTTTATCGCAGGAAGGAGCGTCGTTAGGATCATATCCGGCCGTATATTCGGTCCCACCACCAAGCAACCTAGTTGTGTCCTTTGATTGGAACCAACTAGGCAGACCCCGGTTACCAGCCAGTATACCATTTAGAACTATAGTCCAAATATACAAAATGGTGATGGCTGGAACTATCATTGATGAAGGGGCATCTGTGAGTATCCTGTCCTCTATTGCTTGGAAAGCACTGGGTTGCCCGATTCTTTTGCCCGAGACAAGGCATCTCTCGGGTTTTGACAAAGGAACCAGTCGACCATTAGGGATTCTACCTAATGTGCCTATTACACTGAAAGGGAAGGCTGTCAAGATGAATTTGATGGTCGTCCAAGGACCCTTGGATTATAACCTATTCCTTGGACGAGACTACGTATATTGCATGGAAGCAATAGTCTCCTCGCTCTTTCGGATAATGTGTTTTCCATACGAAGGAAGGATGGTCAAGCTCGTAGACCAACTTTCACTTCCGGGATCACGCATCGCAAGTAGTCACGTACCTATCCTCAATGGTCTATTTGATCAAGAAAGGTCTCTACCTCCGGTTCTTCTTCCTGATGAGTGCGAGTAATTCGGGAAAGGAAGGCCGGAACCCAGGGGGCATGCATCCTGGTCTGCTCTGGAGGCAGAAAAAACCTTGGGTGTAAAGTAGAATTTCCGCGGGAGAATATGACTAGTCCGTACCCCGTCCCCTCCTTCTTCTTCGTAAAACAGAAGAGCCAGCAAGAGCTCTCATGCGGAAGAAGGGGCAGTTAGGAATGGGGTTGTTCTGGAAAAAGATTCTTTTGTTAAAGTTATGTGGGAGGACGGGGGCCCGTTACTCACCTTTGTCTAAATAAGTAGGCTCTGCCAAAGAAGGGGATCCGTTTGCGGCAGCAAGTAGTAACCATCTTTGGATTAAAGGCAAGCCTCACCCATTAAAACAAATGTTTTAAAGGATAAGTAGGGGCAGCCTCCAAAGAAAGAGATTCTATTGTTGCAACAAATTGTAACCATATTTGGGTAACCTAATGATAGACATCGCCGAAGAAAGTTTCTGTTTGAAAGAATTAGCAGAACAATCTTTGGGTAACCTGAAAGAGGTAAGCCTCACCTGTTGAAAACAAAGGTTTTTAACGGAAAAGTAGGGGCAACCTTGAAATTAGACTTACACCTGGGGGCATGCAAACCTCTTGGAATGCAAGCGCGGGCCACTTTTAGTTTTAGGTAGGACTAACCCCGCTAACCCGTAGATAAGTCGATACCCGGCTTGCACAAAGAGAGGATATGGAGCAAAGTGTAGGGAGATGAAGCTCCTTAAAAAATAGGAATCTTCCATGAGACCTTACTACTTTATGACTGGTAAAAACGAGAAGTTTTGGCAAAGTTCATGCTCGTTAAAAAATAAACGCAAGATCCGAGCAGTTTTAATGCAGAAATTCATGCTCGTTAAAAAATAAACATAAGCTTGTGAGCAGGCTTCCCCCAGTGTTCAAGCTCATTCAGAAAAAATGAACTGGTAAATAACCATTTGAGACCGTAAATTCATCAGCCATAAAAGCCTTGGTCGTGTTTGTGCACCGTCACCTCCACTTTTCATTTGGCCGATCATTCACATCCACTTGATTGTTTACCTATTTTGAGGAACAGCTGCGAAGAGTGATCCCACTTAGCCATCCTTGTAATACTGCCGTGATTGGAAAATTCCAACCTGTACCTGGAATCTGCTGCTATCCCTGTTTATCACTCGTTCCTCAAAATACGAGTCTTCTTTGAGCTCTTTTCACTGACTCGTAAAAAATGAAAAGTTTGCCGAGTTTTGGCCTTCCAGCTCGTTAAAAGGACCGGAAGAGCTATCCCTCCTCTAGATTTTAATCTTTTTGGACCTGAGGGATTATTGCACAAAAAGATCGAGCGCTTGTCTAGTTCGGCTTGATAAAGATATCGAACATTCATCCCTTCTGTATTGTTTTATACTTTTTCGGACTTAAGGGATTAGATGACGAAAAAGGACCCCTGGAGTCTACTTTATGTACACTTTTCAGACTCTCTAAAAATGAAAAGGACCGAGTTGTCTTTGTCGCTGGGCTCGTTAAAAATATTAGATAGCGACAAACTTGTCTTTAGACAAGAACGAGTTTCCCTATCGCTAGGCTCATTAAAACATAGCGATGGGCTTGCCCGAAGGGCAGGTTATAGATCAAGCATATGTTATCCTCCTCAAGCTTGACAAAAATAAAGAGGTACTGGTCAGAAATGACTGGGGAAAAATTGGGAGGAACCTCAAAGCTTAATGGTAGCAAGTCGCTCTTGAACATGACACTTTTGCCTCCGTAAATATCGGGTTGGGTTATTATCATTCACCGGTCCCTTCACCATGGTCTCGCCATACCATCCATATATGGGGTAATGCTACCGATCCATCACATCAGTGTCGTTATATGTTCAAGAGATGTCATTCAGAAAGTGTCAACCGGGTCCCATCCACTACCGTACATCATCTTTCATCCTTCCATGACCGCCACCCTGAATCATATTTCACAGATCGTTTTCACCATCATCACTAGCTCCGTTCCGTGTCACTGATGTGGGATTCATTAAGGCCCTCCTTTGACGGATCACTTCTTGTCGACATCAGCTCATTATCCAAGAAGTTGATCTAGGGACACCCCCTCAGTACTTTGAAGCTTGCATGCCTCAATGGCAAGTTTCTCACTCCCGGCGATAGGTATACATTAATGACCTTCGACCAGGAGACTTTGCGTGGTGTTCGACGTCAGATCCTATATTCACACCACGTGAATTGTGCTGCAGTACCTTGAGGGTCATCATCATTATCGGTGATTCCTCTCGTGCTTGTTAACAGTTTTCATTATTGACTGGTAATCAAGCGATGTCTTTCCATGTTCGACTTCAAGAAATTCTCACATGGATCGACTTGTACTAAAGTGAAGATCGGACAAGTTTGAAGACCCCGGATCTAGTTTCATCCATCCGGGCTGCGATATATATGCAGGAGATAAAAACATAGACATGTGCAGCAGATGAGCATCCTACTAAAAGGATGATAATTAAAAGCAGAGAATTATCCGTCTCTTATCAGACGATCGTCTGTTTATGTACGGCAAATGTATTTATAAAGCTGATCATGGGAAATGCCCGCATCAGCTAGATCATGAAAAGAAAGTATGAAAAGATATTGTATTGTATTGTATTTTGTTACAGGTCACCTCCCGGCGATTGAATGAACTTCGGATCCTCCTAATAAAGCATTTCACCCGATAAACGACCTCATACTTTAGGGGGCAACTGTTATATACATTTTTGTGCCTTACAGCATAGAGCATGAAATGTCAATAATCTAAGGGATCCAAAGTCCCTAAACATGTTGTTCTTACCCTTAGAGGAACAAGGTCAGCAAACCACAGCACTGCAAATCAGTTCTCCACTGAAAAACACTCAAAAACAGGTCAATTTTGGATCAAAGCAGCTGCTCCAAAGGCTACCTGCGCTGCATAGCAAGTGCAACAAGGGCTACCTGCGCTGCATAGCAGGTGCAACAAAGGCTACCTGTGTTGGGCGTACTTGGACATGTGGAGGAATCTTTTTCTCAATGTGCCAGTGCCCAGGAAGCTTCCAAAAAGACACTTGATCATAAGATTCGCCTAATGATGAGTTAAGAGCTTCTAAAACTCCAAGTGGAAGACAGAAACTCCAAGTGAAGAACTGAAGAACAACTGGAGTTGAAGAGGACAACAAGTCACACATCAAGCTGACTTATCTTCACTCCAAAACTCTATATAAGGATCTCATCCCATGGGATCTAGAAGGCGGAATTTAGTGCAAAGAATTGTTGTTGGTTTACAGTTGTGAGCATTGGGTGATTGCTTGAGGGAGGTGAAGAAGAGATTTCTCTCCGTCAGGAAGGTGATGCTGGATTGGACCTCTCATGGTTGTATCACCGCCTGAACCTTACTTCCATATATTAATAAAGCATTTGAGGTTCTTCTATTCGCATGTGTTTCAATGGTGTATTGCCTTACTTGCGTCTTTGATTTACGCTAATCCTTGAATCGATTATGAATGCATGCCTCTTGTAGTTTCCTTTTCTTGTCTTATTTGCAGGATCTCGTGTAGCTGGGCCTGTGAAAAGACTTGGAGTTGGGAGTAAGCGGCAAACAAAGGAGATTGGATCGACCATTTGCGCAAGACATCGGTAAGTGGATCTCTCCCTTTTATCTCTTGCATGTCATAAAGAAGAAACTTTAGATAGCTTTGCTTTCAGCTGTTGCTAAGGAACTGTCACCCTTAGAGTGGGTTAGGGTCATTCCGAGTTGGATACTTTCCCCCATAACATGTAGACTGTGTGGTAAGGTGTTCCATCTCCTCATGCGTGCATGCACACAATCATCCCCAAGTAGTTTTTTCATATCCTCAAAGTGTACAATGGCTTGTGCCTGGTCACTTATATATCTAGGGGAAATCTGAGGATTATTGGTAAGCAGGTTGTGTGTCTGATGAGTGCCATTGGATCTGATGGCTCAGCTCTTATCATTAATGGCTCATTCTGCTCTTTTATCATCAATCTTCTTATTTCTGCTTTCCTCAACTGTTCATGTTTCATCCATGAGGCCATGCCCATTAGTTGCAGGTCCCCTAGCCTGGCATTGGGGTCCCACACATTCATTTCTGTGAGGGCCATGTTATGTAGGTAGAATTCTGCCATATTTTCCTTATCCTCTGATGTGCTTTGGTCACATAGATCCATAAACTGCATGTAATCCTGGAAAGGCATTGTGCCTCTTTGTGCCAAAGTCTTTATCTGAAATTATAACCATTGGTCCTTGAGATATAGGCCATAGGATTTTGCTGGTGTTCTACATTTCAATGCCTCCATGGATAAGCTGGCCATGCATGCCAGCTGAGTCTCTTTCTCTTGCAGCTACCTCCTTAACAATTCATTTTTAGTTTCAAGGTGGCTTCTTCTAATTGCTTCCCTGTCTCTGAGAGCACTCAACTCTCTGCCCATTTCTCTGAATTTGTTTTCCATATGGCCAATATCCTCAAATCCTTAGGTTTTGGATATTTTCATCCACCTATGTGTTCTTATTCTCTCTTTCTCTAATTGAAACAATAGTGGAATTGAATTTTTTTGTGGAATTATCCTTCCTCCCTCAAGTAGATTGTAGTAGGAGGCAAGACTAGGTTGGGGATCAGGTTCTTGTAGCTATGTTTCTTCCTCCTTTACTTGTGGCTGTCCTTCCATCCTTTCCTCAAGCTTTTGGGTCTCTTGTAGTTTTGACAGTGTCTCATGTAGAACTGTCTGAGCCTCCTATTGGACTATTTTTAGGTCTTGTAGTTCTACATTTTCTTTCCATGTGGAAGATCTAGGAGTTCCCCTTTCATATGTGATAGGTGCCTTGGAAGGGGATTCTTTCCCTTTGGCAGAGGGTGAATCTTCAATTGTAATTGGCACTTTTGAAGAGGGCTGAGGTTTGCCTGTTTTGATTCTTGTGCTCTTACTAGCCTTGAAATACATGGAGGCCTGCCTTTTCCTCTTTTGCTTTGGCTTAATTGATGTACTGAGGGTAGTAGGGAAACTACTGCCTCCCTTTCCAGAGTCTCAGGTGACCCTTCTCCTTGATCTGCCTTTTCTGCCTATTTTTCTCCTCCTTTTGTCTCTTTTCGCTCTGTTTCTTCAGCTTTCTCCTCCTTTATTTCAGTTCCTTCCTCCTTCCTTTGTTGTTTTGCTAAGTCACCAGTGGCTTATCCTTCTCCCCCTTGCTTCTCTTCCTCCTCACTGCCAGTAAGACTGACATCATAGGTTAGGGCCTTTATGTTATCCTCAGCTGTCATGTTTCGGAAGACTTCCCATGCTATAGGGAGTGTAAATGTATGGAGGGCTTCTTCCACTAAGATTTTGATTAACCCATGGTGAGCTAGCTGCTCTGAATTCCCTGCTTGAACCTTAGTGCTGGAGTCAATGAGGGACTGCAGGAGGAAGTAGGGGATGCTGAGCTTCTGAGGTGCTGGAGTGTCCATGTCATACCTTAATTCATGAAGGATTTTAAAGTGATAACCATAGACAATGTTGTACCTCCCCTCATAGGAAATGTATTTGATTATTTGATAGCTAACTTCATCCCAAGGGTATGGTATGCTAGCCCTTCTAATGCCATTTTTATCCTCTACAGGGGTTTCATTATTTTGGAAAAAAAAAATTCTTGGCATCCTGGCCAATTGGTTTCTCATCCTTACTCCAAGGCAGCCCCAGAGGAAGGGTAGTGACCCTACTAATAAATTCAGGGGTTATCTCCATGGAAAGACCCCTAAAGGTGACAGTGGCATGTGTTCTTGTGTGGGAACCAAAGAGTGGGCAAATTCTTGGCAATCTCCTTATCAAACCATTGAAATTTCTCAAAAAAGTTCATCCAATTTGCTCTTGTGAATATGTCCACTACTTGAGGATGTGCATGGAGCCTTGTGGAGTTAATGGGCTCCTTTCTCATAAACCCTCATATCATTTTGTTTATACTCTTTTGGCAAACCAAATGTGGAGATGGAGACAACAATTCTTGAAAAAAACAGAGAAACAAAGGAGACTGTGTTTTTTTTTTTTTAAATAAGAAGAAATTTTTTATGTATTTTCTCCTCTCCTAAAGACTTTATTTCCTCCTCAAATTGAAATCACTTCTTGCATATATTGATATTCAATGGGGGAATTCATGGAACCTACCTCCTCAAACTGAAAATCGTGCTAAAACCCATGTTTTCTCCCTCCAAAACAACTCACTGCCCCTCCTGTAGAAGCCTGTTGTCCCTCCTGTAGAATTCTTGTAGGTGCTCCTGTAGAAAAAATTGAGAGCAGGTATATGGGAGAGACTAATGGAGGACGATGGTTATGAGGTTGTGGGGACACAAGGAGACTGTTGTAGTTGAGTTATGAGGAGAGAATGAAGGTAAAGGTGGTGAGAGTGCTTGGGGAGGAGTACTTATTACCCTTTATGGATATTTCCAGTGATGGGGGGTGAGCTGGCAAAGTATACATTGGCCATATTTGGATCGTTGGTCCCCACCTGCCTTGTCATCATGGCCCCTCCTCATAATCATCCCTCATGATTGCATTGGAGTCCACACTTCCTCCACTACCTGTCCTTGACATCTTTCTTGAGTTGACTATGTGCACGTGTGGGTGACATCTCGGATGAGTGGAGTCAACTAGATGAAGGTGGCCAAGTTAACTAGCCACATTTCCCTCGTTCAAACTCAACCATCTCATTGCTTTTGCATGACCTCTCATTACACAAATGCAAACAGAGGAGCGGGTTAGTTACTTACTCGTGATCCGAATGTATTTGCTGTGAGTTATTGTGGCTCTCCCTCTGCTACATGCCTTTATTTCTTTTGATGCATGTTGTCTGCTTGCTGAAGTGTGGCTGTGTCTTATGCAGGTTCTTCTATGGTTGGGTCTGAGCTTCAGGTGCCTTCTCAACCTTCATGTGTGCATTCTCTTGCTGTTGGTGCTGGGTTTTGATGGGATCAACTGCTACACGAATTCCTATAGGAGCCCCTATAGTTGTTTCTCCCCTTGAAACTTCAGCTTATTTCTACACTTGGAGCTTTGAGGATGATGCCAGAGGTGTAGATAGAGATAGAGAGGTAGTAGGTAGGCCTCAGCTGAGGTGGATGGTGTTGTTTCCTCTTTTATTTTTTTCATTTTCTGAAAAAACTATTTTTTTCTTGGACGGGAAGAAAAATGATGCTTGGGGTGTGATGCAAGCTTGGAAATGATGGCAAAGAGGTTTGAATACTGTAGGAGGGTTTATAGGTTCTTCATGAAGCGTCCCTGTCCTTCAAACTGCCTTTTATATCCATTTCTGGCTCTTTGTAATTCCTACAGGAGCCTCTTGTAGAAAACACAGAGCCTTCTGTAGAAAACACAATTTGTGAAAAAGAAGCACAATGGGGTGAAAGAAATGAAAAAAATAATGGAGAGAAGTGTGGAGAAGATAGGATAGGTGCTGGTGTGGATGCCAGGGTTCCTTTGGCACCTTATCCTGCTTCCTGTAGTCCTCCTGCAAACCTGCAATGCAAATAAAAATTCGTTTTTCTTTTTCTCTTTTTTTTTGAAAACAATTAGGGCACCTCAGGGAGGTTTTCACCCTAATTGCCTGCCCTGGGCGCCTCCAAGGGAGGTTTTTACCCAGGGATCTTATTCTTTTTTTATCTCTTTTTTTTGACATCATTGGGCAGCCTCAAAAGAGGTTTTCAACCCAATGATGGGACTCAAGCGCCTCATGGAGGTTTTCACTTGAGTCCTTATTTTTTATTTCCTTTTTCTTGAGTGAGTGGGTGAAGTGGAGGCTAAGACATGTTCCACTACCATCACTGTCTTATTCAAATCTTCAATGAATTCTCGTTTGGAGAGGGGTTTCTTGTAGACTTTCAAACGATGTCCATTGACAAGCATGGGGATGGCTTCATTATCAATGGTTCTGATAAGAAGTGAACCATTGTCATTGCATTTCTCCACAGTGTAGGGTCCTAGCCATCTTGTCCTCAGCTTGCCTTTGAAATCTTTGTATCTTGAATCATAGAGTAGTTCCCAATCTCCCTCTTGGAATTGCTTTTCCTTGATATTTTTGTCATGCCATATCCTTCTCTGAAGCTGAACTACCTCTGTATGGAGAAGGGCTTGCAGTCTATATTCATCCAATCCATTGAGCTGAAGTAATCTCTCCTTTTGTGCATGGCTAAGGTCTAGGTCTAGCTAAGCTGCCATCCTTAGTGTATTGAACTAAAATTATATTGACAACAAAGCCTTCTTCCCATAGACCAGTTCATAGGGTGTGAACCCTGTGGTGGTCTTCCATGTTGTGTTGTAGGCCTCAAATAATCTATCCGCCTAGTCTTTTCTCCTGTTGCTCACTACCTTGGTCAGGATCTCTTCCAATGCTCTGTTAGTGACCTCCACTTGCCCATTTGCTTGTGGATGGTAAGGGGTGGAAGTCCTATGCTTGATTCTTTGATGTGTGAGCATGTCTTCAATCAAATTGGAAGTGAACTGACTGCCTTGATCTATGACCAACTCTATTGGATACACGAACTTGTAGAATATGTTTTCTCTCAAAAACTCAGCTACTTTTTCCTCTGTCCCTGCTTTGATTGCTTTTGTATTTGCCCACTTTGTCAGGTAATCAGTGTACACAATGATGTATTGTTTCTGTTTTGAAGGAGGGCTAATAGGACCGACAAAGTCCATGCCCCACTTCTCAAATGGCTCAAGGGTCACTTAAGGTTGCATGGGCATCTCCTCCTTTGGAGTAGGTTTCCCCATCTTCTGACACTGATCACACTGGCTGATATATCTCCTCACATCCTAATGAAGAGTGGGCTAGTAGTAGCTTACTTTCAATTTCTTGAAGGTAGTTATTTTTGCTGCAAATTGACCTCCACAAGGCCTGCCATGACAGGTCAGGAGGATGTCAAAGACTTCCTCCTCCTTGACACATCTTCTCAAGATCTGATCGGGGCCAAGTTTGAAGAGATTTCCCCCAATCCAGGTGAAAGCGGCGCTTTTCCTTACTATATTGCTCTTCCCTTTTGAGGACAGGTGTGGTGGGAACTCTGCTAAAACCAAGTAGTTTGCTATATCAACAAACCATGGAGAGAGTACTGAGATAGAAAACAAATTTTCATCTGGAATTTGGTCATCCACCATTCCTTCTTCACCTGCAGGCAAATTTACTCTAGACAAAAAGTTAGCAACAACATTTTCTTTAATAGGCTTATCAATAATGGTCAAATCAAACTGCTGCAGTAAAAAAAACCATCTAATAATGCGAGCATTTACATCTGGTTTATTGATTAAATATCTAATTGTAGCATGATCAGTGTGCACAAAGGTTTGGTAGCCTGTGATATAATGTCTAAATTTGTTTAAGGAATGCACAACAACTAGGAGTTCCTTCTCAGTCACTGTATAGTTTAACTCTACCCTTGACAAGTTTTTGCTTATAAAGTATATGGCATATGGTAACTTTTCATCAATTTTTCCTAAGGCTGCTCCTATCGCTTTGTTTGAGGCATCTGTATGAATGTGAAAACGCAGGGCCCAGTTTGGGCCTCTAAGAATTGGGGCAGTCACTAGCTTGCTCTTCAAGGTATCTAAGGCTTCTTAACCTGACCATATGAACTCAACATCTTTGCCTAAGAGGCCAAACAAAGGAGAGGCTAGCTTGCTGAAAAATTTAATGAATCGCCTGTAATACCTAGCTAAGCCTAGGAAACTTCTGACATCTCTCACCTTTTGAGGAGGTGGGACCCTTTGGATGATGGAAATTTTGTTGGGGTCCACCTAAAATCCTTGCTGAGGTATTGCATGACTTAACACTGTCCCTTCAGTCATCAAAAATTCACATTTTTCCGGATTGAGGGATAGGTTCATCTCAATACACTTGTCTAGAACTTTTCCTAGGTTAGATAAATCTTCCTGAAAGTTAGAACCATAAGGAGTAAAGTCATCCATGTATATCTCTACTGCATCATGAAATAATTCAAAGAATATACTCAATACCGCTCTTTGGAAAGTGGTTGGAGCATTGCACAAACCAAAAGGAAGGACCCAATATGCAAAGGTACCTCATGGACAAGTGAAAGTGGTCTTATCTTGGTCTTCCGGGCTAATTTGAATATGATTGTACCCACTAAACCCATCTAGGAAAGAGAAATTTTTTTTCCCTACCAGACCGTCTAACACTTGATCTATGAAAGGTAAAGGAAAATGGTCCTTTTTAGTGGCTTTGTTCAATTCTCGATAGTCGACACAGATTCTCCACTTACCATTTTTCTTTGGCATTAGCACCAAAGGAGAGACCCATTCACTATCAGAGATGGGATAGATGAATCCTACATCAAGAAATTCTGCACTTCTTCCTTAACAATATCTTTAAGTGCTGGATTCGTCCTCCTTTGAGGCTGGCTGACTAGTTTGCAATCTTGCTTGATGTATATATGACGAGTACATATTGAAGGGTGCACTCCCTTCATCTCCTTATAACTCAAGGTGAAGGCATCTAGGTGTTTTCTCAGCAGGCTACGTAGTTCCTTCTCTTGGGAAGCGGATACAGATGGATTTATTTTCAAGGTTCTTTTTGGGTCGAACTCTATATTCTTAACACGGAGAGAAGTGGAGTCAGCCACACAGAGATCAATTGATGGGTTGTTTTAGGTTTCTCTTACTATGTCCTCTAATGGCAATACACTGGGAGGTGGATTCTGAATCAAATTTTTGAGCATATCATCCTCATCTTGCGGTTTTCCCCCCATGGCAGTTTCTAATGCACAAAGCGGTGCAGAATAAATTTCATCCTCATCTTACTCCTCCAACCAGAGAGGTAGATCACGTTCTAGCAAGGGTTGGGTAGGAGGATATAGGATTAACTTCTTGGACATGTGCCCATTCTTTATGGTCATGTTCCCAGCTCGACAAGTGATGTAGGCATCAGCCGTAGCCAACCAGGGTCTTCCCAGAATGAGAGGATACCCAATGAGCTTTTCCTTTGGCTGGAGAACTAAGAAATCAGCAAGGTACTCCCAATAATCAATGGAGACCGTCACATCTTCCACAATCCCCTCAGGGGTCACTATGGAGCGGTCTGCTAGTTGTAGCAATGTCGTGGTCTTCCTCAAGGAGCCCTGGAGGTTGAGTTTGAGCATCGTGTCCTTTGGCATCACATTTATGGCAGCTCCTAGGTCAATCAAGGTATGTGGAATCATGGAGCCATTGATGTGGACATCAACTACTGGGCTTCTAGGGTCCAGATATTTTGGACAGATTACGTGCCCTAACATCAGGTCGAACAATTGTCCTATGACATTGATGGTTGGGGCATCTCTCTTGCGCCTTCTTGGATGCCTAAAGCACTTCTCTTTGATCAACCTATTGTAGATAAGTACATCTTTTATGGCTTGGAGAAGTGGTATCTTCACACATAAATGTTTCAATTCTCCCAGGAGTTCAGTTTCTTCTGGGGTAGGCTGGATTGTCACAGATAGTCTCTTACGAAAGGGTGGATTTGCTTTAGGTTCACTTTCCTCTTCATCTTCCTCAACCTCCCTGGGTGGAGGTTGGCTATCTGGGAGAACTTTCCTAGACACAAGTTAATTTCCTGAATCTCCAAAACATAAGTTGGGCATGATGGTTCCCCACTATACACTTGTTGAGCCTGTCTATTGTTCTTGTTCAGATTTGGCTGGGTAGGCATTTGGGGTTGCTTTAGTGGAGTAGGAGGTAATGGTTGTGGTTGGGTAGGTGGTGGAGGCAAAAGAGTGGGATGAGATTTGTATTGGGTCCTCCACCCCTGATGGGGTGCATTCCACTGAGGTTGTGGCTGAGCATAGGATTGAAATGAATGGGTGGATGGTTGGGCATGATATTGAGATGTGAAGGACCAAGGAGGGGGCGTGGACTAGGAAGGATGAGCAGGAGGGCCCTAACAAGGTATGGAAGTGACTTGGTTGAGGTTGTAGTATGCCTGAGATATCCCTTTCATCCCCTACTGGTATGGTCTAGGTCCATGCGACCTCCTTTGGTTTATGTTAATAGAGCTGTTCAGTGACTCCCTCAGCCCTTCATATACAACTTTAAGAGGAGGCCGAGAGCAGTTTTCACTATTTTGAGGGTGTGAGAGTGGGTGAGAAAGGTGGATGATGTGTGGAATGAGGTGTTAGGGTGCCTATGGTCTACTATGAACCAACAGGAGAGAGAAAGATGATTGGATTTTCTCAAGGAGAGAGGAAGAAGTTCTAGGAAAAATATAGGAAACTAAGGCAGAAATGAGGTGCGGTTTGGGAGACCAATAGGGCATGGATCAGATGGAGGGTGTGATCGTTGATAAGCTGGGCTACTATAGGAAGAGATCTACTGCAAAGGAACTGACAGTCAACCAACAAGATCAAGCAAGCGATGAAATGAGTGCATCTAGAAAAACAGAGTTTTGCATCAAAATAATCTGAACTATGATCTATGAGAGGAAATGCTGATACATGCTGCAAGAAAGGAAAGCATGAAATAATACTACTACAAATAAAGAAGTGAGCATGATGAAGAAGATCTAAAGCAAAGCAAAACTGGACTGTTAACCTACTAAACGCTGCAAACACTAGAAGTCCTATGAATGAGGAAAATCTGTGTTTTTGGGGCAGCAAGAGGGTATCTACCCCAAATCATGGTCCCAAAGGGAGGAAGAGATGCCAAGGCACTATTTCTAGCCTTTTGAATCTTCTCGTTATCACTGCTTCACTTGCTATAGAAAGCACAAATGGAAGCAAACTACTGAATCATCAAAGGCAACCTATTCTTAACCATAAAATAAATACATCCAACAACAACCTAATCTACAAACTAAATGAAACATACAAATACAAGTAAAGAGGAGCTTGGCTGCTCGGATTGGGCCCTAACCCAAGAGCTTCAGCCCTCTGAGATAACTCAATGCTAGCTCAAAAAGGATTCCATCTTTATTATCAAAACAATAGCAAGGTTACATGAAACTGTCACAAAATAATAAGCTCGAAGTTGAGCAGAGTTTACATAAGCAAAAATCCGAATAAACTCTGACCCTAGTGAGGCCCTAGGCTTCTATACTTATACAAATGAAGCTACCAACAACTTCCTTAAAATCAAGGAGGCTTGGCTCCCAAAACTCGAGATAATCATCAGTCATCCTCCACTTGCTCGACTGCCTTCTAGTGCATGATCGGCTGCTTGTACTCCGAATTGAATGAAGGGGAATTCGAAGTGAGGAGTAATAAATGAGGGGGATTCCCTCTTATAAGTCCTCTCCTTTGTCCACTTCAAGTTATTGCTGCCATTTGTCCACTGGATCCTTGACTTTGACCTCGAAGTTCAACAATAATCTGCATTAAACACATGTTAGACCACATGGCACAATAACTAACTCAACTCACTCTATAAGCATAAATATAATCAGAAAATCATACAATAAGCTAAGAGAATGGTTGATTTGACTAGTTAGGAGGTAAAATGAGCCCATATAATTACCCATTTATGAGGCTCATCAACTAACTATTTTTTGAGTTTGCAGAGGTGAAGGGAAAGCTATTGATAGCTTAGTCCAGGAAGGACAAGAAGGAACAAGGGCTGAAGGCATTCTTCTATCCCAAAGGACCTCAAGGCAATCCTTAAAAGCACAAGAGGTTTGTTGCAAAAGGTTTCTTAAACAAGATCTTTATTAATCTTGTTTGAAGTTCTTTTTTTCATTGGCACAATGACAACTTCTACAAGTGTATCCTCAAACTCCTCCTTCATCATAAGACTCTTTGATGAAGACCTGAAGCAAGACTTGTCCACCATGGATATGGTGAGAGAAATGTATGAGGATGGAAGGAAGAGTAGCATACTTAGAGATCAGTTGAATTCCGTGGAGGAAGAGACGCAGTTGCTTTTTGACAAATTGTAGAAAATGGAGAGGCAACTTCATATTGCAAATATGAACTTGAAAGGGATGCATGAGTTGGAGTCATAACTCTTTTTTTTCCAAAGAATCCTTTGTCAAGTATCAGCTAGAAGAAGAGGTAAACCATTCCAGTTTGTCTTCAAGCTCTTCTAAGAATGCTTACATTAGTTCTTTTGAGAAACATACTAGAGGCATAGGTTCCAAGCTAATGTTCAAAATGGGCTATGAAGGAAAGGGCTTGGGAAAGCATGCACAAGGTATTGTTGAACCAATAATGGTTGAGGAAAGGCCTAAGTATTTTGGCCTTGGCTATGGATAGTCTTATGGAGAGAGTTCCAAAGCTGCCATGAAGGTCATTGAAACAGTTCCAAGAAGGAGTTTCATTACAGGTCATCTACCTCAAAAGTGTGAAGATTGTGTTCAGGAGGAATGCAATAGCTTGAAACATCATTTGCAGGATGCAGGTGTTCAGAAGCACACACTTGAATAGAGAGTTGTGGAAACTCTAACACCCTTGAAGAGATTGATGGTGTTACAAAGGGAGCCACTTCTTCATTTGCTTCACCTCCTCATGAAGGCAATAAAGGTGAAAGAGGTAGGTATAAATCTGGTTCAAAACATATTCCTTTTGATTTTGAAAAGCATGGTAAATTTCTACATAAGCATGGGAAAATAATTGCTTGTTCCTTTTGTGGTTTGGATAACCATCAAGTTTCTAGATGTTGGAAGAGAATGGACACATACAGGAAACTTTTGAAGGAAAAGAAGCAAAAAGCCAAAGGTCCATTGGAGAAGGCAAATCATGCTATCAAGAGGATGCACATGTGTTGCACTTACTGCCATAAGCAAGGGTATCTTGCTGAAAGGTGTTGGACTCTGAATCCAACAATGCTTCCACAAAAGCTGAAGAAGGTGGAAAGAGAATATGACAGAAATGGAAAGGAAGTTTCCATGAATGATGTGTCTCAGGATGATTCACATGTTGATGCTGATGTGTAGACAAAGGAAAGACCTTTGAACTGGATTGGTAAGAAATGGTTAGAGTTATTTTCCAATTAAGGTTGCATGTCTATTGATGCATCTATTTGCATTTCTTTGTTGATGAGATGCAAGTTGCAGGATTCTACCAAGAAGGTGAATGGAAAAATGTTGAGTAGGAGATTCACTTTGTTGCTGCAACATTATATTTCATTTCAGCTTCGAAAGTACAGTGTGCTTAAGTGAAAGTTCAAGGATGAAATGCATGCATAAGCATGATGTGCATGAACATAGGGATGTTGATGTTTTCCTTGTATTTGAACATGTATGTGTAATTAACTTGAAGGGTTTATTGCTTTGTTGTAACATGCATGTAATGTTGACTTAGGAGAAGTTAACTTGGTCTCCAAGATGATGATGATGATGAAGTGTTTTATCTTTTGAAAAGAGTACTAATGGTCTTTTTCTACATGCTTCACTTGAAGGGTCATTTGTCTTAAAGGCATGTTTTTTGGGCTTGTTGTCTAGTCCGTCATTTGTATGCAGATGTAAGACATGGAAGTGTTCACAAGATGTGAAATCTACTTCTTTTTTTGAAGCAGGAGTTTAGTCCATCCAGTTGTTGTCTGTATTTCTGTTGTTGTTAACAATTGTTGTTGACAGCTTTTCAAATAGGTACAAATGAGAATTTTGTGGAGCAGGTGTACTTCACATTTGTTTGAGCCACCTTGGATCAATGATCAAGGCAGAGGAGTTCAAAAACCTTCTGTGACCATTTCAGCAGGAGTTCTGTAGGAAGGCAAGGAGGAAGGTAGTTCTTCTGAGGAGGACCAGCATACCAAGGAAGGAAAGTGGTCAAAGGCTTTGGTTCAGAGACACTATGCAAGGCAAGTGTATGGAGTTTGAAAGAAGAGGGTGCTGTTACTCTCAGGTACTGTTCAGATCAGTATATCAGTCTTTTGGAGACCAAAAGTTCTTTTAGTGGGAAGGCGTGATCCAAAATGGATTTTGGATAGACTCCTAAGTCTAAGTCTAAGTGTTCCTCACAGAGGAAAATGAAAGTCCAAGGAAGTTCCTGGAAATAACTTGAATGGGAAAAAACAGACTTCAGATGCAGAAGTTATCACAAAAAGAAGTTGCCCTTTATCCTTTAGAAAAAGAGGAAAAATCTTCAAACAATGGCAAAAACTCCTTATAGAGGAACTAGCATCAGAAGGGTGAGCAGAGGACTTAAATGGAGGTGGAAAAGATCCCCCCGATCACCAATCTTTGATATATCGGGTCGCAGATAGGCCTGTGTTTGATGGCGGGACCCCGGGCTTAGCGATATTACGATCGCCAATATCGGCGGATCGACATCAGTGATGCCACGAGGCAAAGGACGGACCTCGGCACCAATGCGACTTGAAATTGTGATATATCGCATTGCAATGTTGCCTCGTAGCGATGTAAAAGGGGTGATAACGCTAGACCCGATGGATTTTATATGCGCTGCACTATAAATTTTGAGATTTGATATATGTTGGGTTTCTGTGTATTTGCACATTTCAGCATGAAAACCAAAATACAAAGGAAACTTCCCAAAAGCGATGCGATGCGATCTGGACCGTCGGATCGTGGGATCAAATTAACGGCCAAGACTAAATCGACGATCGACGATCGACGGTCCCCGATAATAGGGCCAATGCGATTTGCGATAGTGATAGGCGGACCCGATGTGATTATAGGGCAGATGCGATAAATTTTGAAGTCTGATAGAAAGGATTTTGTCGGGTTTTTCACGTATTTCCGGTGTAATTGGGATTTTTCCTAATCCACAATGCGATGTGATATACCGCCAAATGGCAGACCCGATAGGGATTTTAGGGGCGATTGAAGGGAATTTCACGTCCGAGAATCACACCCGATAGTGTATTTTGCGGACATTCCTTGTGTAAGGGAATTTTCTCAATTTTTGTGTTTTTTCCTGGAAAACAGCCCCGATCCCTTCGTAACAACTCCTGATCATTGATGCACGCTACAGGTGGGCATTTTTGACAAACAATGATGCGTTTGAAGCCACAAAGCCACAGAGCCAGGTGGCTAGTCGAATAGACAACGCACAGAGAAGCCGCAGGGCCGCAGAGGGATAATGAACCACAGAGAAACGACTGGGGAAGCCAGAAAGCCGGAAAGGTACCTCAAAGGAGGCAGAGAGATCAACAGAGAGCAATTGACGAAAAGCAGGCAGAGAGAGCGAAAGCTAATGCGCAGAGAAACTTTTGGAGTCACTTGGAGGTCTAGTGAAAAGCCAGAGAGCTGAAAGTTGCAGAAAGCCAAAGCCAGAGCCAAAGAATCTAGAGCTGAAGAGCCAGAGCCAGAGTTGAGAGCCAGAGCCAGCGCCTGAGCGAGAGCTGAGAGCCAGAGGGCCGAGAGCTTCAGAGCCAAGGGATAAGATGGTGTTCTGAGCCCAATGTTTCTGTGTAACACATTTGAGTTGAGTGTGGAAATTGTAAAAGAATTGCTGCCATAATCCCAGAGAGCCTAGTTGAGTTGACTAGAGCTCGCAGAGATGTAGGCCAAGAGATTTGGGTGAACTCCTAATTAAATTGTTGTTCTGTGTGTTGGTCTTATTGCAGTATTGTTTACTGTTATATGTATGTTATATCAACATAAACAACAGAATTTTAAAAGCACATAAATAGTTTTAAAATAAGCACTAGCATACACCTTATTCTCAAGCACTTATTAATTCCGCATTTGGTTAATCATAATATCCTAGGAATATTTAAGCTTTAGAAGTGGGAGAGGTTCTTGTAATCTCGCAAGAAGCCTTTTAGAGCCCCATTTTTATATCACAATGGTTCCTTTGTCTTTTATATTTCTGGATGGGTAGGCCTTGAAGGGCTATGGGACCATCTTGAGGAGGCCAAGCGCCTGATATTGTAGGCTGGAAGCCTGGTATTGGATTGGGATGTCGAAGTCTAGTGGGGGTGTAAGGAATTTGATGCCTGGGGCTGTGCACCTTAGTAGGTGTGGAGGGAGTGGGCCAGCCTTGTGAGATGGCCAAAGTCATTCAATATTGGGATCGGATGCCTGCCTTGGGGCAGATGAGGTCTGAGTCGGGCAAGAGCCTTGGGCTAGGATACAGATCGATGAGGCTTATGTCTGATTTCGAAAGTGGGAAAAAGGACAGAGATTCCTTAAGATTTATAGGGTGTTGTAAAAACTTTCGATGCCTACTGGTTATACTAGATCAGTATAGGGTGTAGAGAAAACGTGAATTAATAAATAACTAAATAAATAAAATGTTAAAAGATTCAATTTAACTTCGGGACAAAGTTCCTTAAAGAGGGGGAGTATGTAATGTTCCATAATAATAGTAGTAATAATAATAATAATAATATAATATTAAAATATAAACAAATAAATAATAAACAATAAAGAAAAGATAATAATAGTAAATAGATAATAAATAATGAAGAAATATAATAATAACAAATAAATAAAATAGTAAATAACAATACTAGAGTTCTAAATAAGTATATATAAAAGTAAACTATAAAATAGTAACAAAAAGTAAAGTTAACAAAAAGTAAAATAAAATAAGAAAGAGTTAACTAAGAGAATTATAAAAATAGTAAAAATAAGTAAAGTTATCAAAAAGTAAAAATGAATAAAATAAGAAAGAAATAAATTAAGAGAAAATTTAACTTAAGTAAAACTTAAAATAAAAAAATAAAAGTTGCATGTTGACACATGGAATGTGTGCATGCGGTTCCCTTTCCAATGTTTGGTCTATTTAATAGACGATGAGGAAGATGAGAGATCATTCCATCATCCATTCTCTTGGGAGAAAAGTGTTGTGAGACAAAGGATTCCCTCGCAGTAGTACGTTGATTGGAGGCTCGAGGGTGGCCAGCTGTAGAAAGATTATATGCAGCTGAGCCTACGGTTTGGTGGAGACTTGTCCCCAAAAATTTGTTGCGGTTAGTGAGATTCAAATAGCATTCAACTCCAAAAATGACAAGTAAGTAATATCATTGCCACAGGTAAGTCGTCTTTGTTCATGTTTTTGGAAATTCTATGTTAATTAGTTGAATAGAAGTGTGTTGATTGTAAATCACATAATTGATATAATTAGTTGCATAATTTAATTTTAGGGTTGTTACACCTCCCACAACACCACTATGACATTCCCAGAGGATTTTATCCCCCTCATGACTCAAAATACATCTATGCAAGATATTATCAAGCCCAAAATTATATAGCTGCCCTGCAATCAACTAATAATCTATTTATCTCACTATTAGGTGCCTCTTGTAAGTGGAAGAATAGTAATCTAAACAATTAACCATGGTTAAGAAAAGGGAAATATCTTCAAGATAATTTGGAATGGCTTCAAATTTGAACAAGTCTTCATTGGGTAGTTGATCCTCTACTGAACCTCCAAATTTGCCTGACTCTAGATGAGAAAGATGATCTAGACCAACATTGCTATGGCCTGGATTTACAATAACTTCAAAGGAGAAATCTTAGAATAACATCAACAATCGACAACTTCTACCTTCTAGAATAAGTTTATTGACCAAACACTTCAACGCAAAATTATTAGTAAATAATTTAAAATCCCCCCTAGAAAATAATGATGAACTTTCTTAAGTGAATATACCATGGCGAGAGCCTCACACTCAGTTCTAGTATAATTTCTTCAATGGTGGAAAGCTTTCGATAGGAAAAATAGATAGGATGGTCGAGATTACCTTCTCCAAGTTGTGTGAGAATGACATCGAGAGAAATACTAGGTGCATTAATGTGTACATGAAATTCTCTATTCCAATTTGTAGACTAGAATTAGAGCACTTTCGAGCCTTTCTTTAAGGGTTTCAAATGTGACATCACATCCCGAGGTCCAATTCAAAGGTTCAATATTCTTTAGAAAATTTTCTAGTGTTGCAATGATTCGAGCATAGTTGTGGATAAATCTATGATAATAACCTATATGCCCCAAACTAGATATTAACTTCTTGATGCTTGTAGGTGACAACATAGTATGAATTACCATAACTTTGGCAGGATCCATTGATACACTATCCTTGCATACAATATGTACTAAAAAAATTTCCAAAAGTCACAACAAAGGTACATTTTTTCAGATTTAGAGAGATCTAAAACTTCTTACATCATTCAAACAGAACCTGCAATAGACTGGAGTACTTTTCCAAAATACTGTAAATTGTCAAGTCATCCATATAGACCTCAAGGAACTTATGTATATAGTCCATAAAATCTACAATAAACATTTTTGAAAAGATGGATGGAGAATTATTAAGATCAAAAGGCATAACATGCTTGGTATATGATGCCCATTTAGCAGTGTAAGTAGTTTTCTTCTTATCCTCCTCTACAATCTTGACTTGATGATATCCAAAGAACCCCTATGTGAAAAAGTAAACTTCTTTTCCTACAACATTATCTAACACCTCTTCACTGAAAGGAGTTAGAAATGGATCATGTACATAAGAATTATTGAGGCTGCAGTAATCCACATGAACCTTGATATCATATGAATATTTCTTATCTTGAATAACTATGGGGCTAATCCAATCAACTTCATCAATAGGAAAAATAAGTCCCGTGGCTAACATCTTGTTAATTTCCCTCTTGAACTTTTCTTTTACTCTTGGATTCAACTGATATGGATGATACTTATCGGATGATCATCATGCTTCAAAACATTATTCATTTCTCCCAAATCCCGTTTAATACCTTTAAACTTTGAAACTGATGTAGGGAACAAATCTTCATACTTTTTTCATCCCAATAATCACCAATGGATGCTAATTTGGGTTTCTCTTCCGATCAATATTATGTTTGTGCAAATTCAAAGGTTTAATATGTGGGGCATCTCTCACATGATAATCCTTTATACCTTGTTCCCCTTTGGATTCTTTAAAGGATAAGTTCCTTAACACTTCTAAATCATCATCCACATGCTCACTGTTTAGTTTTCCACAAAAAACTTCTTCTTGGAATCCTAATTTAGGTAGAACTTAACATGTGGTTTCCCAGTAGGGAATAATACCCTATTTATTTCCTTCAAAGCTTCAATAATCCACACATCCTATTCTAAAAAATTAAAATCACTGCAAAATTGAGACACTAAGGCATCCCAACTTTCTATTCGAATTTTCATTTCTTCCTTTAGAAACCAAGCCTAAGGAAGTGTGCCCAAAGTATGAATGAATTGATGTACCCATAACTCATTAGGAAATCAAACCATCTCCCAAATAACACTATAGGTTTTAACATGCTTCTATGCGCTAGTATAACCTTCATAAGGGGGGACTTCATTCATGCCCTTCTCAGGTAGAATTAATCGACATAACATGATAGATCTAATTGAGTCCTAAGTTTGGAATGGGTCGCGGTCACGGGTGCTTCACCAAGGGAGCAATACCATATCACATGGGTTCATATTGGGAGATATATATTGGGGAAAAAATGGCATAATATATTGGGGGGTATATAGGGGGTAAAGGGTCTTAATATTGGCAAGTATAAAAAATGGACCTAAAATTTAATGAAAAAATATAAAGGGGTATAAAAAATGTTAATGAAAAAATGGATAGCTACAATATCTAGTGGAAGTAAGAGTTTTTTTTAATTGGAAAGGTGTATTGGGTTCATATTGGTATGGGGTTAAATAATGTGAATTTTAGGGGTATTTTCCAATATGTAGTCAAATTAAGGGTATTGTTTAATATTCCATGAATGCACGTGATAGGTCAGAGGTTCATTGAGTGAAGTCCCTGTGGTCGCGGTGAGCTCCCCACCATTGGGTATGAGTAGCTTGTAAGGAAGCATCCATTAAATGGATCCTACAACTTTTTTTAATATTTAATTCAACTTATTTGATAAATTTAGTTACAGGACTACTAGCATTAAAATTAAGATAATAACTTACCTTTGTATTGATCTGTCTAGTATAACAATTAGTGGCACATCTCCCAAAGTATTACTCATGGTCTCCCTTTTTCTACTCTTTGTTATGAAAATAGCTCACAAAAAGATAGAAAAGATAGATGAACGCCTTAGAATTCAGCCTCTTCGAGGGGGCAACCTCCTTTACATTACACAAATGAACATTTCTTGGATGCTACAAATGACAAGACCTCCTTTCTATATATAGGATTCTAAGGGGTCATAATATAAGCAGAGCCGACATAGCAATAATAATGTAAGGGCACAACAATAACAGTAGTGGGCTTCTATGGGTCACCATACTAACAATATGGGGACTATAGGGGCACAAATATAATAAGGGGGTTGTACTAATAAGAATAAGGGGTTACACTAGTAGTATAAGGACCTAACATGCCCCTCTCCTTCAAAACGTGTTGTCCTCTACACTTTAGTAGTTTTGGATGTTTTTGTATAAAATTCTCATCCTCCCATGTGGAATCTTCAGGCGGTAAGTTCTTCCTCTTTGATGAGATACTCTGAAATTGATCGATGTCATAGCTGTCATTTTCTTGTCTCTGTGACTGCTCCAGGTTCCAATATGATTTTTCCTTCCTCTTCAAGTTCTGGAAATATTATTTGAACTGAGATCTTATGCAACTTTTGAATGAGTGACCAGACTTCTTCATCATTCTTCTATTCATCCCTTGCTTCATTTATCCAATTTGGACAACACAATGCTTCCACATCCTCATCCTTTCTTGAGAATGCATCTGCAACAACATTTTGTTTCCTTTTTATAGATAATTCCAAAGTCATAACCCAACATATTTGTGACCCATTTTTTCCATTCTTCTAAAGATAATATTTCTACTAAAAAGTATTTAAGACCATCATGATCCATTTTTACCTTGCAGTGTCTTCTCATTAGGTAAGGTCACCATTTCTTAAGTGCATGTAGTATTGTCAACATTTCCTTCTCATAAATAACTTGCTTTAGGGACATTAGTTTGTATGGATGTAGTCGTAAAAATACCCAATAACCTACATCAAAACTTCTTTCATTGTGATGTTGATCTGCATGTTGTTTCATTTGATTCTGCACCAAAGTGGTGTTATCCTTTAAAAGTTGGAGAACTTGTTGTTGATGATCGATGCGATCTTTCATTGCTTGAACCTTTTTCTTCTTGATATGTCCTTCTATCTTGAGAGTTTGAGGAGTGGTAATTTCTACCAATGCATTACAAAATAAGGTTAGATTCATTTCTTAATGCTCAATGTGATCTTTCACTTCTTGAATGCTTTTCTTCTTGATATGTCCTTCTATCTTGAGAGTTTGAGGAGTGGTAATTGTTGCCAATGCTTTACAAGATATGGTCGGATTCATTTATTCTTTATCTGAGGTTGGTTCTTGGTGTATATCCTCTTCTTTTGACATTTCTTGATCATTTTCTTCCTCCTCTTCACAATCAATGTAAAATAATTTCTTCTCAGCACACTTATGACCTTTAATGTATTTGTGGTCACAACTGTAACAAATTCCTTTTTGCTCTTTTTTCTTCCAATTGTTTTGGTGTCAAACTTGTAGGTTGTGGAAGACTAGGAGAACTAACACTTCCATCTTTATAGTTGTGAGGGGTAGACTTCCTTGTTGCCATAATTTTTCTTTCCACTTTTGTTGCCAACATGAATGCCTTGTCTAACGAATCAGGTTCCCAACGACGAACCTCATGTTTAATGTTATCCTTTAAAGTCCCTATGGAGACATCAACCCTTTGCTTCTCCGGAATATCATTTTGCCTTATATTCAATTTTTGAAAGTCCTCAATGTGCTCTGCCATTGAACACTTTTGTTTGAGATTTATCAATTGGCTAAAGAAGGTGTTTCCCTTTGTATCCTCATAATGTGCTATCATTTTCTTCGTGAAAATTGACCATGTAACAAGTTGTTTACGAGAACAAATCCCTTTACCATAAAAATTGATCTGGTTCTAAATATGAAGATGCAATACGTACCTTTTGTAAAATTTTCACCTCATGTAGATCAAAATATTTCTCCATCTGTAGTATCCAATTTATCGGATCCTTGCCATCAAACTTCCTTATATCGCCTTTTCTTGATTTTAGGAGCTCGATCTTGAAATGACTGTAACTCTGTAATTTTGAATCTTCCAATTCTGAAATCACGACCAGTAGTAGCCTTCTATGTCCTCTTTCCAATACCACCAGTATGATCGAAATTGGATTCTCCAAGAAAGAGTTATGCACAACCTCCCGAGATGACCTAATTAGATACCTTTTCAAAAGAGTGGACTTGTATGAAGCGCCATGTGTCACTGTTTCTACCTTCAAATCTGAAAATGATACACAGAAAACTAATGTCCGTCCTATTTCTATAACTTCTAATGCAATTTCAATCTGATGCTCAGAGTGATAGTTATGACAATTTTCCCTAGGTCACCTGTTTGGGCTATAATTCGGGAGCTTGCGGAAACCCTAAATGTGTTGGACTATATCTCCAAAAATATAGCGAAACAAGAGCTGAAATTTAGGATCGAGATTCATCACCTTTACAGGTCAAATGGGTTTTAATTGCAGAGTTTGCAACTTCGTAGAAAAACAATTATAGCGAAAATTCCACGATGACCTATTTGCGATAGAATTTAGGAGCTTGAAAAAACCCTAACTTTCCTCACATCCGATCTTCGCAAATATAGCGAGATAAGATCTAAAATTCGTACCCAAGGTTCAACGTGATTTTGTATCAAATGGGTTTTTTTGTTACCTTCTGAAACATCGGAGAAAAAAAGTTATAGCGCAACTTCCACGATGACTTGTTTGGAGAAGTGAAACCCTGGAATCCCAAAGATCTGATACCAAATGTTATGAAACCAGCTCACAAAAAGATAGAAAAGATAGATGAATGCCTTATAATTCAGCCTCTTCAAGGGGGAAACCTCCTTTACATTACACAAATGAACAATTCTTGGATGATACAAATGACAAGACCTCCTTTCTATATATAGGATTCTAAGCGGTCATAATATAATCAGAGTTGGCATAACAATAATAATGTAAGAGCACAACAATAAAAATAGTGGGCTTATATGGGTCACGATAATAACAATATGGGGACTACACGGGCACAAATATAATAAGGGGGTTGTACTAATAAGAATAAGGGGTTACACTAGTAGTATAAGGACCTAACACTTTTTCAATGTAACCTTTGAACCAACTTCAATATGTTGAACACTTCTACAACTCAGAGAACCATATACTATAGGATTAATGTAATCCTCCCTCTTCCCTATAGTTAGTTGATAGAGCTGATCCAAAGCATTAGTTTGTTCAACATCATCATTAGGCTTTGCGAAACTATGACCCTGGTCAGGATCCAAAGGTTGAATAACTCAAACACCATCAACCCTAAAAGTCATGATTTCCTTCTTGAGATCAATGTCAACATAGTTTTCAAATTCCTAATACACTCCCAACAAGGTTGCATAAGAATCCTTGTGTTCGAAAATCAAAAAGGAAAAAATATTTTCTCTTGTTGATAATTACTTGTGATATATGTTAGTTCTTATTATCTTTCTTATTATCTTACTTTATCTTAGTTTCATCAAGAAATTACCAAAATCAAAACACGAACAACAAGTACAGTAGATGTAGGCACTCTATCAGGCATAAAACCCCTCTATAGGGGAAAACCCAGTAAAAAACTCTTCCTCCAGTAGATTCAAAAAGAGATAGACCAAGACCTTAGACCAAATACCTTCATCCTCCACCAAGTCAACCTTCCAATAAGATACAAAAATCTTTAATAGTTTCTTATTTTCCAACAACTACAAACCAACATCAACCCAAAAATTCCAGCCCCAACTTTAATAAAATTTTGGCCTAGCTTTAGATTTTCAGCCTCCCAGCTTCTGCAGAATTATCAGCCCCCTACAATACTTCGTAACTTTGCACATCTGGAATAAGAGAGAGAAATTTAAGCTTCTATTGCAAGATAATGACCTCCTTCTTTGCTACACTTTTCCTTCTTGTTTCTTGAATTTCACACCATTTTATTTCCCAAAGGTTGCAGATCAGACTTGATGAGTTGATGCTCCAAATGAGGTGGAGTTGCTACCTTTATATAGGTGATTATGCCTTAGTTATGACGACTTGGTGGAGGAGGCCTAATTGACCTATTTTACATTAAAATAAATTTATTTCTTAACAAATAAATCCCAAGAAGGGTCTTTTTACAGTATGACATGGATAAGGACACTTGACATAAACCGTAGAAGCCTGCAATGGAGGCTTTGACCTATAAAAATTGACCTAAGCATGAAACTCACTCTCTAATAAGTCAATTTTTTTTATAATATTTTTTTTCTTTCTATTGACAAATACAATAGATCATAACCTAAATAAAATTATGAAGATGAACACTAGTTACATTCTTCAACAGTCCCTCTTAATAAGGGAGGTATTCATAATTACACATATATAGAAATACATGAAATATCTCAAAATGAACCGCGAAGAGTTCTAGCACACTTAGTGTTGCAGACTCAAATCCTGACTAGGGTATTCTATTTGGGTGGGACTAAGGGGATTCAAGCTTTAGCCAGTCTAGCACTATTAGGCTTTTAAGCTCTACCACCAACCCAGGGATCTAGGTGCGTATCCAAGGTCAAAGCTCCATGACCATTCCACCCTCCCTCTTCAAGATCTAGACATCAACACATAGTCCAACCATATGTCCTCCCAAGCATCTTTCCATTAGATGCCTCATCTCTCCTATAAACTAAACCAGATATATCCACTTGTCCATGCATGCTTCCAAAGTGTTTCAATGTTCTTATGGAGATATTTACCCATACAAACAAAATTCGAATCAGTAATAAAATTTAATATATATGTATACATATCTATATATATATATATATATAGATAGATAGATACAGGTAATCACAAACCTTTGGGGTATTTAATCATCTTGAGTCCACTTATATCATCATGGATTTATCCATTTACATATTTTCGAAATCTTTTCTTCTTTTATTTCTTCAACAACACGTAATACAACCTCACTACTTTGCAAATCCATATGTAGTATTTTTATTCAATCTTTAATTTCCTTCTTTCTTCAAGGTGATTACTATGCCCTCCCTCTTAATTTGGGAAATATACCTTTTCTATCCAGGCTCCCTCTTAACTTGGGGATGTCAACCACTTCCTTATTCTATAAAATTGAAGAACCTTTCATGGCTTCATTCCCTTTTAAGGAATCAAGGTCATCTTGATCATTATCATTCATATAAATTCCTTCATCATGTTTATTATTATCATATTAACATCTTCATCATCTTGAAGATTATGTATTGCAATAGTTTAATAGAAAGTAGAACGAAATGCAAATATGAAGTTAATTATATCAAAATCATGTTACTATAATGGAAGCATTTAGAATTTAGACATCAAACACCTAAACCTAGTTAGGTTCATAATCACCAAGAGACATATCTTTTTACACACTAGACTTCAACTTCTAACTAGGGTTTTGTCATAAACCCTACACTCCATCTTTGAGACACAAAGCCTTAGATATCAAAAATTCAATAAAATTACAATCCAATCATAGTACTATACATCGAAGGCTTCAATATTACTTTCATAATTGTATGAAACACTCTAGCTGGGTTAGTTGCAAATCCTAGATTTTATCATCAGAGAAAATTCATCTCAACAATAAAAAACAATATCATTATTCCCTAGAATATCAATCTCTACAAGGGTTTTGTTACAAGCCCTAGATTGTAGAAATAAAAGCACGAGTATCAATAATTAATTTAGCATACTCGTATATATCTTGGATTTTGTAGTCATGCACCAGCAGCTCACAACAATATCTACTAGGTAAACTCAATACAAGTGTTAATACATCGAAGTTATATATACAACAATTTTCACCAAGCTAGGGTTTCGATCAAATATATGAACATACACTTAGGGCTTCATTCCTAGGATATTACTATAACTATTATAACATTTGTTTTCGTAAACCCTAATTCATGAAACCCTAAATATCTAGGGTTTCAATATATAATTTAGACATTAATAACAAACCCTAAAGACTAAAGTTTCTATCATAACATTACCAAAACTCTAAACACATGATTTCTAAACTACATCAGCAACCCTAAGTAGACTATGGTTTCATAATCAACATTGGCATACCCTAAGAGGCTAGGGTTTATAGTGAACCATTAGAGGTTAGGGTTTCACAAGAATGATCAAAATGATAGTATAATGAGAGTAGATTCAATCTAATGATTAATCACTCTAACAATAATGTTTAAGATTCAAAACCCTAGACATAATGATGTCATTAATGTAAAGCAAATTTCAAAAGAGATTGAACATACCTTTTCTATGAAGAGAACCTTGCAACAAAATTTTGTATATTAAGAGATACCTTGAATTTTTCTTTAAAAAACCTTGTAGGACATCAAATCTTGATGGGATTCAATAGAACTACTTCCATACTTCAAGTCTATCCTTTGAAATATCCTCAATAATCTTGAGCATTTAGTAAGATTTCCTAATCAAGGAAATATGAATAAAAGGTTATTAGCATATAATATAAACAAATATTGATATTAAAGGGAAATTGAACATGAGGAGGAGACACGGAACAAGATACTTATCTTCTAGTAAAATGGTGACAAATCCATCTTAATTCAATCTCGAGGGATACATATAACAATAATTCAAATTTTTTCTAACAAGACATGTTAGACCTGCAAACTATAGAAATCAAAATATAAAGGAAAATAATTTAAAACTTAAAATAGAATACTAAGAGAGATATGCGAGAGAGAGGACTTAGTAGTATAAGTCCTTGAATTCCAATTCTTCAGTCTTGTTCTTCTTGGGTGGAGCTTCATTGGTAGCATTTTCTTGATCCCTATCTCTCTTCTTAATCTTTGGATTCTCCATAAATTATTTTTTGTAGTGACCCATCTTGTAACAATTGTAACATTCAATCTTGGATAGGTCAATTTTCTTCCTTGGTCCTTTGAACTTCTTGAAGGTTCCCTTCTTATTATGATGAGAAAAATAGGTAGTAGATGTATTTTCTTGTTCATCCTCCTTTTGTTAATTACTAATGATATTCAATCTTCTTCTTGACTACATGCATTCTGTTAGTGTCGGTATCTTCATCCCTCCATTAGTGATCAAATTCTATTGCTGCATTGCATGTTAGGTGTCTCACCCAATCAGCTGCATTCTATTAGGGTCATGGATCATCTGATGGTAGTGGAATATTATAAATTTTCCCTCATTTTCTTTACCCGTTGGCCCATTTTCATACATCTAGATCATCTGCAGTCATTTTTTGTCTTTAAATCTACAAAAGTCATTTTTAGGGTTTTAGGTCTCATTAGGTCTAGGATTTCATCAATAAGGTCTTGTCAATGCTCAATAATGGTCAGCAGGCACATGAGGAGGTAAAATAAAGTCTCAGTAGCAATAATTTCAATAATCACATGTTCAGTGATTGATTTTTCCTCAAAACCCTGTTTTGAGGAAAAACAAAGTTTTTTATGTTTCATGTACAAATTTGATGTAATTTCATTTTTTCCATATGTAATAATTTCAGAGGCAGCGCTGGTCACCTTGCCAAGCCTCTGCAACTCCAGTCCCTACAAAAGAAACAAAATTCCAAAGTATTTAGTCCATCAAAGGCAAAAAACCAAGCAAAATGCCAAAACAGAGTTTTAAAAGAAAGTGAAAGTCAGACATTAGCAAAGTGGGTTTTATTGAGTGAAAAATCAAAGCCATTGCTATATAAAGTGCTTTCATGACAAAGATGGCTCATTTGTGTTCATAAGTGAAGGAGAGCAAGAGAATTTCCATTTCCAATGACGAGAGAGCGAATTTCTATTCAGAACAGGGGAAATTGCAGGCGCGGTGCACCCATCCAGCGCGACGCACCAGGCAGTAGTTTATAGTGTATTTTTATAAGGGGCACAGTGTACCGAGGCAGTGCGGTGCACATGTGAGGTGGAGCGGCGCACCTATGAGGCGGCGCAGTGCACAGGTATACAAGGCCCGAAATCGTTCACATCTTCCTCCAAAGGCTCTCAAATTGTAAACTCCTCACCTTGCAAGTAAGTTGACACTCCCACATGGCCAATGAATGAGTTTGCTTAGTGTTCATGGTGAAACCCTAGCTCCTTGCATTAATTGTTGAAAAAACACTGCCTAGGGTTTACAAATTGTTGTTTTTGCTGCTAAATCCCACCCTTATCATTTTCACTCCCTCACTCCCTCACTTCATTTTCTCCCTCCCTTTTCATTCATATTTACCCATTCCATATTCCCCATATTCTTAAATTACTAACCCTAATCCCTAACTTTACTTATCCCAAACCCTTTCATTCCCCAAGAACCCTACAAACAACATCCCCAACCTCTCATACACAGTCCCTCTTTAATTCTTATATTTTAGCAACAAATTCCTATTGTCACTCTAAAATATCTTCATACTCATTTAAGAAAACCCAATAATTGGCAAACATGGAGTCAAATTCTTCCTATGATAGAAATGAGGAAACAGTCAGTGACTCTTCCAGAGAAATTCATGCACCAAAGAGAGCTCATAAGCGTGGAAAACATAACCGGGAGGAGCCTACTTCACTTGTTGAGATGTTGGCCTGTCCTCTTGCAGTCACATGCTTCCAACATCAATCCTGTTACCAATTTTGTGATATGGTGGAAAGAGTCAAATACCACCATGAGCTAGCTAGACTGTTTGTGCTCCATCTTCATAATGGCCAAGTCAATTTGGCATATGTGACATTCACCTTGACAGCTGAGACTATTGCTCAAGCAACTGGTATTCCGAATGTAGGTGAACAGTGGCATAAGGGGCAGCTGGTTGACAGAGATCATTATGAGCTTATATCAAGGCTGGTTTTCAGAGACATGTCAGTAGGGTCTTCCCATTCAGGTACCTACATGACACATATTCTCCCTTGATGAAACTCATAATTAAATATTTCAGCTGTGAGGGCAGATTTTCTCCTCTGTACACCTATCATATCAGATTGTTGATGGACTTTACTAGGGTGAGGATGATGAACTTCCCCTATTTCATTTGCTGGAATATTGAGAAGATGACCACATTGGTGCAAAGGAAGCCTCCTCATCAGCAATATAACAACACCTATCATTTTTCCTTGATCAAAATTGTGGTTTTGCATCAGCTTGGTCTACTGAATGTTTCATGGGAGGATTTCATTGCACATGAGGTGTTTACAGGTCCTGAAGTTCCCCCATCAGTTTTTCATGAGGCAGGAGAGCCTTCACATCGGCAAGAGGTGCATGAGACACAAACCACCAGTGTGCCAGTGCTTGTCACATACCAAAAGGGCACTAGAAGATTGTTTGCAGCAGCAAAACAAGTATTATCTCCACCCGGGGTGGAAGGGGTCTCGTTTCCTCCAATAGCAGAGTAGGTACAGGATAAGGGAAAGCATCCATTACATGATTAGGGGCCTTTAGGAGGTCAAGAGGCAGATTTCATTCTCATTCAAGATGATGACACTGATTTGGGCTCCCAAAGCTCAAAGCTCAAGGAGATCATTCAGGAGCAGCAAGAGGACATTCCTGACTTGTCTCTCAACCTGGAAAGATCCAAGTGGATAATAAACTATTTGGAGCAGAGAAATAAATAGTTAGAGGATCAGAAAAATATCATGGAGCTCCAAAACATAAGGGCAAACCGACAAGCTGCCAAGAGGAGGAAAAGCAAGTTGACACCACTTGAACAAGAAATTGAAGCTGATCGTGAATCTTGGCTTGAGATGATAAACATACACTTGGAAAAGATGCTAGAGAAGGAAAACAAAGATAAAAACATGTTGAGGCACATGGCCTACCACTACTTGGCGAGAAACAAAAGTTGCAAAGCAAGAATCGGGACTTTAAAGGCCAAGTTGAGGAAAGTATTGAGGAAGAGAAAAGAGCAAGATAGACTTCAGATCTTGGCTAAGGCTTCCTTATCCCAAAAAAACGCTTGATGAAGGAAACTCAGCCAAAATTTCAAGAAATTTGGGAAACGTTTTGTAAATTTTGAATTTTTGGGCTAAAAAACAGGTTTTTCTGCCTGGTGCGCTGTGCCACCTGGGGCACGCTTTTGCTAGAGACCTCCTTTTGAGGAAAACTCAGCATTTTTGGATTCCTCATGGAAAAATATGAATTCCCTCACATGGCCAAGAAATTTTGACAAGTTTTGAGCTTCCAAAAAGGTCAAAAACACCTCAAAAATGACCTTTCTGCCCCTTTTTGGCCACACAGGAAGCAATGTGGGGAGAACTCATTTTTGGAGGGGAAAATGGAGACCAAATTTGGAAATTGCACTTGTTCTGGAAAGTAGATAGGTAGACCTTTCCAAAAAGCCCACTTGGAGAAAATTTGGTGCATGGGAAGGCCTCCAAAGTCAGCTGCAAAGTAGCATGGTGCACAGGGACAGGAGCGCGACGCACAGGATGAAATTTTTCCATTTTGGCCAAAAAACTCAGTTTTTCGCGTAGTTTCTTATTAGTTTGACTTTTATCTTTCTAATAGTCAAACTCATGATGTAATTTATTATGACTTGTTGGATTTTGATGTAATTATGCTAAATTTTCACTCATGGAGGTAGATTCACCATGAAAAGATAGTTTGTAACTGAATGAATCAGTTTCGTAAGTTTTAGAGGCAAGCTGTTCCACTGCCTACTTTTCAGCTCTTAGTTTAGATCTTATTGAAATAGCTCCTAAACTCATGAATTCGACCCATAAAGCCTATCATGAGTTGTTTGTTGCCTATATCTAGTAGTTTTTCAGTCATTGGTAAAGGTTGGACTCTTGTGAATGCTTTGAGCATTATTGTACATTCATCTCTGCAGTTTGACAAAGGAATAGACCAGGGTTTGCAGCACTTTGTGGGATTATTGTGGAAACTTGATTTGGTATTGTTTTTTCTTCTGTAATTGCAAGTGTACATGTGTTTATGTATGCCATCATCTCTCTCTATTCATCTTAACTAAATGAAACAAGGAAACTGATAGAAGTCATTGATGTTGCAGTGCTCTACCTAGGGTTCGTTTAGTTATTTATGTTTTCAGTTGCTTGAAGAGGATCCCTGAGACTTTCATGCCATTTCCAACTCCTCACTAGTCTAAAAGCTCTCCATCTCACTCAATTTGAAGTACTAAACCATTTGCCTACCTCGCCCCATGGAGATCTTTGCAAGACTGTGTCCATTCCCCGGACCCAAATATGACTTTCACATTTGAGCCAGTAAACCAACATTAAATTCAATCAAACTCTTTTGAACACATACCTAGCCTAAAATCAGTCTTAATATTAGTCATCTCAAGCTTTATTGACCATATTCTTCTGAGATTGACAAGGAGAGAGCCCTCTCCCAACCTGGTAGGGCTAGCTACCAGGTTCAGCATGGTTTGATGTTACCCTAGATCCTACCTTTCTTAGCTTGAGGTAGATTTAAGCCCTAACACATTCCACATTTGTTCAAACGTTGGAGTATCCTTCCAACTGTTAAGTCCTGATGCAAAGGAACTCCAATATTTTGGTATTTGTAGAAGAGCAGCAGTTACGAGCTCCTTTTCTGGGAAAAATTCATCTATTGATTAGAGTTCATCTTTGATTATAGATATCCTTATAAAGTAGGATGACAAAGTATCATCTTTCATCATAGTAATAGTCCTTTATTCATTCTTGAGGCTTTCTATTTGATTAATGTTCTTGATGGTGAATAATTTGGATTAAGACTCATACATTTCTTGAGAAAAATTAATGTTGGATATGTATGGAATTAGGTTCTCCTTAACTTCATCCACTATTAGGTTCATACCCAAGATTTCAGTTTCTCTGAACTTTGATTTATCTACTTCATTTTTCTCATCTGTAGGCTTCTTGATTTTTCCATGAACAAGATCTAAAACTTTGTTCTTTTCGAGGATGTGATTTATCCTCTTTTTCTAGGCCAAGTATTCAAAGGCTCCTTCAAGTTTGTTTTCTCCCTTCATTGAGTTTGACATAGTTCCTATAGATAATAGGCTTGTCTCTTTGTATGATCCTTATTAATGACCTTCCTTTGATCTTATTTTCCTCAGTATATCTTAAACCTACCCTTTTCTTCCTTCTTTACCTTAGCTTTGATACCATGTTAGAAAATCAGAAAGGCAGAAAGATTTTCTAATGTTGATAATTACTTGTGATATCTTTGAGTTCTTAAAAATAAAATTCTATTATATCCACTTTCTCAACCACTAATTTAGCATGATTTTCCTATTTAGGTATAGAAAAAGAATACGAAGACTTTAATATATCATCAACATACCCTATATGTACAATAAAAACCACCATTCATAGCAAACAATTAGATGAAGATAATCTGATTGACAAGTTTTTGCAAAAAATTACCTTGTTACCATGAATGTTTATGTCTTGAAAGTTGAATCTACAAGAAAACTTGTTAGTTCTGAAGATAAGTCATCGAAATATCCGATAATTTTTTATCTCGTCCAATAAATTTTCATTCTAAGAAGAATATTGTGAAAACCATAGAAATCAACCCTTCCAAAACCTTTTTGCTAAACAAGATGACAAATTTCTCACTATTTTGAGACAACATGTTGATCCATTTGCACGGGACTATAAAGAAATGGAGGGAGCCCATAATTCTATATGCACTCATGATATATACATCAAAGAAGGCGATAAACCTGTTTTTTGTCCATGAAGGCAAATTAACCCTGTTTTAGAAGACATTGTTAAGGATGAATTATAGAAATTGTTGGACATGGGATTCATCTATCCAATCTAAGATAATGAAACAGTGTCTCTCTTAGTCATTATCCCTAAAAATAATGGAAAAATGGATAATCTATTTTGATTACGGAGAACTCAACAAATCCACCAGAAAGAACCATTTTCCCATGGAATATATTAACCATGTTTTCGATGTCCTTGTAGTGAAAAAATATTCTCATTTTTGGATGGATTCAATGAGTAAAATCAAATCCATATCAACCTTAAGAATCAAGATATGATCACCTTCACATGTCCATAGGGAGCCCTTTATTATAGGGTTGTTATATTTAGTGAGTGCAATGTCCCTACTACATTCTAGAGGGCAGTGTTGAGTATTTTCTTTGACCTTGTGCATGATTCAGCGAAAATCCACATGGATAATTTTACACCTTGTGGGGATGATTTCCAAGAGGCTCTCTCCAACTTATGCAAATTTTTTTAGAGGTACAAAGAAATGAACCTCTCCCTAATCAATAATAAATATTTATTTTTTTATGAATGAAGGGATTGTTTTAGGGGACTTTATCTCTGAAAAAGGAATCCAAGTAGATCCTAACAAAATCACCATCATAAAAACTCTTCCTATTCCTCAAAAATAGGAATATGTTAGAATTTTTATAGGTCTTGCTAGGTATTATCAAAGATTCATCAAATAATCTAGCAATATTGCTTCTCCTTTATTTTCTTTACTAACAAAAGATTCAGAGTTTTGTTGGACAAATTTATGTCAAAAGGAATTTGAAGAAATAAAAAATATATATATACATTTGATGACTAAACCTAGCCTTAGAGGTTGAAATTGGAATTTTCCCTTTTACATCCATACATATGCATTAGATAAATAAGTTTGGGTAGAAGAAAGACAACATGAAGGTAAAATTCCCTATGCCATTTATTTCATTAACAAGAATATGTCTAAATTTGAGCTTAACTATATATGCTGAGAAATAACTCTTAGCTATTATACATTCTTTGAAACAAATTAAGAATTACATTAGTAGCTATTAGGTCTTTGTACATACTGGCCATTCAGTAATTAAGTACCTAATGAACAAACCAAATGTGAATGCTCACATAATTAGGTGGTTTATATTACTACAATAATTTGATTTAAATATTGTTCACAAACCTAGAAAAGAGAAATTTGTTTCAAACTTTCTTTCAAGATTGACCTTGTGTGCATAGGATTATGACATCATGGATGACTCACGCCGTGATGAGAATATAAAAATATAAATAGTTGTGAAATTTTGTGTTCTCTTTGTTAGCATAAATATTTCAAAGAAGTGTACCAAAAATGCTTCACTTAAGTCGCTGGTGGCAAGTGACCCTAACAGCAAAACATGGTTGTCTATGCTTCATATCTGCAATGAAAAATGGATGAAAAACCCTACATCAAAGGATCATATGCAACCCAAAACATATAACAACGAAAATGAAAGTGTCACAACCCAATGGGTCATATAAATAAGCAAATTTTATGAATGTAAATGAAAAACATGGTGAGGAGAATTTGCAAACTTGGGCCTATAGATCCCCCTTTGTGGGAAGGGTCCTTTTGACGTCCTTGTGCTTCAACAATATGTTTCTCTCTCTCAACTTGCAATGGGAGAAAAACAAACAAAAATAACTTGAACTCAAGTGGGAGCTCAAATGTGATAAGATAATAGTGGTGACAGTGAGCATGATCAAGGTGGAGAACGAATGGAAAAACCCTCTATTTATAACAAAGTATTGAGCTAAATTAGGAATTAGAAAATAATAAAATATTATTGACCAAATCTAAATCTAGTGATTGGGAATACTTTATTATATTTTTTGGAGAGAAAAGATATTCAAAATGGACAAATATCTTTATTTAGAAAGTGGTTGAAGTAATTAACAAATAAAAATGATTTATTAATGACTTTGTGAGAATTAAGAAAGAAATAATTATTAAATAGTGGTTTAATAATTATCTCATAAGGAAAATATGGAATAAATAAGGAATAATAAATAAATAGCTATCAAATAATTATTTAATAATTACTTCCAGAGAAAATTAAAAAAATAATGATTTATTCAATAATTTTCACGAGGATTTTGAATTTTAATGAGAAATAATTTAGGGAAAAAGGTTTATTAAATTATTTCCCATGGTGAAAGTGGTTTTACCATGGTAAAATTACTCATACATGGTGTATTTTGATCCACCTAGTAAGAAATGGCTAGGTGGTCATTTTTTGGGTGATAACAAATTGCCCCGCAACTTAAGAATGTCAGGAGCAAATCATATGATCGAAATACGTTGTAGGTTTCACTTTCATGAGACACAAAATGGGAGTCAGAGAGAGAGAGAGAGAGAGAGAGAGAGAGAGAGAGAGAGAGAGAGAGAGAGAGAGAGAGAGAGAGAGAGAGAGAGAGAGAGAGAGAGAGAGGACTAAAAATGGAGGATGAAAGACCTAGTAATCTGATATAAGTCTCCTTTTATTTTTGAGTACATAATCTCAAATGAGATGGGGAGGCATACCCATACCTGCTGAGATAACTGAGTACAAATAATGATGATGTGTGCAACAATGTTGGAATAAGGTAAAAAGTACATGATACACGATACATAACATGTTGAAATCAATGGGCTAGAAAGTGATACAATGATACAATGAGTCCCATATACATAATGCACCTGGAAAAAAAAGGTTAGGAATGAATGGAATAACATCTGCTGTTCTAAGTACATGAGACATCATGCCCCTCAAGATGACATGGTGAGGAGGGGTGGGGGCCACAACCTAAGAATCCTATTGAATAGGAAAGGGATATAAAGATCTGAATGGATCATCTGAAGGAGACATACCATGTTGTAAGCACTATGATCAGCAGAAATCGACCCAGTGAAATCTATGAAATTGCATCTAAGGCTAGATGATGAGCTAATGAAATTCGAGCATATGGGGGACTACCTAAAGGGTCACCCCCTCATGAGGTTTGAAACATCTCATACACACTTCGGAAAGGCTGGTGCAATCTTTTGGATCACTGAATCATCAAGTGTACAATTCTCGACTGTGCGATAATGAGTTGTAGTTGAGCATGCGAGAATCCACTAAGCCAAAGCGAAATGAGGATTCCCTTTGCCTAATATGAGGCACTAAACAATGATGTAAGATAGAACCAAGGTACACCACCCTCTAAACCACTCTCCCAGAATAAATGTTTTGAATTTGACGAAAGAGGGCCCACTAGAGTTGAGGAAATGAGCATTCCTCAACAAAGGCGTGAGGATAATAGTAATGTGATGGATTGATTGTCAGTGGGATGATGATGGAAGAATGAGATGAGTGGTAGACTAGAAAATTCCCTTGTTATAGAATAATATGCATGGTTGACCTGGTAGTGACTGACTCGATTCTAGATGGGATGGTCAGTTACTTAGATGAAGGCTTTTCAAAGATAGATCAGTATAGCTGGAGGCCAAATATGAGAAAAATGGGATGAATGTGATGCAAGGATGGATGATATACTCTAACATGACTCAATGGGACTCTTAAGCAACTCCATGATGCAATGGTGATGAAACTCTTATGCTTTGAACAAGGATGACTCGATGATGTTGCTACATGGGAGAGGCCCAAAGGGGACCATGAAAATATGAGTAAGTAATGGTTACTCATGAAGAAAATCAACACATGAGTCAACAAGTGTAAAGATAAAGTAGTACCAGTGTACAAGCTGCTCATATTAAGAAATTTGGTTTTGAGAGGAGGCAAAGTGAGACTTCATGGAAAAAATGGCTTCCTCGTGAAGTTTAAAATTACCAAAAACAAAGAGAGACCCATTATAGAGCTCAGTGAGATATTTTCAATGGTGCTAATGGTTTGGTCACAATGGGTGACATAAAAACTAGTACTTATCCTATGAAAGGGCTTCTTTCCCGGAAATCCAATTCATTTGCATAGTGAGCTATTGGAGAATTTGGAGAGGAGAAGGAGACCCTAAATCTTTGTGATTTTGTAGCAGATAAGTTAACTGTCAGAACTTAAATAAGTGACTTTCAGATAGGTGACCTTACTTTTCTGAAATATGGAATTAATGCTTCTTAGAAGGATGGTTCTTGATGAAGAATCAAGGTAAGAAAGGAATATAGGAATTAACTACTAGAGAAGGTATACGATCATCCCCACCCACCAATTCAAAAATGGGGACTGGGTGGTATGTGTGTTATGACATAGAGTATAATATTTGAAGATATGTTATCAAGAATCTATGATCTGTGATGAGTATATGGCTCACTGAAGAGGTCGGTAGGAAAAAATATCCAATGAATGAAAGGATAATCGACCATACCTATATTGTTGGGGTCTAAGCTAAGACTTATGTTAAACAAGTGTGAAGGGGGGCAAGGGTACCATCATGCCCCCAAGCATACGATATTCCCCCCCAACATATGATGATGGAGGGGACTTATAAGGCATGCAAAGTTGGGAATGATGCCCCTAGCCAGATGAGATTTTGGAGCGCCATTATGTTTTAGGTGATTGAATAATGGATTAAAGGAATCAACCCTACTGGCACAAGATCCTTCAAAAGATGATGAGTAGATGGAGGGTCATATGTTCCCCCTAGTTTTGGATGTATGTTTGTAGCATTCTATGGACATCCTAGATGTATGCAAAATAATGGATTCCAAACACACATGGATGGTAGTTAATATGGTTATGCATGATGTGGTTCACCATTTTTTTATGTTATGGATGTATTCTTATGGGAAGAATAGATAGATACAGTTGGAGAAAGGCAATGGTGGATTTTCAATCTCATTTGGCATTGGATATATATGTCAAAGAGATTGAATTTTTGAGTTCGAATAGGTGTCACCATGTTATCGGGAAAACTAGTGTCTATACAGAGCTACTAGTCCCACTAAGGCTCGCAGCTACCTTAGAAACAAACACACTAAAAAATACTTTCATTTTCCTTTATGAGAAATAGATAAGAGAAGAATAAGGAGACCAACCTCTGTCTTGCGCTTGGTTCCTTGCTCGATTCCTCTCTCTTCTGGTAGGTCTTTTCCACTCGCTTCCTTGTCTACCCAGCTTCAAAGAGTACTTGTAGAATCAAAGCAGAATATCACTATCCAAGAACATAGATCTATTATCATAAACAATATAGGATCAGATGTACATTGACCACACAAATGTATAAATCATCAATCATACAAGAATGTGGAGGAAAACTTGAATAGATTTATTGATAATCAAGAAAGAGCAAAGAGGATTACAACCAATTGTTCTGACCCAGCATCATCCTATCAGCAAGAAAGCCCTTCTTCACCTCACAAAAAGCTTAGATCACCCAACACTATAATATTGCACCAAGAAACCAACAACACTTCGTTACAAGATACAAAATTCCAGCCCCTGGATCTCTGGGATGAGGGATCCATATATAGATGTCTGCAAGGGAGGTGAGTCAGCTTTTGAGATTTGATTAGTGTCTTCTCTCTGATAGTTCTTGATTCCACTTGGAGATTGATGATCTCTTACTCATCCCTGGTCGAATTCAGAGAGGCAAGTGTCACAGGAGAGGTTTCTGGAAGATTCCATGCTCCTACACCTTGCGGATTGACCCTGCCATTTGTCCCTTATCGCCCATCTCACCCCATAGAAGGGTTTTTTGACATGCATCGCACCTACTGTGTGTATTTAGGTGGGATGCAACGCACGTTTCCTATGGAGCAGGTGAAATGGTCCATTTTTGACCAGTTCTGAGTAGTTTTTCATGGAGAACTTTTGGGAGATGCTGTAACCAGTTGACCTTGTTCTTTTAGGGGTTGGAATGACACCTTTAGGGACTTAGGAGCCCTTGGTTTATGGACATTTATGCTTGGGGTTGCAGTGCCCAAAAATGTCTATAATAGTTGACCCCTAAAGCATGAGGTCGTTAATCTTTTGATGTCGGGTGAAATGCTTTATCATGAGGGACGTAAAGGAAACTCCAAAAATCCTTTTTCGTCATCTAATCTCTTAAGTCCGAAAAAGTATAAAATAATACAAAAGGGATGAATTTTCGGTGATTTTAACGAGTCGAACAAAACAAGTGCTCGATCTTTTTGTGTAATAATCCCTCAGGTCCAAAAAGATTAAAATCTAAAGGAGGGATAGCACTTCCGGTCACTTTAACGAGCTGGAGAGGCCAATGGCTCGACAATCTTTTCATATTTTACGAGTCAGTTGAAAAGAGATTAAAGGAGAGTCATTTTTTGAGGAACAAGTGATAGATTCCGGTAGCAGCTGATTCCAAGTAAGGTTTGGATTTTTCCAATCATGGCAGTGTCACAAGGATGGCTAACAAGATCACTCTTCGCAGCTGTTCCTCAAAAGGGGTAAACAATCAAGTGGAGGTGAATGATCGGCCAATACAAAGTGGAGGTGATGATGAGAACACGACCAAGGCTTCAAAGGCTGAAGTAATACATTCACGATGGTTATTTATCGGAAATTGGTTCATTTTTTAATGAGCTTAAATGCTGGGGGAAACACTTGCTCATTGCTTATGTTTATTTTTTAACGAGCTTGAATTCCGTGTTAAAACTGCTCGATTAATCCAGTTGCATAATAAGGATGTCTCATATATAAAAATGACATTATTTCAAAGCTTTGCCCCGCATCCTTTCTTTATGCAAGTTAGTAAACGACCAATCCTATGAGTTTAAAGGGTTAGAGGACCTATAAATTTAAAAAATAAATGGTCGCCTTTGCTTGCACGCCAAAAGGTTTGCATGCCCCCAGGTATAGTGAATTAGAGTTTCCAGGTTACCCCTCAATTTGCAGACAAAACATTTTTTTTATCGGGAAAGGCCTACCTTTTCAGGTTACCCCTCAATTTGCAGAAAAAACATTTGTTTTATCGGGAAAGGCCTACCTCAATAGAGGTATCTTATTCTGGTCTAATCCCATTTTCCAAAATGGACGGGTGTGTCAGGCCAGTCACATACTCTCCGCGGAAACCCACCCTATACCCAAGGTTTTGCTGTCGAAACAGGCCATGGTGCATGCCCCCTGGATTTCAGTCATGCCCTCTAAATCACTTGCGCTCATCAGGAGGACGGACTGGGGATTGATGTGACATTCCTTGCGTGAAAAGACCATTCAGGGTTGGTATATGACTATTTGCTATGTGTGAACCGAGGAATGAAATCTAGTCTACGAGCTTGACCACTCTTCCTTCGTGCGGAAAACACATTACTCTAAAGAGTGAGGAGACAATGGCTCCAATGCAATAAATATAGTCTCGTCCAAGGAGTAGCTTATAATCAAGGGGTCCTTGGACTACCATTACGCTCATGTGAATAGTTTTCCTTCTCAGTGTTATCGGCACATCGGGAAGTATCCCTAATGGTCGACTGGTTCCTTTGTCAAAGCTTGTTAGATTTCTCAGCTAAGGCAAAAGTGATGGCGAACCAAGCACTTTCCAAGTAGTTGAGGAAAGGATACTCACAGAAGCCCCTTCATCTATGATGGTACCGGCCATGACAATTCTATATATTTGAGCAATGATTCGGAATGGTACACTAGCTGGTAAACGGGGTCTACCTAGTAGATTCCAGTCAAAGGAAACAACCAGGTTGCTTGGAGGTGGGACCGAATAGACGGCCGGATATGACTCTGATGAACTTCCTTCCTGCGGTAAAGGAACGGGTAGACTGCCCCCATGTTCTTCGGAGTCTATGCTTACGAAGAGAATTTGAATGGTGTCGTTCTTGTTCTCTTCGATGACTGTATCATCTAAAGATGGACCTTCTGAAGGCAAGACCAGGTCAACTACTGCCTCGACCTTTTGACTTTCGTCTGGTATGGATTCAGATGGTTTATCTTCAATGATAGACGCTTCGGCCGACCACAAGGGTGTGTCAGCCGGATTTTCAACTAGTGACGGACTCGGCAAGAGTTTCTTGTATCCAGGAGGAAGCCGTAACGGTGAAACCGGACGGTCGTCCAAAACTCTTTTAGCTTCGTCTAAGAAGGGACAATGGTGGACGGTGTGATCACCTTCACACAATTTACAAGGAAATTTATATTTTCCTTTTTGTCCAGGGGCTTCACTTTCACTAGTTGATGGTGTATGCTCAACATGATCGTCAGAGGTTGATGACACCAGATTGTGCAAACGAGGAGACCAGTCCCTTAAGATCCGAGGGATGCAAGGACAATCTCGATGATAGTGGTCTCCTTTGCAAATGACACATGGCGATTTAGGCCTGGTTGGTGCAGTGTGTGGATTTTCGCTAGACGATGCTTGGTTGCCCCTTTTCACCTTTGGCTCCTTCTTCTTATTCTCTTTCTTCTTCTTCTCCTTCTTCTTCTCAGTTACTTGATTTTGGGCTTTACCAGCTTCATCAAGCGAAGAGGAAGGAGGAGAGGAAGAATTGGGCGAAGTAGAGGGTTGGGGGGTAACTCTAATATCGTTTAGTTGCTGTTTTGATTGTTCAGGAATCATGGTGTTCTGAACGACAGAAGTTGAGAAAAGCCATACGGGCAAGCCGATTGTCAATCTTGGAAGAGAAGGGACTAGGATTTCCTCCAAGGGGAACTCCTTGGTTGGTGGACTCCATTTTTCTCAACTTAAGATCAACGTAGGAAAGGTGATGATTATTCCGTTTAAAATAAATTTTAGACGCTTTGACACAACTTGTTTTTTCAATTTTTAAGAGTTGAGAAAAAACAAAAGATGACTCTAGTCGCCTTCGATTTTTAATGAGCTTGAAGTGACAAGTGCTCAGATGGGCCTTTTCCATTAAGGAGTCTGAAAAGGAACGAAAGGGACTGCTCTGGAAATCTAGACAGAGGGATTACCAAACCAATCACAAAACTGCAGAATACTTTTTACGGTACGGCAGTCAATCTTCCTGAATGCTGTGTCCAGTGCATTGCGATTGATAGGGCGACAGACATGGCTTCCTATGGATAAAGGATAAAGCCTATTGTGGTCTCCCAAAATATACTCGACGGTACGTGGGAGCACAAGTCCGTACTGGCACTTATCATCTCAAAGTGGAGGAATCACCCAACCAACAGTGAAAACAACAGTTACCAGGCTTTACGACGCTGGAATACGTCTCTAGCCTAGACTTCTAGATGTTGTGCGTTAGGTTCCAAAGCGTTTTTAGATTCATTAAATTTATTTTATGGTTGATCTTGCTTAAGAAATTTTCCTTTCAAGTTCACCGCGTGATGTAGATGTACAATTCCTAAAATGCAATCTAAGATGATAAACAGTCATTTAAGCTTCTTTTTGCAATGAAAATCCTAGCTACTAAGGAAAGAGGGATGGCGTTCTTTCAACAAAGAGCAGAGAGCACACACTATATGAACTATCCTAAATCAAACCAACAAACAGTATAAATGCAAATGCACATGCATGTATTTGTTTTCAGCCTTCTTAATGTGTGAATGATAAAAAGAAAGCTAAGCGCAAATCTGAATTATTTTCCAAAGCGACAATTACTAACAAGTTTCTTTTCAAAACAAAATGAGGACAATGACGACACTTTGTTATTTGGAATTGAAAACTTGCTTTCGACACTTGAAAAACTACTAACTCAAATCAAATACAAGAGTAACAATGTAATCGACTATCAAGAACAATCAGATTCTCTTCTATGACTGAAAACGACACTTGCGACACTTTCAAATCAAGAAACGACAGTACAATTATGCTACTTCTTTGTAAAGGAGAACTGAAAATGACTCAAAAATACATAAAAACATTTACAGTTCTTTGCACAATGGAGGTGGAATAACAGCAAGGAAAGGGGTTTCAACAGAGGTGTACTAACTACAGGCAGCAAAATTCCTAAAGCTGAAAAGAGTGAATGCATAAACCAAAATTTAGGAACAAGGCCTTGTCTGATCAGCGCACCTGTAACATAGTGAAACTGAAATGCAACGCACCTACTACACTCAGGAAGTGCGATGCATTTGAAGTTCACAGAACAGATAGTGCGCTGGACTATGGATGAGACTTTGATTGGATTCCGGGTCACAGTTTGCAGTTCAGTTCAGGTATTTAGGCCGAGCAATTGGTAATCATTAAATCAATCACAGGGGTAGATCTAAGGAGGTTACTAGAGCCACCACGAGGGCAATTAGAGAGCTTGTAAATCAATCGTTTAATTCATAAAAAAAACCCGGAGATAGACTGAAGCAACGTTGATCTACTTTGCACTTGCATAGCAAATTCAGTTCGAAGGCTAGCTGGCTTGACTTCAGGCTCCGTCTGTAAGTTTATAAAGTAAACAAATGTAGATGAACAAAAAATCTACTCGATCCCTAGTGGAGTCGCCATTTTGTTATTGGGAAAACTAGTGTCTATACAGAGCTGCTAGTCCCACTAAGGCTGGTAGCTACCTTAGAAACAAACACACTAAAAACTACTTTTGTTTTCCTTTATGAGAAATAGATAAGAGAAGAATAAGGAGACCAACCTCTGTTTTGCGCTTGGTTCCTTGCTCGATTCCTCTCTCTTCTGGTAGGTCTTTGCCACTCGCTTCCTTGTCTACCCAGCTTCAAATAGTACCTGTAGAATCAAAGTAGCATAACGCTATCCAAGAACATAGATCTATTATCATAAACAATATAGGATCAGATGTACATTGACCACACAAATGTATAAATCATCAATCATACAAGAATGTGGAGGAAAACTTGAATAGCTTTATTGATAATCAAGAAAGAGCAAAGAGGATTACAACCAATTGTTCTGACCCAACATCATCCTCTCAGCAAGAAAGCCCTTCTTCACCTCATGAAAAGCTTAGATCACCCAACACTATGATATTGCACCAAGAAACGAACAGCACTTCCTTACAAGATACAAAATTCCAGCCCCTGGATCTCTGGGATGAGGGATCCATATATAGATGTCTGTAAGGGAGGTGAGTCAACTTTTGAGATTTGATTAGTGTCTTCTCTCTGATAGTTCTTGATTCCACTTGGAGATTGATGATCTCTTACTCATCCCTGGTCGAATTCAGAGAGGCAAGTGTCACAGGAGAGGTTTTTGGAAGATTCCATGCTCCTCCACCTTGCGGATTGACCCTGCCATTTGTCCCTTCTCGCCCATCGCACCCCATAGAAGGGTTTTTTGACATGCATTGCACCTACTGTGTGTATTTAGGTGGGATGCAACACACTTTGCCTATGGAGCAGGTGAAATGGTCTAGTTTTGACCAGTTCTGAGTAGTTTTTCATGGAGAACTTCTGGGAGATGTTGTAACCAGTTGACCTTGTTCTTTTAGGGGTTGGAACAACACCTTTAGGGACTTAGGAGCCCTTGGTTTATGGAAATTTATGCTTGGGGTTGCAGTGCCAAAAAATGTCTATAACACACCATACCAAGGAGTGGCTTCGAATACGGTGAAATGATGCTCACATAGACAACATAGTGGACGAATAACAATAATGTATAATGGATTGGTTTGTTTATGTAAGATTGAGGAATTATTAAGTGGATCATCCCTAGGGTTATCTGGTGTGTTATAGGACTCTAGAGGTTCTTCTAAATGGGGAATAATAATGGTATGAGAGTTAACACTACTGAATGTACTAAGATGGATCAGGAGAATTGCTTAAAATGGACTCTGAAAAATGGATGCCCCCCTACCCAGGCATTGAGTGGTAATGTAATGGTCATAAGGTGGATGCGGTTCACATTTATGGGTTCTAAGTAAGGGGTGATTGAACCAACCATCAGCATGGGAGACAAGGTTCACATGTGCATCATCATAAATATTTGAGGGATGACTAATAGATGTGACATCTACTGATGTTGAAACCAAATTGTCTTCCGAGGTAGGTTCAAAAGAAGCACAATATGAAACTCCTAAGGATTCTGAATATATAGATCCCATGGATGATGATAGGTAGAGATTAGTGGCTGATATATCCGTCATTTCGACATCAAGAGGGGGAATCACAATGTTGGGTTGAGAAACCTCCTATCCTGGCATATCATTGGTGCTAGGACTCGTAGGTGGAGTAGAGGTGCAATCACTATGTGCAGAATCTAACTCGCGAAGCACTTGAAGTGTATCGCAAAAATATTTGAGATAGGGAGAGTGATGGGAGTAATGCCCATAGATATCACACAAAGCACAAGGGGAATTGGTGCATAGGTTTTATTCTTCTTGGCTAACTCGGGTAAGGTAACATAGACCTCAGGAATGCTACATTTTGGAAAGGTGTCAGCGACCACATTATTAATATGAGGGATCTCATGACAACTATTGGTGGCATGCCCAAAAACATCACACAAAGAATATGGAGGATAAGGCTTTGGAGGTTTAGGAGGAGTGGGAGTTTCTTGGGTGCCTTGTCTTTATTACCCTTTTTCTTAGTTTTAGCCCCCCTCACGAGATGCTTTTGGAAAAGGAGTGGCTTTTTTTAACTAAAGAAAAGGAAGGGGTGTTTACAATAGGTTGAACCAGAGTGAAATCTATATAAGGCTTGAGTTGGTAGGGAGGAGTGTTTGCGGGAGGATCAATGTACCAGACTGGGATCCCCAAGGTGATGTTAGGAAGACTCAACGTAGCCATTACAGGGGTAGAAAAAATTCCTGGTGGCGAGAACAAGAAAGGTATCTGACGATAGGGGTAATGGCCTGGAGGAAATATTCGAGGATGGGAGAGACCTGGGGGAACGGTTCTGGGTGGAAAAGGGCTGGGAGAGATACCATCAGAAGGAAACTATCCTGATAGACTTGTACCTAAAGGACGATTTGAGTCTTGAGTAGGAGGTTGCAGAGGATCTGGCTGTTAAGAAGGTGTGCTAGGCCACTTGCATATGGCCCATGATTCTTGAAGCATGAAAAATTGGAATAGATGGGCTCAAAAGGAGTAGGTAGTGGGCCATAGTAAGGCCCAAGTAGCGTGGAGTATTTGTAGACTCTAGGAGAAACAATGCTTAAGGAAGGGATAATCTTATGTCTAGTGATCGATGAGACAATGGTCTAAGGAGAGGTCTGAGACTGAGGAACATAATAAGTTAGCTGATCGATAGTGATGATATTTCCATAGTGAGTTGTTAATTTTTCTAAGGGATATATTGTTCTTTTCTTATATAATTGCATTTCTTCATCAACACATTAATTCCACCCCATATCATCATTACGTTATTCAAATTTACATCATTATTCATAAGAATATGAAACAATGTAGAAAGAACAACATCATTATCATCAATTTAGTAGAACATAAAGGAACAATAGAAGAAAAGCATAGACACATAGAGACACCAGGATTGGTCCGAGACCAGGGATAAACCCACTATGGAGAAAACCCTTGCAAATTCTTCTTCTTCTTATATCATCATAGAAAGATTCAGTAAAGGAGAGTACAATGGTCCATATCTTAGTCTATGCAACTAACGAGTAAAACAACTATGACATCCATGAAATGAACCTAATCATGCTTATACTTAAAAATATGATTTTGATGACTCTAATGTACTGTCACAATCTATAGTCAACTGCTGAACACTGTTGTCACCTAGCAAAGTCTTCAGAATACTAAAAGTTCATCTTTTAGTCTTAGACGCATGGAGGAGGAGATGTGCGAGCGATTATGGAAATCTTGAACACTCCCTGGAGAATTATATGCATGTGTTTGGGGAAACATACACTTAGATCTTCCTTAAACCCCCAGACGTACCCTTCAGGTTACTGTATGAGTAATGAAGGCTTCCCAAATGCACCCTTGACTACTATATGCATGTGTCTGGGGACCAAACTGTCTGATCTACTTTAGAAACCCAAGACGCTCCCTTCAACTTATGTGCAAGCACTGAGACTACCCAGACAACCTACAGGGTTGAAGCTCGCACAAATCTAGGGTTTCTAGTTCTCTGTCACACCTGTCCGAACCAAGAAAATAGAAGAGAAGATAAGATGTATTGATCATTGTTTCCAAAGGATCTTGAGGTATCTTCCATTTATAGGCTTCCATGAGGGTCCACTTGATGTTGAGGTCGACCTTTCCAATTGTACATATGCATAAGGCCTACCTGATCCAATATACACGAGTGGGAACATAAATTCAAAAACCAACTTCTACCTGTCCAAATGAGGTGATATTTAGGTCAATTTTGGTCCTCTCGAAAAGAGGAATATATTGAAATTATTATCTTCATCACATGAGTTGTTCAAAGTGTAATTTGAACGTAGTTGCATAGTTTTAACACTCTCCCTCAACTAGGGAGAATTCCACCCATCGATGTATATTCATCCATCAGTATAACATTCAAGTGTCATCACGTATCATCCCTGATCATCTCTATAATTTAGTTGTCATGCGATGACCATCTCAAGTATTTAATAATCACAAATCATCAATGTACATGTCGATCTATCCCTTGCTTATTATTTCTTATCTCTTGATTGTTCCTGCTCATATGTTGAACATTATCGAATCTAAAATAAAAAAGAATTTGTCATCAAAAGGAGAGTTTAATCTACCACCCACTATCCATCGGGATATTACTCATAAACTTTACCATTGGGCTATTGCCTAGGGATATCGACGGGGAGTAGCATCTGTGATCTATATCATCATCAGAGAGCATACCATTTGTTGTCATTTACTTCTCACTCACTGCTTTGTAAATGATCAGTGGTCGAGGATGCATGAGAATAGTGAAGTTGAAGCCATTTCTTGAGCCACATAACTCTTCAGAGCTTTATGAGATCCTCTCCATTGCATAGTGCTCAGAAAAATATTTCTGGTGGTATATAGAAGTCCAAAAAAGGGTTCCTGAATCAAAAGTTAGAGCTTCTAGAAGGTTACCCCCAAAAAGCCTTGCTGATTGAGGAAAATGGCTAAGTATGGAGAAAAATCACAATCGGGACCCATGAGGCCCATCACATATCACATATTAGCATTTAGACATGTATGGAGTAGTAATGGAATGCGAAATAATGATCCATCAATCACCGATATCGCATATCGACAGTCGGCGGGTATGGGTAGAGCAGTTATTGCAATCGGTCATCGACAGGATCCTTGGGGCACATAGCTAAGGATATCAACATATCAAAGTCTCGAACACAAATATCGCATATCGCATCCTGCAAATCCAGCAGTGCCTCAGTTACAACATACTCCAAACCATGTGTGGGCTAATATTGTGATATATTGTTGCATCGCTGGGGAAGGGTTGGAAAGTGTTAACAAAGAAAATCATGGAAAAATATGGGCCAAGCCTCCCCTTTTCTCTCTCCTTCATGTGGCACAATCCCACTTTTCGGCGACCCTGCATCATAGTAGTCTCGTAGTTCAGCATATCGGCAGGTTCTAAAACTTTAAAGACCTCTAAACTATCGATTTTTGATTTTTGTGTAACATCGTGGGGGGGGGGGGGGGGGGGGGGGGGGGGGGGGCGCGCGAGAAAACAATTTACAAAGGAAAAGGCTGAGAAAACGAGGGTCAAGCCTCCACTTTCTCTCTCCTCCATGTGGCATCAGTGATCGGTGATCGACAAAGGTTCTAGTCACAAATTGTTGAAAATCACCGACACTACAATATAGAAAAAAATCGCCAGGGAGGGTCAAATTTCAAATACAAAGGAAATGCCTGCAAAAATAGGGTCGGGTGGGCCACTTTCTCTCTCCTCTCGGAGGCCACATGGTGGCATGCAATTGGTATTAAGAGCTAACAGGGTAGCTGTTGGGCATATCCCCCCAAGGCATGTTTTGGGCTTAAAGCCCAAGTTTTGACCAAATCTTATTGTAGAAGCTTTGCGAATTGCGGGCGCGGGGTGCGAAAGTATGATAGAGTCACAGGGTTGTCCACTCTATTTTTGTAATGTAATGTTGGCTGGATAGACCCTCCCATGGTCCATGGACCATGGGATTGTATAAACAAAGTGAGGCTCTAAGTGGAAAAAAGAGCTAATAACTAAGAAAGAAGAATGAGAAGTCTAAGTGGTTGAGTCAAAGTGTAAAGTGTGTCTGTGGGTTGTAGAGTAGGAGAAGGGTCTCCAGCTGAGTGCACAGAGGCCTAGTAGTCCGCAGCTGAGTGCATGATTGATATAATTTGCAAATATATTGTTTATTTACTGCGTGCACTTGTATGAATTTTTTGTATTGTTAAGTATAACTTAAATACATTTCAGTAGACGAAGATGCTTAACTAAAATTGAAGGATAAATAAGGTCTCGGCTAATAACGCAGAGCGTGGCACAACTCCTAGTTAAGGCTGCGCAAGGAAAGGGTATCAACCCGTGAGGCACGGAAGGTGTGCGAAGCCACCTGCACACAAGAACAGACAAAGGACCAGTCGAAATCATCAGACATCTCCAGGGTGCGGAAACCTGGTTCTAGCACCCTCCCATACTACTTTGGGTAAGACCTTAGTCCGCGCTCCATGGACTATTGTTGAAAGGGCTAGTAGTACCAGGATTTGTTTGGCTAATTAACTTCGAACCTAGGTCAGGCCCTAACAAGCCAACAAATGGTTTCGTTGCCGGGACCAGTATCTACATAAATATGTCTGATGTCGTGTCACTATAACCTGACCAAGAAAGAAATTGAAGAGTGGTTGGATAGAAAGAGTCACGAGTTCCCGGCACAAGAAAACAGGAATCCGTGAATATCAAAGGAAGAGTGGTTGGATTTCTACTTGTATACGGAGATCCACAAACTTTTCTTTGCATCCTTCCCTAATAAGTTGTATGAGTGGATCATGAAGCTAGCAGATAGCCAAGGAAGGTGTAAAGTCGACAAACCTATTGTGTGGACTCTAGAATTGGTGCATAGACTAGAAGCATTGGAAGATAATATCACGCATGCTGTCGATCATTGGCTGGATCGAATCATAGGAGGATTCATCACTGAATTCATAGTAGATACTTCAGTCAGCTATAGTGAGGCAGAATGACGTTTCCTCAAGGGACCGCGAGGTAAGTACGTTAAATATTTTAACACTTGAGTTAAAATGCTACTGTGTGAAAAGTGGGTTATGAAAATAAATTGATGTTTGGGGCTACACGGAGTGGGAGAATCTACAGAAACAGAGATAGCACAAAACTAGAAACTAGCCCATTGATATCACCTCCGTGAGGGGGTGAAGAAGAGCTCGTGAAGGTTTCGCCACGAAGTGCGATCAACCTGATAAGGTAGAGAATTCTGCGGATACCACCCCCATCCACACCAGCACCAGTTCCACCATCTTCAACCCTGACTTCACCCATACCAACTCTGCCACCAACGTGAAGCAGTATGGCCAGCACGATGTAGCTACCAGTGTTAAAGGGAATAGGGAATGAAGATTGGACCAGTTTTTGTTCGTCATAAAAGTGATATGGGAAGCACAGGGTGTCACAGATAATAATATAAGGAAGGAAACGTTGGTCAGTGCTCTGCAGGATCGCGCATTGACTTGGTGCATTAAGCATTCCAATGACAACCTAAATGCGGGGATAGCAGATATGTAGATTGCGCTAAAAAAATAATTTAGCAGAAAATTCAGAGGCATAGTCGATCACTGGATTCAAGTAAATATCAATTCTACCAGGCGAAACCCGTGGGATATGGATCAAAGATTGAAGTGCACAATTTGCGAAGTGAACATGACCTTAACAGATGAGCAACACGATGAATGGTTTGTAGCCTCGTTAACACTGCATCTATGGAATGCGATGTCTCAACAAAGGCTAACCACTCATGCTGAGGCTTTGGAGGTCGCGATGAGATTTCACAAGGCTTCAATACAAGAGCCTAACCTAGGAGTCCAATAGATTCACGCGCAGTTGAAAGGCTTGTGCCTTTAGATGCAGAGTTTGAAACAAGATAGGATAGCTCGTCTAGAGGTGCGTGACGAGGTATGGTGCATAAAGTGCAAGGGTCAAGGGCATGACAAGGACCACTACCCAATGTTCGCAAATTACCTTGCGGGAGGAGGACCAATTCCATTGAGACAAGAGGCACAAGTAGGACCAAGTTCCACATCTGCATTGTGGTGCGTGATTTGTCAGATAGGAGGGAAGCATGCTACAGATAACTGCCATCTATTACAGAAGTATACACAGAAATCTCAACAGTTGTTTTGTAATTTCTACAGGTCATTAGGACATGATGAGTGCACCTGTAGAAGTTATGAACTGATGACAAATTAGACTCCTACCTACAGAGTCCAGGCTGAAACATGGGCCCTCGTTCAAAATACAAGAATGGCGTGCACTGGATTTCAGGGGCGTGGACGAGGCCAAGGTGGAATGGGACTAGGAAGAGGTCACAGACAGCTGACATGTTACAATTGTAGAGGTCCAGGGCATTATGCCCACGATTCTACAAATCCAATGAGACCATCATGCTTATATTGTACGTAGTTTGATCATGATATGGAGGACTATCCCACACTGATAGTGAGTTTGCATGATAAAGGAGCACTCTAGCCTCCCTTGACTCAGAACCTACAAATGATGAGGTCTGAGCTGCGCAAGGAAGAACCCAATGTAAATATTGTGCTCCGAAGTGATATTACGACAGGGGATGACAAAGGTAAGAAGCCTGAAGAAAGTACCTGGGTTTGTAAGGCTCCAATGAAGGAACTCAAATTTGGTTCTGAGTGCGTTAAGGAGACCTTCATAGAAGCTAAGAGGAACTTTGCTGATGCCTCCACTTCAGGAAGTAAAGGTAGACTGGAGCCAGAAGTGGACCCTTCAATGCTCACTAAGTTCTTGGAGACATGCATGAAGCTTATGTGTGATAGCAAGGCTATAAAGGGGCTACAAGAACTCATAACTAGATGCGTTGGGACCACGCCAAGAGAACCGCGGGTAGTCCGGAAGCTCAAGAAGCACATGACGCAAACAAGAAGGGAGATGAGATTGACTGCACAGATCGGGGAATATGAAATGGACCAAGTGATTCTGGACCTAGGGTCGGACGTGAACGTCCTACCAAAGCAGACACATGAGCGCATGGGCAAGCCTGTGCTGTAATGGTCTCCTATCCTACTACACATGGTGAACCAACAAAAGATCCTACCTATGGGAATATTGTAGGGAATCATAGTAAACATCGAAGGAGCGAGCGCGCTAGAAGATTTCAAAGTGATAGAGATTATGGATGACAACAATCCCTATCCCATGCTATTGGGAATAGATTGGGCCACTGACATGAATGGAGTAATAAATCTAAAGAAGTGCAAGATGACCTTTGAGATAAAGTCACTGCACGTAGTGGTGCCTTTAGACCCTGCAGAAGGATCGCGCCGCACAGAACTAGTGCGTGACAATGACAGCGACGACGATCTCGACTGCATCTACAAGATAACTATGTGGGAGAAAGACTGGGTAAATCTAATTGTGGATGGTTGAATCTCTTGGAAGCTTGAAAGCTCCTGCACATCAGATTATGATGAGGAGATAGAACGATGGCAAAATTGGTTACATGAGGTAACCACACTCAACTGTAACATGATGACAAGGTCGCTGTGTTGCATAGCAACAGAGGTAAGGGACCTAACTGTGTACAATGGGTTAAGCGAGGTGGATGACTTCCTGAACAAATTTGAAAGAGAAGTACTGAAACAGTAGCGTTTCGATGCTGAGAAATGGGTACTACGCGCTATGCCCGAAATATGGTGGGTTATGCACCAAAGAAGTTTTGAGGACTAGCGTGAATGCAGAAAGATGATGTTCATTCAGTTTGGGAAGCCTTAGATGCAATTGAAAGACAAGTATGACGGACGGGATGATCCACGGGCACACCTCGTGAAATGGAAAAAGGTCTATGGGGAAGAGCCCCAACCTAAGTGGGTGTACCTATTCTGACATACCTTGGATATTATACACATGAATTGGTATATAGAAACAGAGCTCTACTATGGCACAAACGCATGGGATATCATATGCAAAGGATTTCTGTTAACCTTCACATTTGAGGATCGTTGGTGGGATACTGTTGATGATGCACTACAAGTAGTAAAAGCAGCTACCTTTAAAAAACTGCAGGAGCCAATGGAAGTGCTTCAGCCTAAATGGGGACCCAGCTGAGTTGGGCGCTGGAGTGTTACAATGTAAACATTAAAGAAGAGGACGAATATTTATGCAAAGTTAACATTCCAAAAACTGAAGGTTGTCGTGAGGTTCAAGGGCCATTGATTGAAGACCTTGATATTACCGCACTGGTAAAAACAAAGCAGGTAAACATTGGTACAGAGGCTGAACCGAAGTATGCAACGCTCGACAACTACTAGGATGATGCCACGGTGGATAAGGTCGTTGAGTTACTCTGCGAGTACCAAGACTTATTCCCAACCAAGATCACGGACTTAAAGGGGATCGTTGGTGATTTAGGGATGATGAAGATCACCCTAAAACCCGACACGAAGCTGGTTAAGCAGAGGCCTTACCGCTTGAATCTGAAGTACAAGGAAAAGGTCCATGTAGAACTAGACAAAATGCTCGTAGCAGGAATCATTGAGCCAGTGGAAGAATTCGATTAGGTAAGCCCTATGGTAGTATAGGAGAAGAAGAAGAAGGGCGAGATAAGAATATGCGTGAATCTCAGGAAATTGAATGACGCTTGTGTGCACAACCCATTCTCAACTCCGTTCACAGACGAAGTATTGGAAAATGTCGGCGGGCAAGAAGCATATTCATTTACTAATGGGTTCTCAGGGTACCACCAGATCAAAATCACGCTAGAAGATAGGAGAAAGACCACCTTCACAACTAAGTGGGGCTGCTATCAAGACATTGTTATGTCATTTGGGTTAAAGAATGCGTCAGACATCTTTTCGCACATAGTTGTTGTAGCATTCAAAGAGTATATCCACAAATTCTTGGAGGTCTATCTGGATGACTGTATTTGGATTGGTTAAGAACCATGTAGTGAGCTTACGCTTGATGCTGGATACTTTTCGACGACACCAAATTTCACTGAACATCAAAAATTGTACGTTCCTCGTTCCCTTTGGGAACCTGTTGGGACATGTGGTTTACAAACAGGGACTAATGGTACACCTTGTGAAGATTGTAGTAATTCTGAATTTGGAAGCACCACGAAGTGTTAAACAGTTGCGCGCCACCTTCAGACATATGGGGTACTACAGGAAGTTCATCAAAAGCTATGCCTAGATCATCGCGCCAATGGAGAAACTGTAGAAAAAGGATGTCACATTCTATTGGAATGATGATTGCACGAAGAGCCTGGATGTACTAAAAGAGAGAACATGGCCTCCACCCCAATCTTGGTCTTCCCAAAATGGCATGTGGAGTTTCATGTTCATGTTGACGCGTCTTGTTGTTATAGACATATTTGGGCACTTAAACCCCAATCTTATATGTCAATAAAATAGGGCTTTTTGACCCCTAAAAGTGTTGTTTCATACCCTAAAGGATCATGGTCAACTGATTGCATCATTCCCCAAAAGTTACACCTGAAAAACCATCCAGAACTGGCCAAAATTGGACCATACTAACTGCTCCACTGTTAGGGTGCGATGCATACTGACTTCCACACTAGCCAGGTGCAATGCATACTGATGAGGCCTTCTGTAGGGTGTGATGAATGAGGATGGACAAATGTCCAAGGCAGTTTGCTAAGTGGATGCTCATGGAATCTTCTAGAAAATTCTCCTATGACACTTGCCTCTCTGAATTCGCCCAGGGATGAGTAAGAGATCAAAGAAATCTCCAAGTGGAACCAAAAACAACAAGTGGAATGAAACTAATCAAAAACCCAGAGATGACTCACACCCTTGCACACATCTATAAATGGATCCCTCATCTGAGAGATCTAGAGGCTCGAATTTTGTGAATTGCAAGGAAGTGCTGAAAGTTTGTATTTGAGAAAGAGTATTGTATTGTTGGGTGATTTTGCTTTTCATGAGGTGAAGAGGGCTTTGATGTTAGGAGGATGATGCTGGATCAGACAACTGGGTTGCAATTCTCCCTTCTATTTAATAAAGTTCTTTGAGTTTTCCTCCATACAATTGTGTATTTGTGAATGTTTTTATTTGTGAATGCCATTGTATGTTCATTATATTTCTGATTTCGTAATGATTATGATATAATAGATCAAGATGGTTTGATAGTCCTTTGTTACTGTGTTTCTACAAGTACTCTCCAAGCGGATAAGTACGGAGAGGAGTTGCAAGCTCTGTCAAGGGGGAGAGAGATCGAGCAAGGAGTTAAGCAGAAGATCCAGGTTGGTTCCTTTGCCTCTGTCTTATCTATCATACATAGAGGAAATCGCAAATTGCTTTGAACTGTTTGTTTCTAGGGTAGCTTCCAAACCTAGAGGACTAGTCAATTGAAAAGAAACTGGTTTTCCCAAAAACAAAATGGTGACTCCGCAGGGGATCGCATAGATGTTTGTATGTTGTTGTTGTTTATTTTATAAACTATAGACGAAGCCTGAAGTTAGCCAGGTAGCCTTCGAACTGCTCTTGCTCTGCAATTCATAGTAGATGAATGCTGCTTCAGTCAATCTCCGGTTTAGTTTATGAATTAAACATTTTACTTACAAGAATTCTAGATGCCCTTTTGGTAGCTTAGTAACCTCTCAAGATCATTCCTCTGTACTTTGCTCTTTACTGTCCACCATAGCTCAGATTAACTGACTGAAATTAGCTGCAAATTTGAGCCAAAACACATCTCAATTGCGCTCCTTGGCCCATCGCACTGTCTGTCACTATCAACCAGTATGCATCACACCTCTTGAGCCTAAAACGTGCGATGCATCCCTGTTTTTGTGAAGCCCAGGTGCGATTACTGACTGAGCCTATTTCTCTTCTTGAAATTTGGGGTTTTGTCCTTTTTTTCAGCTTTGTTTAGTTGTCTTTGCTGCTTATAAACAATACCTCATCACTGAAGCCTGCTTGCATCACATAGTTCAGCCTCCATTGATTAGGATTAATAAATGTTTTTATGTATTTTTCCATCATTTACAATCCTCTGTCGAAACGTTGCTTAAATTGATCTGTCGTTTTGGTACAAAAAGTGTCGTAACTGTCATTTTGTGTCAAAAAGAGAAGTGTTGTTGAGTCTTCCTTCCCTGAATAGTTGATTGAACTTTTCTTCAAGTATTTGATTTGATTTGTTGATATTTGAAGTGTCGAAAGCATTTTCTATTCGAAATTGAAAAGTGTCGTTTAGTCTTCCTTTCCATTTTGAAAAAGAAATTGTCGAAATGTCGCTTTGAGTAAAATATTTCAGATCTTTGCTATACTTAGTTTTCCTTTTTGGCATTTTTCACATTAAGGGGAACAAAAAACAAATACATGCATTTGCATTTGCATTTAGCTTGTGTGCGAAAAATGATTTAGGAAAGTGCATTTAGTGTGTGCTCTTTGCTCTTTGTTTGAAAGAAATTGTAATCTTCTTTCCCTAGTAGCTAGGATTTTCATTGCTCAAAATAAGCAACGATTGTTTATCATTGTAGATTGCATTTTTAGGAATTTTAAATTTACATCACACGGTGAACCATTGAAAGGCAAAATTTTAAACAAGACTAAAATAAATTTCAATGAACTTAACAACACTTTGGAACCTAACACAACACATCTAGAGGTCTAGACTAGAGACGTGTTTCGGTGTCGTAAAAACTAGTAACTATCGCTTTCAATGAAGGTTGGGTGATTCCTCCTCTTTGATACGACAAGTGCTAGCATGGACTTGTGCTCCCCGTACCGTCGAGTATATATTGTTAGACCACAATAGGCTTATATCCTTTATCCATAGGAAGCCGTGTCTGTCGCCCTATCGATCGCAATGCACTGAACACAGCATTCGGGAAGATTGACTACTGTACATAAGTCCTTGGTAATTACTCTTTAATTTATCACCAAGGTGTATATTGCAGTTTTGCAATTGGTTTGGTAATCCCTCTATCTAGACTCCCAGAGTAGTCACTTTTGTTCCTTTTTGACTCTTTAAAAGAAAAGGTCCATCTGATCACTTGTCACTTCAGGCTCATTAAAAATCAAGGGGGACTAGAGTCATCTTTAGCTTTTTCTCGACTCTTAAAAATTGAAAAAGAAAAGTTGTGTTAAAGTGTTATTAAAATTTATTAAATTCGGAATAACATTATTTTCCCCTTAATTTTGAGTTGATCAAGTAATCTGCAATCATGGAAGAAAGTCAATCAAAACCCTGTCATTCGTGGAGACTATCGAGTCAACCGTCTTTGACTCCATAAATGAAGCCATTCCAAGCAAAACGGTCTCGTTTAACTGAGTCCAATTCATTTGGTTTATTTGAAACTTTTGTTTCAACATCGTTAGACGCTACAGTTACTCCGATCATTTCTGGTACATCTGCCTTTAGATAAGAAGTTTTGCAGTTACAAGAGGACATTAGAACTGATCCTAGTGTAACGGTAGAAACTTCTATACCTAAAACAACTCTAGCTATAGCTGATCCAGAGATTGAAGTTCACTTACCTGAACATCTGGAAGTTGAGTTCCAGAATTCAAAAGGTGTCACCCCTCCAGTATCTATCACTGCAGAAGCTATACCTTCTTCGGCTCCAGAAATATTGTATGGACGTGACGGTCTACCTCTTCCACCTGGACTGATTTCTATAGAGGAGATAGTAGAGGATACTCCATCCAGTACCTTGTTACATTTTTGAACTGGGATTCATCTATATCCTTCTACTCCTGAAGTTAGTTCTTTTAATCATCCTTCATCGCAAGTTCATGTCGAATCGCTAGGAAATCTTTTGGATAGAATAAACATGTATGGGCAACCATCAACATCTAGGACTGTGTCATCTGATACAACTACAACATAAATTCCTACTGCCATTCCTACAATATTTGCTGATATACCATCTGTCCCAGCTAGTTATCAATCACTAGCTGGAGTCCACTCAGGGGCTATTTCCACGACATGGTTTATTCCTATTTGTTCATCCGGAGTCCCATCTAGTATTTCTTATGTTGAAACTTAGCAAATTGATCCTGCATGCTAGTATCAATTTGGGCAAACTAGTGTTCAAAGACTGATATACCCTTTGAACATCGAATTGCCACCATATGGAGGGCAGTATTCTTTTTCATTGTTCCCTCCTGGAGAACAACCATATGAGAGTTTACAACAAAATTCAGGTCAAACTGGAATTACATCCAGCGGTTGGGTACCAATACTGCCTCAACAACCAAGGGTTGTATATTTAATGCAACTCGTCCAACCTGTGTCAAATATTCCCACTACACCTGCTATTGTGATTTTGTCACAAGTACAAGCACTGCCTTTTGTGTGTCAACCTCAGGTCTCTCAGGTTGCAATACAACAACCTCTTGTCTCTATGGCTCAATCACAACCTCAGGTTAGTGCTTCTTTACTAGGAACAACTCAGGCTCAAATGGGTATTATCACTCCATATCTTGGTCAATATTCCAGTATTGGGCAACAACAAATGGTCCAACAACCATGGCTGGTGCTATACCAACAACCACAATTACAACAAACCTACTGAGGACCTGAGCAACAAGGCTTTGTAGGTAATGGACAACCACATTTTCAAAGTGGTTATCAACAACCACACTATACTGGTTATGTCCAACAACCTTATCAAAGTTACCAGCATCAGATGCATTATGTTGGTATACAAAGACCTACTACTTAGGCGATTCCATCTTATCCTAGGTATTCTTCACCTAACCTGAATCAGTAGTTGCTTTTTGTGGCAACTCTATAATTACCAAATTTGAACCAGCTGATGAATGATCCAATTGCATACACCCCTTGGTGGCCAACGATTCCTCATAAACTTCCCTCCGATATTCCTAAATTCAATCGAAGATCCATCGAATCATGTGATTTCATTTGTGTTGCTCGTCTAACACTCTAAATGATGATTCGATTAGGCTTCACCTTTTTTAGAGAATGCTCACTCGTCCGACAGTAAAATGGTATATTGAATTGCCTAGAGCATCGTTTTATAACTTCAACACCCTTTCCACTACTTTTCTAACCCACTTTCAGTTACCCATAAGGTACGAAATGGGAACAGAATTCCTTACCAACTTTAAATAGACCATGGCCACTCACATATCTGATCATATTCATGAGTGGCGACGTCATCGTCGAATGGTAAAGACATATGTTCATGATCAGCTTTTAGCTGAGTGGTTTATTAAGTCCTTATTGCCTTCTATTATTGAAGACGTGGCGAAAGGAGGAGCTGTTATTGAAGAACAAGTCATTGCTTGTGCCCAATATTTAGACTTGATCTATAATCAGTCTAGCATGCTCTACGACAAAATTCCTGACGCTCCTAGACCAGAATTTTCCATTCCTCCCCCTCCTAAATCAAACAGGGACTCTCACGCCAGTGATGGCATGATCAGTGCCTCGAGCAAGCAAACCACAAAGGCTCCATCTGGTAAAGCCCTTGCAGTTTCTAGTCAAAAAGCAAATGACAAACCTCTTGCCTCGGAGATTAATGTCGTGTCGTCTGACAGGGGCAAGAATCCAAAGCAACCAAGGGGCAAGAAGAAAGGGAAAAACAATAAGAAGAAATAGGAGAATTCAACTCCTGAAAAATCTTCTAAAAACCCTACTGGGAAAAAGAAACCTCATAATCCATGTTACATATGTAACGATGAGCATTGGATGAAAGATTGTCCACATCAAGCTGAGATTGCGAAATTTTTAAAGACTTCAAATACCTCAGCGGTGTTGACTGATCCGTTTCTGAACCCAGAAACCAATCTGGTTGCTATCAATCATGCTTCCACATCCCAAGTGCTTATGCTATCCATCTCAAAACAGCAAAATTATGCTTTGATATCGACAAGAAACAAATATTATGGGAATCCACCGTCATTAAACAACCAAGCTACAGATCAACCTAGTAGTTTGACAACAACTTCACCAGAAGTTGTTCCACCCATTATTCCTAAGTTAACTATAAAGCTGCCAAAGGAAGTCGTACATGAGTCGACATTTAATCCTCGTGCCCGAGCAGCACAGAATTATAATATAGTGGAGGACTTGGTTCAGTCGCCATCCACTATGTTGACACTTGAGGTACTGCAGAATTGCCCCTCCCAAAAGCAGGCTTTTTTATCAGCAATAGGTGGGATTGATCCAGCAGATTCCAATCTTGTGGCCTTTAATCATAAAGGATACGCACGTCAGTTACCAACCCAAATCGCTTTCCTTATACAGGTAAAAGCCCTCAATAAAACTGTTCATCGAACAATAATTGATGAGGGGGCATCTACATGTATTATGTCAATGAGTTGTTGGAAAACTTTAGGTTCACCACCCTTTTCATGATCATCAACGAAATTAAAAGCATTCTATGGAAGAACATACACGCCGTAAGGGATTTTAAATAACTTGCAAGCTGAACTGGGGGGAAAGACAGTAGAGATTGAAGTCAAGGTTATTGATGGAAACCTTGACTACAATATCTTACTAGGAAGGCCTTGGATTTATGCTATGGCTGTTGTTGTGTCTAAATATTTTAGAAATATTTCATTTCGCTTCCAAGGTGGAATTACAATCGTTGACCAACTAGCCTTTTTTCCTAACAGTTCACAAGCTACTGGAAGCATTCCATTGATCCATGGAAGTTCTCAATCACTTCAAAATGTTCAAGTAGGTCTCCTAAAAGATCCTTCCTTAATGGGTACTTTTTCCCTCCCGCCTCCAATTGGTCCTGTGGAAGTGGCCACAGTGGAAACCTGTCATATGATCTCTTCTACATTGTCTAAGATTAAGAAGAACTCCGACCATTTTGATAGTGTGGATCAAGTGAGGTGTTGCCCTAGAGCCCCATAGAATCTTTGTAGCAATCAATTTTTTGGGCCTGGGTGGAAAACCCAAATCAACACTTGATGAGTGTTTGGATAGATACGTCTCTAGAGTATGGTACCTCTTCCGATCCTTGGTCTCGTATACATTCCATAGATGAAGGAATCATCCAGTCGATGATGATAGGAGAGACGGCGTGGGAATATTACCACCATCATTCCCACCTTCAATATAGCAATGAATATTATTCAAGTGACCTTAATCATCCTTCAGTTTTGGATTTTCTATCAAATACTATAAATATAGTGGATTCTGAGTGAAATCTGTCCAATATTGAAAAAACTATCGCCATTAATATCTCGACCCAACCTAATGTTGTAGAAAATATTCATGTTGGCAAATCATGTTCTCCTTCAGAACTAGAAATTTATTGCGCTCTCTTTCACGAATTCAGAGATGTCTTTGCATGGTCATATGAAGAAATACCAGGCATTGACTCTAGAATTGTTGAACATGAAATCAAGATGTATCTAGATGTCAAACCAATATGACAACGACTTTGACCTATTCATCCAAAGAAAGCCATTGCCATTAAGGCAGAAGTTGAAAAACTTTTACATGCTGGTTTTATTTACCCTGTTCCTCTCACTGATTGGGTATCGAATATTGTTCCTGTAATGAAAAAGCAAGGAAAAATTAGAGTGTGCATTGATTATAGGGATGTAAATCAAGCCTGTCCAAAGGACAACTATCCTACACCCTTCATCGACCAGATAATTGATGAATGTGCTGGATGCGAAATCTTTTCATTCATGGATGGATTTTCTGGATACAATCAAATCAATATCCGCCCACAGGACTAGTTGAAGACTGAATTTATATGTCTATGGGGCACATTTGCGTATCGTAAACTACCTTTTGGTTTGAAGAATGTAGGGGCAACTTTTCAGAGGGCAATGAACTACGCCTTCCATGACATCAAAGACATCGTTCAACCGTATCTCGACAATCTACCAGCGCATTCGCGAAAGCAGACTGAAAATCCGCAGCATTTGAGAGCCATATTTCTATGTTCCTGACACTATAAGATATGACTCAATCTACACAAGTGTGTGTTTTGTGTTGGTTCTGGTTGATTACTTGGTTTCGTAGTTTCTAAGGATGGAATTCAACTCGACCCATTTAAGGTTCAGGCAATCCTTGACATGCCTCCACCCTCAAATTTTCTTCAGATTCAGAGACTCCAAGGGAAAGCTAACTTTCTGAGAAGGTTCATTCCACATTATGCTGAACCCACTAAAGTTTATACGTGTCTTTTGAAAAAAGGAGTACCCTTCCACTGGGATCAGGTTGTGCAAGCTTCCTTTGATGCTTTAAAAGGTTCCCTGATAAAAGAATCATTAATGTATGCTCCTGACTATAAAAAAGACTTTAACCTATATCTAATCACTGCAGGTACAACCATGGCCATTTTTTTAGTGCAAGAAGATAACGGAGTAGAACATCCTATATATTATTTAAGTCGCAACCTTAATGATATAGAAAGCAAGTACTCTTATGTTGAAAAGTTGTCTTTAGCAACTGCTCAAGCAGTGCAGATATTTCGACACGATGTTCTCTTTCACAAGACCACCATTGTTTCAGATGGTGAGCTCTAGTATTTGCAGCAATGATGCTGCAACTCCTGGGACTCCCTACTTTACTTTTATCAACTCGGTAGTTCGTAACAAACTTGGAAGTGATGGTGCTATATGCACAAGTACTAGCTCTTACTGCAGGCTGTCACTTGATCAGTTGGCACAAGTGCGCTAGGAGCTTAAGCCAACTTCTATGAGTTCTTAGAAGAAGATTTTAACTGTGATGGATGAAATCTAACTAAAAAGAGGCTAGTCTACTTGCAGAAAGAAGATGAAAGCTGAAAGGGAATGCAAACCCTAGCAAACCCTAGTTTTACCGACTAACCCTACTTGTGCAAGTAAAGAGATGTAAGCTACTAGAATGGATGTCATTGACTATTGCAAAGGTAAAATGCATGTGCTTAATCTAATTCTGAAGGAAAATATGGAAAAATCATCTTTTTGTATTTTTGAGCAATTTTATACAGAATTATTATGCACTTGTTTTAACTATTTTTAACTGTGCAGAGGTTTATTGGTGAAAGGAAATGGAGTGGGAATTTTCAGGAGGTTGGGAAGGTGAGGAGAGGACTTAAGGGGTCCCTAGCATCCTTCTGGAGATTTTCACCATGCTTAGATCTCGAAAAATTTCTCGCGTGAACTTCTACAGGAGGCTGAAGGGGATCTACGGGAAATTCTACAAGAACAGGCCAAAAGTGGTTTTTAGAGGGTCGATGGTGGAAAAATGGTGGGAAAGTGGAAATGAAGGATGGATAAGGATGTTAAGAGGTCTAGGAACTGGTAAATGAAGTTCAAGAGTGATGAATATGGTTGGATTTGTTCAAGGATGAAGAAAGCAATGTTGCACAAAAATGTGGAAATTAGGGCAAGTTGGGAAAGTGTTGCGAATGAGGGAAAGAAATCTTGAGTGAGAGGATGGAGAAAGTTTTATGATGGAGGAAGGATAGGTAGGAGTGCCTTATAGGTGTTCTGCACACTACTTTCCAAAACTGATCCAAGCAAAGACTAAAAAAAAGGAGATTTATCTATTTTGACCTAATTCTGCCCTAGAAATTAGAAATGTGATGAACAAAAGTTTATACATAGGAAATCATGCAAAAAAGCTATGGAAACTAAGCAAGAATAGATCTAAGCATGAGAACACAACTGATATCAACTTTTCCAACTCGAAATCTAACACTAGAAATTGCATTGGAAGGCAAAAACAGTGTTTTTGTGGCAGCAAGTGTGCCTTGGTCTCAATTCATGGTCCCAAGGAGGGAGAAATGAAATTAAGGACTACTTGGTAGCCTTTTTATGGATCTTTTTTGTTACCAAACTGTCAAATCAACCTGAAGCATGAACAACTATCTTAATCATCAAAAAACAACCTAAGTAACAAAGCAAGATTTTAACCTAAATAACAAAAACTATTCTAGGAATGCATGAAAAACACATAAAAGTACACAAAGGAGGTACTAGGAACTTGGGTTGGACCCAAACCCAAGAGCTATAGCCTCTTAAGAAATATCAGAGCTAGTGCAAAGCTGGATTCATCTTTATTGATAAAAAAATAATAGTTACATCACAAACTGTCTACAAGAAGAAGCTCGAAAATGTGTTGATACAGGGCTGCACTAAAGTGCGAAAATAGAATAAAAAATGGCTAAACTACTAAGGGTTGAAGCCTTCCTACTTATGCAAACGAGGACTCCCAACAGTCCTCCTTAACTTTAGGAGCTTGGCTCCCCAAAACTGCTGTTAACAACCACTTCATTAGACCTGCTCGGCTGCCCCTTGAAATCATCTTTGGTGGGTTGTTGAACTCCAAGCTGATGGTGGAGAACTCAAGGAAGGGGTCATTTAGTGCAAGAGACACCCCTCCTATAAATCCTCAGCCTTTTTTCTTCAAATTTGGCTGCAAATCTGCTCATAAATGCCTGATCTAGGTCCAAAAATATCCAAAAATCTGCAATAAGCACGTATTAGACTTTGTGGTGAAGTGACTATTCCCATTCACTCAATTAACATAAATATATTCTAAAGCATGCATAAAAATATGGAGAAAGGTGGATTAAATGAGAATAATAGGCAAAATGAGCCCATATAGTTACCCATTTCCGGGGCTCATCATCACCCCCTTGCTGAATGTGTTGCTCATCCTCTAAGAAACTAATCTAGTTCATCATATTTAATTGCTTTGACTACCTCTCTGACATCCTAGGCCTCTGAGGTGATGTCCTCTTCCCTATCATGAAAACATGCCTTTCTTTCTACTTCCTCCCATTATCTGTGTTCCTCTTCTCCCTTGACCCCTTCTAACAGCCCTAGCAGTAGTGGAGGGCTGAACTTAAGGCTAATCCAATTGGCTTTCAAGTTCTACATTAATTGTTTGTATACGGGTAATCTTCTCACAGCCTCCCTCATTCTGGTTAAGGAGTGGTACTCTCTTGTTTTCAGACTATGGGACATTATGTTCCATCTCCTTGTGTAAGCATGAATGCAATTATCACCAAACAGTCTTTCCATGTCTTCAAAGTAAGCAATGGCCTGGGCTTGCCTTTCAACATAGTTAGGTGCAATGTGAGGGTTGTCTGCAAGGTGCCGATGGAAATATATGAGAGTTGAGGGATCTTCTGGTTCTGCCCTAACCATGAGTGGCTCACTTAGCTCCCTGGCCATAATCTTCTGAATCTCTACTGCCCTCTTTTCCTCATGGCTTAACCAAGAAGCCATGGCCATGAGTTGCAGATATCCTAATGTAGTGTTTGGGTCCCATAGATTCATGTTAGGAAGCGCCAAGTTGTGTAAATGGAATTCTACTAACTTGGCCTTATCTTCAGCTGAGCTACTGTCACATAAATGTATAAACTGATTGTAATTATGGAAAAGGGTGGTGCCCCTTTGGGCCAATGCGTTAATTTGAAATTGAAACCATTGATCTTTAAGATATAATGCATAGGATTTAGCAGGTTTCCTACATTGCAAGGCTTATATTGCCCAGTTGGTCATGCAGGCCATTTGGGCTTTTTTTCTTGCACCTGCTGTTTTAAAACCTATACTTCTTCTGCTGTCTGAGACTCCTTTTCTTGCAGCAGTTTCATTAGCATCTCAACCTTACCGTGTATCTCTCCCTCTTTCTGTTCTTTCTTGGTTGTTTCCTTGTCTGCTAGAGGTCCTTCTTGCTGCTGCTGCCCTCCCAAAATGGACAGCCTATCTCCCCTATGAACTTCCTGTAACTGCTTTTTCAGCAATTCATTCTCCTCCTATAGCTGGGATCTTTTACTACTTTCTATGTGCCTCACCATGGCCAAATCCCCTCTTAATTCCTTTAGCTTGTCCTCCATGTGGCCTATGTCCTCAGTTCCTTTAGATTTGGCGATTTGCATCCATGTGTGTTTTCTGACCCTCTCTTTCTCTAATTCGAAGAATAAAGGTACAACAAATTTCTATGGGATGATTTTCTCACCCTCTAATAGATTGTAATATGAGCCCAAATTAGGCTGAGGGGTTGGTTCAAGGATTTCTTTGGCCTTGCTCTCCCCCTGTGACTGTTTGGCTACCTTCTCCTCCAATTTCTCAATTTCTTTTAAGTTGGCCAGAGTTTCTTGTAGAGATGTTTCAGCTTCTTGTAGAACTGCCTTTGAGTCCATCAACTTAATTCTCTCTTTCCATGTGGGGGTTTTTGAGCTTCCTCTTTCATAGGTGATAGATATCCTGGAAGGAGACTCTTCCTTTTGATTAGTGGGTGTGTCCTCAATGACAATTGGTTCCTTGGATGGTGGCTGGGGTTTGCCCACTTTGATCCTTGTGCTTTTTTTGGCTTTAAAGTACATGGAGGTTTGCCTTTTTATTTTTCCTTTTTGTTTTGTAGGTGTGCTTAATGCAGCAAGCACAACTGCTGCTTCCCTTGCCAACATTTCAGGGGATTTTTCTTTCTGCTGTTCTTTTCCTTCACTTCCTGTAGAAATCTCTATGCCCACTATTTCTGCTTGTGTCATTGATATCTCAGGGTGTGTCTTTTCTTTCTCTTATTGGGTGCCTGCCTTGGCTGTGGCAGCCTTATTTTGGGCTTTCTTAGCCTCTTTCTTTCCAATCTTTGTCCTTTTTCCATTCTCTGTTTTTGCTGTTGTCTCCTTTTCTATATTAGGCTCAGCAGTCTTGTCAAGTTCCTCTTTTTCCTTCCGTTATTCCTCTATTTTTCCCTTTTCTTGAATGTCTTTTTCTCCCTCATCATTGTTCTTCTCAATTTCTTCAGTTTGCTCCCCCTCATTGTTAGAAAATTATATATTACGGAGCAATGGAACACATAAAATATTGCAGAAATATAAACACAGAAAACACATAAAACAAGAGAGACACAGATATATGTGGTTCACCCAGTTTGGGCTATGTCCACCTCGAATGGCCAGTCCTTCCTTTCTATTATCCAACAAAATGAAGAGACACAACCTATAGCAAAATCGCTGTAATATCCTCTGTTTTCTTTCACAGTCTCACCTCTCTATTTCTCGCTCACATAATAGACATCTATTACACAGCCTCAAATACAATACCCTCATACAAAGATAAGGGTTACCTTCTAGGGCAAAAAACCCTAAACTAAACATAAGTTCTACCGTTAGATCATCCGCCTAATGAACGACCCAGATTGACTAGAAATTACTATACTTTTACAAGGCAAAGTTACATTTGTTTTTAGCTTCGGGGGCACTGCCCCCAAACCCCCTGCCGCATGGAGGGGTGTACAAACATCCTGGGGTATACATCCGGTTGGAACAAAGACCTCTAAAAAATCCTTCTCCATACTCAACAATCTCCCACTTGGAGAATGATTATAGCAACTCCACCACTGCTTCATTTGCTGGAAAAAGACTCCTCTTTGGACCTGGTTGTTTCTCATCTTCATCGTCATCCTTGAAGACCAATTGAAACTGAGCATATTCTCAGTTTCTCTCTAGTTACAACTTTTGTTAGCATATCTGCAAGATTCTGGCTAGTGCGTATCTTTTCCAGCTTCAACTCTCCATCTTCCAACACTGATCATATGAAATGGTACTTGAGTTGTATGTGTTTAGTCCTGGAATGAGATGCCGAGTTCTTTGCAAGATGAATGGCACTTTGGCTATCACTGTATAACGTTCCCATATCATGCTCCTTACCCAATTCACCCATAAACCTTTGTAACCGAATCATTTCTTTACTAGCCTCTGTAGCAGCAACATATTCTACTTCTGTTGTTGAAAGTGAAACAACACTTTGGATTTTTGAAACCCAACTGACAGCTGTTCCACCAACAGTAGATGCATATCCTGTAGTGCCCCTCCTGTTATCTCTGTCACCTGCTATATCTGCATCAACATATCCCTGTAGGGAAATGTTTGAACCACCAAAGCATAATGCTTGATTTGTGGTACCTTTCAAATATTTGAGAATCCATTTCACTGCCATCCAATGTTCCTTTCCTGGATTGTTCATGTACCTGCTTACAACTCCCACTGCATGTGCAATATCAAGCCTTGTGCAGACCATTGCATACATTAAGCTTCCAACTACTAATGCATATGGAACTTTAGACATATAATCCATGTCTTCTTGGGTCTTTGGGCACATTTCTTTACTAAGTTTGAAATGGCTAGCAAAAGGTGTATTAACTGGTTTTGCATTGTGCATATTAAATCTTTTCAACACCTTTTGTATGTACTCATTCTGAGGCAATGTTAATTTATGATTTTTCTTGTCTCTAGTTATTCTCATTCCAAGGTTTTTTTTTGCAGCTCCCAAATCCTTCATTACAAATGAATTTGCCAATTTTCTTTTGAGCACATTTATTTCCTGCATGTTAGACCCTACAACAGGCATGTCATCTACATACAATAACAATATAATATAACTGCCATCATTTTTCTTTTTCAGATAAACACAATGATCAGAGTGACATCTAGTATAACCTTGTTTAGACATAAACTTGTCAAATTTTAGATACCACTACCTTGGAGCCTGTTTTAAGCCATACAAGCTCTTCTTCAACCTGCACACTAGTTTCTCCTTCCCTTTCACTTCATATCCTTGTGGCTACTGCATATATATCTCTTCCTCCAAATCCTCATGGAGAAAGGCTATCCTTACATCTAACTGCTCAAGATGCAAATCTTCAGCTGCTACTAGACTTAAAATAGTTCTGATTGAAGTCATTTTAACAACAGGAGAAAATATTTCATCAAAATCAATACCTTTCTTCTGTGCAAACCCCTTCACCACAAGTCTAGCTTTGTACCTCTGTTTTCCTCCATCTTCTTCCTTCAGCCTGTAAACCCATTTATTCTTCATTGTAGTTTTTCCTGCAGGCAATCTAACTAAGTCCCAAGTCTGGTTATGCATTAAGTAGTCCATCTCTTCTTCCATGGCTGCCTCCCACTTCTTCCTGTTTTCAACTTGCATTACTTCTTCATAACATTTGGGTTCACCAGAATCAGTCAACAATAAATAATATAATGAAGGAGAGTATCGTTTAGGGGGTCTACTTATCCTGGTAGATCTTCTAACACCACTTTCAGGTGTTTAGGGTGCCTGTTGTTGTTGCAGTTGTTGATTATTATTATTTTCAGGCACCTTTACTTTTTCAGTGATTTCATCAAGAACTGCGTATTCCTTGTTTTCTTTTTCCTGTTTCTTTTCCTGCAACTGATTCTTATACAAGACCTTTTCATTGAATATTACATCTCTGCTCCTAATGATTTTGTGATTTTCGTAATCATATAAGTGATAACTAAAATCATTAACACCATATCCAATAAAGGCACATTTCTTTGACTTTGCCTCAATCTTTGTTCTATTTTCTTTATCAATATGGACAAAGGCCTCACAACCAAAAGGCTTTAAAAAGGAGTAGTTTACCTTTTTACCTGTCCATGCTTCCTCTGGAACACCACCATCCAAGGAACTTGAATGCCTATGTTTATTAGATGAACAGTAGTATCTACAACATCTGCCCAAAACTATAAAGGCAATCTTGCATGCAATCTCATGCACCTTTCACGCTCCATGATTGTTCTGTTCATCCTTTCTGACACACCATTTTCTTGTGGTGTTCTTGGAACTATCTTCTCTCTGCGAATTCCATGCTCTGAATAGTACCTATCAAACTCTTTGCTGCAATATTCACCTCCATTTTCTGATCTAAGACACTTCAATTTCTTTCCTATCTCATTCTCAACCAAAGCTTTCCATTTCTTCAAAGTATCAAATACATAAGATTTATTCTTAATACAATAAATCCAAGTTTTTCTAGTTGCATCATCAATAAAAGTAACATAATAACGAGAGCCACTGAGAGATGATACCTGAGCAGGTCCCCATACATCTGTATGCACAAGCTCTAATTTTTCATTCTTCTTTTCTTTCCCAACTGTAAGAAATCTGACTCTCTTCTGTTTTCCATAAATGCAATTTTCACAGAAGTCCAAATCAACATTCTTCAAACCTGAAAACAAATTCCTTGAGTGAAGAATCTTCATCCCCTTTTCACTCATGTGTCCGAGCCTATGATGCCATAATGCTGCATCTGCTCCTTTGGAAATACCATTACATAAATACAATGTACCAACCTTTTCACCTTTTGCTATTACTAGGGCTCCTTTGATAACCTTCCAAGCTTTATCTATGAAAGTTGTCACACAACCTTCACTGCCTAACTGCCATGTTGAAATCAAATTTTTCTTTAGATCTGGAACATGCCTTACCTCCTTTAGTAGCCATTGGTTTCCATTCTACTGTTTTACAAGAACCTTACCCATTCCAACAATTTTACAAGGTTTATCATCACCCAAACGAACTTGTCCAAAATCTCCTTGAACATAGTCATGAATGTATTTCTTATCAGGTGTGGCATGGAATGAGGCCCCTGAATCTACCACCCAGGAATCAGTAATATTTTCGAAAGAAAGAATCAAAGCATCTTGTAACACCTCACCTGTCACATTTGCTTCATGATTGTTTTCTTGATGTGCATCTCCTTATTTTCCCTTCCAAGATCTACAGTCTTTCTTTAGGTGTCCTTTATTTCCACATTTCCAGCACACTATCCTCAATCTGGACTTGGATCTGCCTTTCCTTGATTTACTACGATATCCTGAGCTCTTTCCTCTTTCCATTTTTCTTCCCCTAGATTCTACACTCAAAGAATTACCTGATGTCTCACCGAAGCTTTTTCGTCGCATTTCCTCATTAAGGATAGCGCCGACAACATCATCAAAGTTTAAAGTACTAGATCCAGAAACAGAGTTACTAATGGCCATTACTAAACAATTCCAACTTTCTGGCAATGAGCAGAAGAATAACAAAGCTCTAACTTCATCATGAAAGTTTACCCCTACAGAACATAACTGACTTGTAACAATATTAAAATCATTTAAATGGTCTGCAACAGATCCACCTTCCAACATCTTCATATTAAATAATAGTTTCATAATAAATACCTTGTTTGAGGCCAAGGGTTTTTCATATAATTTATCCAATGCCTTAATCAAACCCTCTATCGTTGTTTCCTTCGAAATGTTGAAGGCGACCGACGCTACGAGGCACAACTGTATTGTTTCGAGTGTCTTTTTATCGAGAAGGTTCCATTCTTCATTTGTCATACCCATCGACATCTTTGTTCTTTCGCCCAATACTAGGTATAGATCTTTCTGATATAGATAGTCTTCTATCTACATCTTCCACAGCAAGAAGTTTTGGCCATTAAATTTCTCGGCCCTAAACTTACCATCTTCCGCCATTGCTCCCACTCGAACCAGGAACCCTTCTTTCCTGCGAGTTTATGAACCAAATAAACCTTTAGCTCTGATACCAGTTGTTAGAAAATTATATATTACGGAGCAATGGAACACATAAAATATTGTAGAAATATAAACATAGAAAATGCATAAAACAAGAGAGACACAGAAATATGTGGTTCACCTAGTTTGGGCTATGTCCACCTCGAACATCCGGTCCTTCCTTTCTATTATCCCGCAAAATGAAGAGACACAACCTACAACAAATCCACTGTAATATCCTCTGTTTTCTCTCACAGTCTCACCTCTCTATTTCTCGCTCACAGAATACACATCTATTACACAGCCTCAAATACAATGCCCTCATAAAAAGAGAGGGGTTTCCTTCTAGGGCAAAAAACCCTAAACTAAACATAAGTTCTACTGTCAGATCATGCACCTAATGAACAACCTAGATTGACTAGAAATTACTATACTTTTACAAGGCAATTTTACATCTATTTTTAGCTTTGGGGGCGCTGCCCCTGAACCCCCGCCGGGGGACCGCTGGCCCCCAGACCCCCCAGCTTGGGGGGATTGGCCCCCCCAGATCGCTGCAGGGGGGACAAGTCCCCCCCACACCCCCCCGCGTAGAGGGGTGTACAAACATCCTGGGGTATACATCTGACTGAAACAAAGACCTCTAAACAATCATGCTCCATACTCAACACTCATCACTACTGGATGGGCTGATGTTCTCAGCCAAAGTTCTGATGTTATCATCCCTGGACATATTTCTAAAGATTTCCCAAGCTATGGGGATAGTATAGGTGTGTAAAGCATCTTCCACCAAAAATTTGATGAGACCATGGTGGGACAACTGATCTGGGACCCCTGCATTTAGCTTTGTACCACATTCAATTAAAGACTGAAGGAGGAAATATGTGATGCTCAGTTTTCTAGATGGAGGCAAGTCCATCCCATACCTCAATTCATGTAACAACCTGAAATGATAACCATAAATGATGCTGAATCTTCCTTCACATGTGATATACTTCATTATTTGATAATTGACTTCACTCCAGAGAGGAGGCAAGCTTGTCCTTCTGACCCCGTTTTTATATTCTACAGGATGCTCCTTAGGCAGAAAAATGTTTTCTTAGCAACTTGTCCCAATGATTTCTCTTCTTTGCTCCAAGGTAGCCCAAATGGTAGTCTGGTAATTCTACTGATGAAATCAAGTGTAAGTTCTAGGGTCAAACCCCTAAAACTAACTATGGCATGTGTCTTCGAATGTGGTCTTAGGGACATCAAAAACTCTTCAGTCAGCTCCTCATCATAACCCTGAATTCTGTCAAAGAAGGATATCCAGTTTGCCTTGGGAAAGGGTCCACCACCTTAGGTTTCTCATAAAATTTGCTAGATTTTAAGGGTTCTTTTCTCATGAATCCCCCTGGCATGGTGTTGAGTGCTTCTTTTTGTGTTTTAACCAGAAAAGAAAATGCTCAGGTTGAAAAAAAAACAGTCAATCACTCAAACAGAGGATAGCTGAATTCAATTTTTTCTGAAACCAAGAAGGAATTTCCCATGTGCTCCTTACAACATCAAATGGAAATAATTCCCTTGTTTTAAACTGCTGTCACCCTAAATTTGACTGTCTGTTTATGAAAATATTTTTTTTTTTCTATAGAACAGAGGATAAGGACACAGATTCTTTTCTTAGCACATAGATAGATATGCAAATTTGGTTTTTTTTTTCACATACACAGGCTGGCCTCTACTGCTCCATGTATCTTCCTTATAGGAGAATTTGAAAAATGATGAGGAGATTTCAGATGCAGAGAAAAAAAAGAAACTGCGTAGACATAGTGAAATATGCAGGCAGACTTTCACTTTTTTCTAATGTGTAGGTAGACTTTTATTCTCTTTTTCAATCTAATGTCGTGTTCAATTCACCACCTTACTCAAACAAATCATGCACAGAGAATTTTTCTCGAGCCTACCTTGTTTTGAGCTTGAAATTCGATGAAAAATCCCAGGTTTCTTTCTGCAGAGCCGTTCTCTACCTTTCCTGTAGAACCTTTCCTGTAGAAGTCACTCGGCTCCTGTAGAATGAAACTATGCTCCTGTAGAGCCCGATAGGTGGGAGATTTTTGAAAAACAGGCAGAGAACTGGTGGAGGATGACTGGTTAGCTGCTCTGGAAGTGGTAGATGCGTAATCCAGTCAAGAATGTCGTGAATGCAAAATGAAAAAATGGTGGTAAATGTCTTAACTGAGCTGTCTTTTAACTACGGGCGTGATTCATGGTGAGGAGATGAGGTGGCCAAACCAGACCGTTGATCCTACGTCATGGTCATAATGTTTCTAAATGTTGTCTGACCACCATCACCTCCCTTACTCCCATTATCTGCCGCCACCACTACCAGTCCCGAATATTTCTTCCTGAATGGACATACCACACGTGTTGGCTGCGTATCTGATCGGTAGTTTTGAATTTGACGGGGCTCGTTTGAATTCCACGAGGATGTGTAACTGAACGAGGGTGTCCAGTTAACTGGCCAGTGATTCCATTCAAGCCAAACCATTCCCATAGTCACGCAGCCTTGAAATATGATTCATGTAATTGAGGAATAGGTTTAGGCACTTACCTGTGTAGTTGCGGTCGTGTTATGCATATTTCGAATTTTGGAACCCATTTCTTCGTTCCTATTGCTACTTGCGCTCTGCATGCTCGGCCTCGAGCTTTTGCTGATGTCCACATGTTCAAACAGAGCTCCTTGCATGTTTAATATGCCATACTTTTCTATCCCTGTCTCTGGAGTATGGCCTTCAGAGGGATCAGCTGCTACAGGAATCCTGTAGGATTTCCTATAGATCCTTCTCCTTCCGAAATTCAAGCTAAAATGAGTAGGGCTACAATTGCTAACAAGGGTCTCAGCTGACAAGGAATCACAGATGGAGGGTATCAAGTATGGTGAGTGAAAAGGCTGCTGCTTTGATTTGCCATTAATTTTTTTGTTTGCAGCATGAAGGAAACATAATTTCTGTGTGTGACTGTACAGGGACTTAAAAACGAGTGCAATGAAGGTGTATAGAGATGGAAAGGGGTGACATATGGTGAGGGATGGAGGCAGGAAGGTTCATAGGCCTCATAGACAGATTTCAAACCCTTGGGCCCTCTTCTGAGATCGATTTTGGCTTTTCTATAGTTTCTATAGGATCCTCCTGTAGAAGATACAAAGCTTCCTCTAGGATGTGAAATTTCAAACCAAATGAGACCAAATCTTGGGAAAGGGTAACGATGATGGAGGAATGGACTGTGAGGGATGCATGCAGCCTATTCATGCCCTCTGTCTTTGCCTTGTGCGATCCTCCTAAAACTTGTAATGACCTTCCTGCAACCTGCAATTTATTCAACAGAAATTAGGTTTATTTTTTCTTTTTTTCTTTTTAATTTGAGACAGTTGGGGCACCTCTAGGAGGTTTTCACCCTCACTGTCTACCTTGGGCACCTCCAAGAGGTTTTCACCCAAGGATCTTTTATTCATTTTTTTCTTTTTTCTGTGTTTTTTCTGTTTTTGTTTTGTTTTGTTTTGTTTTGTTTTGTTTTTTTTTGTTTTGCTCATGGTGTAGGTGGAGTGGAGTCAGGGACCTGCTCCACTACCAATACTGATTTCCCAAGAGTCTTAATGACCTCCTGCTTGGAAAGGGGCTTCTTGTAGATCTTCAATCTATGCCCATTGACGAGCATGGGGATGGCTTCTTCATCAATGGTCCGAATAAGGACTGAACCATTGTCATTGCATGTTTCCACTGTATATGGTCCTAGCCATCTTGTCCTCAGCTTGCCCTTGAAGTCCTTGTATCTTGAATCATATAGCAGTGCCTAATCTTCTGGCTGAAATTGCTTCTCTTTGAGGTGCTGGTCATGCCATATCTTTCTTTGAAGTTGGACTACCTCTCAGTGGAGAAGGGCTTGCATTCTCTGTTCATCTAATCCATTAAGCTGCAGTAATCTTTCCTGTTTTACATGGCTAAGATCCAGGTCCAGCTGAGCTACCAACCTCAATGTGTTATATTCAAATTGTATGGACAACAAAGCCTTCTTCCCATAGACCAGCTCATAGGGTGTGAAACCTATTGTAGTTTTCCAAGTAGTGTTATAGGTCCAGGTGGCCTCAACCAAGCGATCTGCCCAATCTTTTCTACTGCTGCTCACTACCTTAGTCAAAATCCCTTCCAAAGCCCTATTAGTAACTTCCACCTGTCCATTTGCTTCTGGATGATAAGGGGTGGAATTTTTGTACTTAATCTTGTGATAAGTGAGCAGGTCTTCAATCAGGTTAGAGGTAAACTGACTTCCTTGATCTGTGACTGATTCTCTTGGGTAGCCAAACTTGTAGAAGATATTTTCCCTCAAAAACTCAGCTGCCTTTTGTTCTGTTGCTGCTTTGATTGCCTTTGTTTCCGCCCACTTTGTTAGGTAATCTGTGCACACAATGACGTAGGACTTCTATTTTTAAAGAGGATTGATAGTACCCACAAAGTCCATGCCCAACTTCTCAAATGGCTTGAAAGTCACTTGAGGCTGTAAGGGCATTTCATCCTTTGGAGTAGGTTTCCCCATCCTTTGACATCTGTCACATTGGCTGATGTATCTCCTAACATCTTGATGAAGAGTGGGGCAATAGTACCCTGCCTGTAGAATTTTGAAGGCGGTTGTCTTTGCTGCAAAGTGGCCTCCATAGGGCCCATCATGACAGGTTATGAGGATGTCAAAAACTTCCTCCTCCCTGACACACGGCCTCAAAATGTGATTTGGGCCAAGTTTAAAAAGATTGCCCCCAATCCAAGTGAATGGGGCACTTTTCCTCACAATCTTGCTCTTCTCTTTTGAGGATAGGTATGGCGGAAACTGTGCTGAAACCAAATAATTTGCTATATCAGCAAACCATGGAAAGAGTACTGAAATAGAAAACAGGTGTTCATTTGGCATTTGATCATCCACCATCCCTTCTTCATCTGCAGGTAAATCTTGTCTAGATGGAAAATCAGCAACGACATTTTCCTTACTTGGCTTATCAACAATGGTCAAATCAAATTGCTGCAATAAAAGTAACCATCTAATGATATGAGCGTTTACATCAGGTTTATTCATCAAATACCTAATTGTAGCATGATCAATATGCATGAATGTTTGATAGCCAGTGATGTAGTGTCTGAACTTGTTTCGGGAATGGACTACAACCAGGAGCTCTTTATCGGTTATAGTATAGTTTAACTCTCCCTTGGACAGGTTTTTACTGACAAAATATATGGCATATAGTAGCTTCTCTTCAACTTGTCCTAAGGCTGCTCCTATGGCTTTGTTCAAGGCATCTATGTGAATGTGGAAAGGTAGGGCCCAGTTTTGACCTCTCAAGATTGGGGCAGTTATCAGCTTACCTTTCAAAGCATCTAGAGCCTCTTGACAGTTGTCAGTCCATATGAACTCAACATATTTTCCCGAAATACAAAACAATGAAGAGGCTAGCACGTTGAAATCTTTAATGAATCTTCTATAATATCCTGCTAAGCCTAGAAAACTCTGAACATCTCTTACTTTTTGAGTAGGCGGGACCCTTTAGATGATAGCAATCTTGTTGGGATCCACCTATAAACCATGATGAGAAATTGTATGACCTAGCATAGTCCCTTTAGTTATTAGGAATTCACATTTATCAGGACTGAGGGACAGGTTCATTTCAATACACTTGGCTAAAACTTTCCTTAGGTTAGTCAGAGCTTCTTGGAAGTTAGAACCATAAGGGGTAAAGTCATCCATATAGATTTCCATTGAATCATGAACCAGCTCAGCGAATATACTCAGTACTGCTCTCTAGAAAGTGTCAGGAGCATTGCATAACCCAAAGGGAAGGACCCGGTAGGAAAAGGTACCCCATCGACAAGTGAAAGTGGTCTTATCTTGGTCTTCCAGGTTGATTTGAATCTGATTGTACCCACTAAACCCATCTAGGAAGGAAAATAACTTCTTCCTTGCTAGACCATCCAACACTTGATCTATGAAAGGAAAAGGGAAATGGTCCTTCTTAGTGGCTTTGTTAAGTTCTTGATAATCTACACAGATTCTCCACTTCCCGTTTTTCTTGGGCACAAAAAGAGAAACCCACTCACTGTCAGAGATGGGGTAGGTGAATCCTGCATCCAACAACTTTTGTAGTTCTTCTTTGACAATGTCCTTAAGGGCTAGATTCATCCTCCTTTGAGGCTGCCTGATTGGTTTACAATCCTTTTCAATGTAGATGTGATGAGTACAGACTAAAGGGTGGACTCCTTTTATCTCCTTATAGCTCCAAGAAAAAGCATCCAAACGGTTGTTCAATAAGCCACACAGCTCTTTCTGCTGAGAGGTGGATAGGGATGAGTTGATTTTCAAGGTTTTTTCATGGCCAAATTCCACATTCTTAACTTAGAGAGAGGTCAGATCAGCCACACAGAGATCAACTAAAGCACTGACTTGGGTTTCTTCCACCAACTCTTCTAATGGCAACACACTGGGGGGTGGATTTTGAATCAAATTCTCAATAAGATCATCCTCAGTTTGAGGACCTCCCCTGGTGGCTTCCACTATGCACAATGGTGTGGAGTAGACTTCATCCTCATCTTCCTCCTCCAACCAGAGAGGTAAGTCATGTTCTAACAGAGGTTGGGCAGGAGGATATAGGACTAGTTGTTTGGACATATGCTCATTCTTGATCGTCATGCTCCCAGCTCGACAACTGATGTAAGCATCTACAGTAGCTAACCAAAGGCTTCCCAAGATGAGGGGATACCCAGTTAGTTTTTCCTTTGGCTGAAGGACCAAGAAGTCAGCAGGGTACTCCTAGGAATCAATGGAGACCATGACATCTTCCACAATCCCCTCAAGAGTCACAGTGGAGCGGTTTGCCAACTGCACTACTGTTGAGGTCTTTCTTAGGGAACTCTGAAGGTTGAGTTTAAGCATAGTGTCCCTGGTCATTACGTTAATGGCAACCCCTAGATCAATCAAGGTGTGGGGGATTATGGTGCTATTGATGTGGACATCGACTACAGGACTCCCAGGGTCCTGATATTTTGGACAGATTACCTATCCCAACATCAGGTCAGACAGTTGTCCTATGACATTGATAGTTGGGGCATCTCTCTTGCGCCTTCCTGGGTGCCTGAAACACTTCTTTTTGATCAACTTATTGTAGATTTGTACATCTTTTATTTCCTGGAGAAGTGGTATTTTTACACATAACTGTTTAAGTTCTCCCAAAAGTTCAGTTTCTTCTGGGTTTGGTTGTGAGGTTCCAGTTAGTCTCTCAGGAAAGGGTGGAATGGATTTGGGTTTGCTTTCCTGTTTCTCTTCCTCATCCTCCTTAGGAGGAGGTTGGCTATCTGGGAGGAGCTTCCCAAATCGTAGGTTGATATCCTGAATCTCCACAGCATAGGTAGGGCATGTTGTTTCTCTAGTATATACCTGCTGGGCCTATCTGTTATTGGGGTTTGGGTTTGGTTGAACAGGTATCTGGGTTGTCTTGGAGAAGCAGGAGGTAATGGTTGTGGTTGAGCAGGTGGTGGAGGCAAAAGAGCGGGAGGAGAGTTGTACTGGGGCCTCCACCCCTGATGAGGTGCATTCCACTGAAGTTGTGGCTGAGTGTGAGAATGAAACGAGTGAGCAGCTGGTTGAGTATGGTATTGAGGAGGATATGACCAAGGAGGGGGTGTGGACTAGGAAGGATGAGTAGGGAGACCCCAAGAAAGCATGGAAGTGGCTTGATTGGGGCTGTAATAAGTCTAGGATGTCCCTTGCATTCCCTGCTGGTAAGTTCTTGGTCCATGTGGCCTCCTTTGATTCATGAAGTAGAGTGGTTCAGTGGCTCCTTTAGCCCCTTGGTACATAGCTTTAAATCTAGGCAAGGAAGGGCACTGATTTGTAGGATGGTCTTCTTCACAAACAAAACACACTTCTATAGAGTGCGATGGACATTCATTCCTAGGATGCTTTTTGGTGCACCTGGGACAAAACATGGCCAAAGCCCTCTTGGCTTCCTCTTGCTTCTTTTGGATTCACATGGTATCCATTTGCATGGAAATGGTCTGTCTCATCTCGCTTTTGAAATCTTCCATCTGATTTGTAAACTTGTTTTTAAGGAATGAACTAGATAATGGGGTACTGGCTAAGAGTTGACTTCCCCTACCTCTCTTTCTGGCTGCCCTAGAATGGTTTCTAAACACAGTCTTTATGTCATCATAAGGTAGCTGGTAGATGTCTCCCCCGGCCAGCAAATGGAGGGTATCTAGAAGGTCTTTAGGGACTCCTCTAAGCGGAACCAATTTCAGAGATTCGGGGTCAAGTGTGCACTGGCCCTTTTATAACTGAGTTGAAACCTCTCTTCATAGTCTTCTAAAGATTCATCACTTCCCATGTTCATTCAAAAGATTTCTTCTTTTGTATCCTTTGACCTATAGTAGTCCCAGTATTTGTTGTTAAAGGCTTGCTACATATGAGCCCAAGTTGTGATACTATTTCTAGGTAGCCCCATGAACCAGTGTAGTGTTGTATCCTTGAGGGTAGAAGGAAAGAGTTTCAAATTTTTCTCGTCTTCTGCATAGTCATAAGTTCGACAGGACAACAAACTCAAACAAGAAGGTATTAGGGTCTTCAGTAGTCAATCCATGGAAGTGAGGTAAGGCTGAGGGACTTATGTTTCTCATTTTTGTGTCCCCATTGGTCTTTCAGATGGGAAAGGCATCTTCTACTCTCTCCCCATTTCCTCTAATGTTTCTGTTTTTAGCTATGGTCTCAGGAGGAATGGTTTCTTGCTCTTCTTCTATTATAGGATCTTCGTATATCTGTAGAGGTTCACCTATAGGTTCTTCTGGATCACTGCAACCAAAGAAGAGAGAAGGGTGACTCAGTGATGTGGTGGGGGTGTTGGTTAGGAATTTTCCTGAATTGTCTCTATTGTTATGAGGCATGAAAGGAAATCTCTTTTTTTGGGTGATTTTTGTTTCTTTTTTCTGCTTGTACCTACAAAACTGAAATTGATTGAACAACAAATTGCAACTAACTGAAATCTATCTTGCTGAAATGAAAATGCAGAATTGAAATGAAAGAAGGAAATGACTCATCTATTTTTTTGAATTGAAATTGCAAAATTGAAATGAAAGCAGGAAATACTAATCTACACTTGCTGGAATGAAATTGTGGAATTGAAATGAAAGCAGGAAATGATAATATACGCTTGTTGAAATGAAATTGTGGAATTGAAATGAAAGCAGGAAATGATCTAATCTAATTTTGCAGAATTGAAATTGCAGAATTGAAATGAAACAACTATTCTACTTTCGCTAAAATAAACTACTCTAGCAGAAGGTTGTAGTAGAAAATAGAATAAAAGCAGTAATCACAAAATACTCTAACGCTTCCCCGACAATAGCGCCAAAAATATGGTGAGCTCTAGTATTGCAACAATGATGCTGCAACTCCTGGGACTCCCTACTTTACTTTTATCAACCCGGTAGTTCATAACAAACTTGGAAGCAACGACGCTATATGCACAAGTACTAGCTCTTGCTGCAAGCTGTTACTTGATCAACGGGCACACGTTCGATAGGAGCTTAAGCCAACTTATATGAGTTCTTAGAAGAAGCCTTTAACTATGATGGATGAAAGCTAACTCAAAAGAGGCTAGTTTACTTGCAGAAAGAAGATGAAAGCTAAAAGGAAATGCAAACCCTAGCAAACCCTAGTTTTACCGACTAACCCTACTTGTGCAAGAAAAGAGATGTAAGCTACTGAGTTGGATGCCATTGACTATTGCAAAGTTAAAATACATATTTTTAAGCTACTTCTGAAGGAAAATATGGAAAAATCATCTTTTTGTATTTTTGAGCAATTTTATACAGAAATATTATGCATGTGTTTTAACTATTTTTGACTGTGCAGAGGTTTATTGGTGAAAGGAAATGGAGTGGGAATTTGTAGGAGGTTGGGAAGGTGTGTAGAGGACCTAAGGGGTCCCTAGCACCCTTTTGGAGATTTCCGCCATGCTCAAATCTCGAAAAATCGCTTGCGTGAACTTCTACAGGAGGTTGTAGGGGATCTACAGGAAATTCTACCGGAACAGACCAAAAGTAGTTTTTAGAGGGTTGATGGTGGAAAAACAGTGGGAAAGTGTAAATGAAGGATGGATAAAGATGTTAAGAGGTCTAGGACTTGGTAAATGAAGCTCAGGAGTGATGAAGATGGGTGGATTTGTTCAAGGATGAAGAAAGCAATGTTGCACAAAAATGTGGAAATTAGGGCAAGTTGGGAAAGTGTGGCAAATGAGGGAAAGAAATCTTGAGTGAGAGGTTGGAGCAGGTTGTATGATGGAGGAAGGATAGGTAGGAGTGTCTTACAGGTGTTCTGCACACTACTTTCCAAAACAGATCCAAGCAAAGATTAGAAAAACAGAGGTTCATCTATTTTGACCTAATTCTGCCCTAGAAACCAGAAATGTGATGAACAAAAGTTTATAGACAGGAAATCATGCAAGAAAGCTATGGAAACTAAGAAAGAATAGATCTAAGCATGAGAACACAACTGATATCAACTTTTCCAACTCGAAATCTAACACTAGCAATTGCATTGGAAGGCAAAAATAGTGTTTTTGTCGGAGCAAGTGTGCCTTGGTCTCAATTCATGGTCCTAAGGAGGGAGAAATGAGATCCAGGACTACTTGGTAGCCTTTTTTTGGATCTTTTCTATTACCAAACTGTCAAATCAACATGAAGCATGAACAAATATTTTAATCATCAAAAACAACCTAAGTAACAAAGCAATATTTTAACCTAAATAACATAAATTATTCTATGTATGCAAGAAAAACACATAAAAGTACACAAAGGAGGTACTGGGAACTTGGGTTAGGCCCAACCCCAAGAGCTACAGCCTCCTAAGAAAGATTAGAGCTGGTGCAAAGTTGGATTCATCTTTATTGATAAAAAAATTATAGTTACATCACAAACTGTCTACAAAAAGAAGCTCGAAAATATGTTGATACAGGGTTGCACTAAATTGCGAAAATAGACTAAAAAATGGCTAAACTACTAAGGCTTGAAGCCTTCCTACTTATGCAAATGAGGACTCCCAACAGTCCTCCTTAACTTTAGGAGCTTGGCTGCCCAAAACTGCAGTTAAAAGCCGCTTCACTAGACCTGCTCGGCTGCCCCTTGAAATCATCTTTGGTGGGTTGTTGAACTCCGAGCTGATGGTGGATAACTCGAGGAAGGGGTCATTTAGTGTAGGAGACACCCTTTTTATAAATCCTCAGCCTTGTTTCTTCGAATTTGGCTGCCAATCTGCTCATAAATGCCTGATCTTGGTCCAAAAATGTCCAAAAATCTGCAATAAGCACGTATTAGACTTTGTGGTGAAGTGACTATTCCCATTCACTCAATTAACATAAATATATTCAAAAGCATGCATAAAAATATTGAGAATGGTGGATTAAATGAGAATAATAGGCAAAATGAGCCCATATAGTTACCCATTTCTGAGGCTCATCATCAGACTGCAACCCTATGACCTACATTCTGTCATGTCAATTACTAGGGGGAAAATATTCCAAATGGATAGCCATTTTGCAGGAATTTGATCTAAAATTCATCAAATAAAAATCAAAGAAATCTCTCATCTTCGCAAATTTACTTTGTGACCTTTTCTCATCATCCAACGATTTGAAATACAAATCATCAATCGTTGATGAGACTCTATTTCTGATATCGTCAAGTGATCCATGGTATGGAGATATATTGGTCTATCTCCAAACCCAAACTTTTAGGCCAAACACCTCTCACTCTGAACAATGGTGTATTCGATACTAAGCCAAGGATTACTTGATCGTTGGCGATACGCTATACCATCGTGGTGTCGATACAGTTCTATGAAGGTGCCTCACACATGAGGATGCTGAAAAAGTTTTGAATGATTGCCATTCAAGTGCTTATGGGGGCATCTATCTGGTTACGCTAATGCACAAAAGATCTTACGAGCAGGTTACTTTTGGCCCACCATATTTAGATATTGCATAACTACAGTCAGAAGTTTCCATGCTTGTTAGATTTTTTATCGCAAAACTAGATTACCACCTACACCACTGCATCTAGTAGTTGCTGTTGGGCCATTCGCTAAATGGGGCATTGATTTCATTACATGTAACCCCACCTCGGCTGAGGGGCATGGGTATATTATAGTCACGGTTGACTATTTTACAAAATGGGTCGAGGCGATGCCTACATTAAAAACAGTGACGAAACGACTGCTCTTTTCTTTTTTAATCATGTAGTTACTAGATTTGGTGTTCCACAGGCTATAGTCACAGATCATGGATCACATTTTCGCAATCACATGATGGTTGAATTCACTGCCAAATTAGGACTGTCCCATGATAGTTCTACTCCATATTATCCGCAGGCTAACGGACAAGTTGAGGAAATCAAAGAAATCCTTAAGCGCATGTTGCAGAGAATGATTGGAGTCCACAAGCAGAATTGGCATTTAATCCTGTACTCAGCTCTGTGGGCATATAGGACTTCGGTGAGAAATGCGACCGAATTTATGCCCTTTCAGTTGTTGTATGGTCTGGAAGCTGTCTTACCAATTCAGTGCGAAATTTCATCCCTCAAGCTCGCAATTGATCTGCTTCCTGAAACTTCGGAAGAAGAGGCTCATTTCTTGGAACTAATCCACTTGGATGAAACCCGTTGTGACGCTGCGCTGGCTAAAGAAGCGCATAAGAAACATGTCATGGCTCAATTTGACAAAAATGTCAAGCCTCGTGTCTTCTCAGAAGGTGACTTGGTCTTGCTTTATGATCAGGACTCTAACAAATTAGGAGCAGGTAAGTTCGAACCATTATGGATGGGCCCCTAAGTTGTTAAAAGAGTATTGACAAAAGAAGCCTACGAGCTGGTCAATTATGATGGGATTCCATTATCGCAGCCCCGAAACGGGTTGTATCTTAAACGATACTATGCTTGATTAAGTGTAGTAAACTCTTTTGTGTTTTATTGCATTTTTGTTTTCTTTTATAGTTGTCATTTTGGTTAGGTAATCCACTTTGCATTTTTTGCAGATGTCAAAATTTTTGGAACCATTTCAGAGCTAGTTGTAGTACACAGAACCTATCTTCTGTAGCCTGGGCCATTTTTGCTCCAAGCGAGGAGTTAGTGAGTTTCAGGGAGATATGTATTGGCCCATCGACGAACAACATCACTGAATATAGCACATTGATTGAACTTCTCTCTGATGCCATTTCACATGGCATACACCGACTCGTTGTTAGGCTAGATTCACAGCTCGTCATACTATAGCTTACTGGCATTTATTTCGTTCGGAACCCAGCTATTTATCGCATGTTCCAAAGAGTTAAGATTTTGGAAAGATAGTTTGATTCCATTAAATATCAACACATTTCTAGAAACTTAAACACATTAACTTATTCATTAGAAAATTATGTGTTAGACATTTGCAGCATTTGTAAAGAAAAGCATTTCACATTAACATTTGCATCAGGATCGCATAACTTAACCAAAATAAAACTCTGAAAATAAAAAATATATAACTGTTTATAGTTTTTACAAAATGTTTTGTGTCCAAAAAAAAATCAGTCATATGACCAAGAAAATCAAAATAAATGCAGAAAAGCATCCTAGACTAATGATGTTGGTGATAACATGTCACTTCCTGTAAATGCGCAAGAGCTTGGTCAATCGACTCGGCACACTAGTAGTCTGGCACTGTAACCTCAAAAGTAACTCATCGGTCCTGACATCCTGAGTATCGAGACTGAGGCCCTCGATCTGATCCTGCAACACTGCCAGGGTCTTTGATATGTCCAGATCTTGAAGGACGACCCCCCTTACAGCCTCTCCTGCTGGAACATTGGCTGCTGCCCGTGGGCGTGCCGCTGGTCGCATTGGCCCAATATCTGCACATACATGAGTTTGATTAGTCTTGGTAACATTTAAAAACACAAAAAAATTATGAAACTGATGAAAAAAGATGTGGTCGAATCATTTTACCTATAGCACTCCACTGCTTGCCAGATGGTAATGCTAAATCCGGGTCGCCTCAGAGATCGATCCCGACGTATGGATACTCCACAAAGACCATCTCCTTGTTAGCCTCCTGCTGCAGCAGGTTAATCATCTTTCATGATCGACATTTTTACATGCCAAATATGTCATACTTTGCTTGCTGCAATGCTCCATATTTGCTACAGATGGCCAGAGAAGTATCCATGAGAGTGTGCTAGTCTAAATGCCATTGCTGTGTATCATTTTTGATGGGTTGATCCACTTTCATGAGTTTTCAGCTAAGGGAGGTCCAAACAGCTTAATCTTGGTCTCCCTAGGTTTCAATTTCCTGTTTTAGAATATAGAGAATAAACATCTGTCCAAACTGTTTAATCTTGGCAAATCTGTAAATAGGTAGAGAAACAAGGGTGCTCAATAGCCTAATCTAAGCCCCTGGATGCAATAAGTGTAGATTTAGATAGGAGGACAACAAGACGAAAAGAATGAAAAATTGGGTATGGTAGTTCAAGTGCACCCAAACCAAAAAGAAGAGAAAATGCTAGGTGAATAGGCTGGGTAGGTAGCTTTGTGGTTGCAGAATCAGGACTTGTGATCCATTTCAGATTTTCAAGTGTCATATCTATTCATATCACAAGTTTGAGGCAGTTTTTCAGTTGGAGGACTTCAAGAAATGCATGTATAACTTCCCCTTCTCCCTCTTTCCCAAATCACTCACTAACTTCCCCTAAAGAGGTCAAGATCTGCTTGATACCTCTTAGATTCATCATTCTCCATATCATCTGCCTTGGTGAAGATCTGCTTCACTAAAGGAATGTTCACACTTCTTCTATCAGTCATTTTCCCCCATTGATAGCCTAAGACTTCATTCTTAGAGCTTTTTCTCATCATTATCATATTAACTACTAACTTTATTATGTAACTCCCTATCTCTTTTCCCTTCCCCTACTAAAACTATCTCTATAACTCCCCTATATACTTATCCCCTCCCCTTGGTTGAAAAATAACCATATACATCCTTGGGAATTGCTAAGTTTATCTGAAACTCAGCAAGAACCCTCATTGACCCCTCTGACCATCTTCCAAATGCATAAGGACTCATTCCTTTGCATAGTTTCCCTTCATATGTATAAAAATCATATCTTTGGCCTTGGTTTGCCTTTATAAGGCATGAAACCCTCTTTGGCCACTAAACCCCTCTCAAAACCACATCACTTTCCCCCTAAGTGCCTTTGGACTCCTTCCAAGGCATAAGAATACAAAAACCATGCAAAAACCATGAAAAACCTTCAAAAAAGGATAAAATCCTCCCTTTTTTGGCTATCGGACCCCTTCCGATGCCTTAGAATCCATGCCAAACTATAAACAAACCCTTATGATTTCCCAAAAGGCTTAGCAGTTCATAAAAACATGGGTCCGATATAATAAAGTTTCATTTGGACCCCCTCCGATGCGATATCGCTATCGGTAGGGGGCAATCATATGTTTAAAACATCATATATAACCCCTCCGAATTCATTTGCCTCGCCTTTTCATAAAAAGCGTGCTCCAATGAGATAAAGATTTGTTTGATCCCCCTTCGATGCGATATCGCTATCGGGAGGGGGCAGTGGCATATATAAGCGAAAATGGCTAAGTCTCAAGGCATGGGGCATAGTGCCGATGGGCCGGACCCGAAAACATATAAAGTGGAACGGTAATAGTATATCGGGTCCGTGTAGTTCGGCGATTCCATATGTGCTGCCCTCTGGTCCCTCCGACTGCCGATTCACCGACGGATCCAGGACTGTTGGATCGGGCCCCAGATCTGACGGTCCAGATCTTGTCGCGCGGCCCCCCACTTCGCATTGCCCCATATACTGCTCCGATTTGGCGGAGCCGATGAGTTATCAAATGTAGTGTTAAGGGTTTTCGGGTCCGCGGACCCATTCCACTGTTAAAATCGCCGATTTGGGTCCCGCCGTTGGGTCGGACCCGAAATAAAATAAAGAGGGCCTGTATAACTTATCGGGTCTGATGGGTTTCGACGTTTTTATGTGGCAACCCCATGACCCCGCCGATAGCGAATTTCCGAGTTAATCTCAGCCACCCATTTAGGCCCAGAGATCAACGGCCCATATTTAATCGCATCACTCCTATATGGCTCCGACCAGTGGATCTGAAAAATATTAAAGGGCAGTTCTAAAGGATTTTGGGTCCACAAACCAAATTTTTATAAATCCTCCGATATGAAATCGCTGACGGACCAGACCCGATCTCCATAAAGAAAGAGCCTATAAGCATTTCGGGTCCGCCAGGTTCATCGCTATTCGGAGGTTTTATGTGTTGGGACCAATGGTCCGCCCCGATGCGATTTAGTGCCAGCCGTTGGATCTGCCTTCGCGCGATCCAACGGCCAGGATTTAATCTCCGCTACAGTGCCGCTCCCGCCTATGTTTTTCACGAATTTTACATAGAAATTGGTCTTTTTCTGTGTAAAAGAAAAGGCGGCATTTGTTCATATTTTCACATATATGCCCACGCCCGGCTCCCGATAAGGGAATTCATGCATCCCTAAGCTTTCTGAGATCGCTCCAAGGCCCAGCTTTGCTTCAGATAGCCGGTTTCGGCCTCGGTATAGTCAGCAGCATACAAATCCTCCTTTTTGCGGCATTTTTTGCAAGGTTTAATGCTATTGTTGATCGGCCAAGCGCCGATTGCACCCAAAGGCCATGGAGGACATTAGCAGCAGTTATTTTTGCATTAAAAGGCAGAAGGGGGCGATGGGACAGTTTAAAGAGTATTAGCGGTGAGAAAAGGCCCAGATTCAGTGCCAAAGCATATCAGGATGCAGCAAAGAGTATCAGTCCAGTTTTTCAAAGCAGATGGAAGCAAAGCAAGCCCAACAAAGTCAACAAAGCATCATTCAGCCATTAAGGCTAACCAACACTTCTTTGTTGCTTTAAAGCCACCTAAAGGCATAGATGAAGGCTTTCAAGGCAGAGTTATTGCAGAGACATTGTTCCCAGTCATATTTTTGGAGCAGCGCTGCTTCCTTAAATGCATAGTTATCACACAAAGGACAGCGCATGGCTCAAGGAACTCTTTCAGTCCATTTGTGAAGCTGCAGGACCATGCGCAGCCTTAGAAAGACATTTGTATGAGGCTGCTGCCTTATGTGTAGCTGTTTTAGATATTTTATTGCATTTATTTCCAGCACAACTTAGCATTAGAAGCAATTATTGCACAGATCTCTTTTGGCTCTGTTTTGATAGATATTTTGAGATATTTTCTCCTTTGACACCTGTTCAAGGGATGTTTGTAAATATTTTCTATTTAAACAACCCTCTGTATTTATGTAAAGGGTTGGTTGGTCGATAACTTCCTCTAGACTTGCATTGTATTTTCTGAGAGTCTCTATAATCAAAGATCGCTGGAATGTTTGGGAGATGAACTGACTGTTGTGTTTTAATGTCTGAAGAGTGACTATGGAATCCTAACGCTTCTACATAGCCCAATAAGTGTTTCTTATCTCTGTTTACAGTTTATATGTTTTATGCCATCATTGTTTCACTATCTAAATAGCAGAAAGAAAGAATAGTTCAGAGCTCACTTAGTTGTATTCTGTTCTCAATTTCTGTGATTTATCTATGTTTTCCTCTGAATTAGTCCTGAACATGAATACTGATTTGCTCATATTTAAACTAGTTCTTTCATATATGAATGTTGTTTAGGAATCCTTGATTGCTCCTATATAAATGTTCATTCACCTTCCCTCTGTTAGCATAATGAGAGCTACTTAGTTGCCTTTCATTTACTGACCTTTGTTCCATCTTTATTCTAGCTAGATATTGTTTTATGTGTAGCTATCCTGCTCTGTATTCCTCTTGTGACCAAGAAAACGCAACAACAAGCCTAATCCACCACTCCATGCCCAATGGTTTGAACCTCTCACACTATGCATCCCAACTCTGTTTGAAAGAATCCTCCATCCCATCAAAATCAAAACAAAACCCAAGAAAATCATAACTAGCCTAAAAATCAACCCAAAACAAAGCTAAATTATAAAGAGAGAGCCCTCTCTGATTGCAGGTAGGCTAGGACCTACAGTCCAAAGATTGGTTTGTGGTTACCTCGGCCGTATCCTTTAAGTAGCTTTAAGGATAACCTGAGTGATAACATAATGGCGACTCCACTAGGGAACATCCTCAGATAATTTCACAAATCAAGGAGGAAAGCTCCACTGGGAAGGAACCAGACCTTCAAAAGTTTCTTTCTAACCCTTATATTCTTAGAAAAATCCCCAAAAAACAATCTAGAAGCTGGCTCCCAAAAAGAATTCACGTTATACAAGGTCAAATCCCGACCCAAATCCCCCAGCAGCTTTTGAAAATCCCAATATAATCCCAAGGAACCTCAGGAAGCTAGAGCGAAGAGAGGATTTTGCTGATAATAGTCCTGAAGCAGTTCACCCACGCTGTGGCCCAACCCCTGTCAAAGTTTTATTTCGTTCAACCCCTAGTTCCCCTTGTTCTTCATCCACCTCTCAAAGCACTCCTTCCACACCTCCATTCACTACACATACTACCACTACTACTCCTATCATCCCAGTTGTTCTAGCTGTTCCATTTATCCCTGTTGTTCCATTTATCCTTGCCAACATGGCGAATAGATATGTGCCTTTACAGCTGCCTACAAATCCCGTGGCTATGCCTCAGGATTACCAAACTAAAATCACATATTTTGATGGCACAAGTGCCTGCACAGCCCTTCAGCATACAAAGAGAATGCAGGATTACTTTGAAAGCTATGAGATTGATGATGATGGTGTGAGAATGAAGATTTTTGTCCAAATTTTGACAGGCGATGTCAGGACTTGGTTTAGAGTACTCCCAGCCAATTCCATAGCAGACCCAGAAGCCTTATACTAGTCATTTATCAACAGATGGGAGAAAAAGAAAGATCCCTTGCACATACTAGCTGAATACGATACAATCAAAATAGGTCCACAAGAAATAGTCTTGGACTATTGTGCAAGGTTCAATAGCATTTATAATGCTATCCCACAAAACTTAAGGCCCCCACCTGACCTTGCCTTATATAAATTCCCTGATGGATTCGACCCAGATATGGCCTACCAATTAAAAGAAAGAGCCCCTAACAGCCTTGCGAACATGCAAAATGTGGCTGTCACTGTGGAGGCAAATTTAATTTCCAAAAGAAACAGAGCTAGAACTGAGAGAAGAACCACCTTCAAGGAAGAGCCCTCAGCCTTAGATCAAAAGCTAGATGCTATTATCAATGGTATGCACAGGCTGGGAGACAGAGTAGAGAGTGTTGAGAGGAAATCATCATGGGAAGGGCAAAAACCCAATACTATAAGGAACCCAAATTTCAGGAAAACTCAGAACTCAAATGCTGGTAGATCTAGCCCAGACCGTGATATAAGGCCTGCTTTTCAAGAAAACTACACAGAGGCATCCACTTCTAATGAACCCATAGAAGACACTCACATGAACTTAATAGATTTGAAGGGTGAGAAACAAATTTTTCTAACCCGAGAAGACCAAGATGACCATGAGATAAATCAATTTCAGACTAAGTCTGGTGAGTATTTTGACTTTAAACAAGGTTACGATTCAGCTGTTTATGAAGTCCACAAACAATATAAGCTGAGGACAAGAACAATAGATGTGCCCGAAAGAGTTAAACCAAAGGAGGGCAAACAACTCAACCAGATTAGAGGCAAGGCTATTATAACAGAAACAACGGATATAACTGTCCCAAACCCGCACCAAGTGACTGTAGAGGACATAACAGACATACAACCCTCTAATGATCAGCCTCTGCCACCTTCTTCCTCGAAAGAGAGCGTGAACAAAACTCCTAAAAGCCTTCCCAAAATAGAAATACCGTAAGGTATCACTCACCATAACACTGATAATCAAGAGGAAAACGCAGAAAATACACTTGAAAAGGGGAAATCTGCTATCGCCAACACAAAGACTCCATTTGGAGAAACCATTCAACTTAGAAGCAGAAATAAGCAAACTTAAGATTTCCATCCCCTTATCTGAACTTGCAAATCATGATGTGTATAGGCAACAAATCCAAAGATCACTACAAATGCCAGAGAATAGGGATGATGTGAATGTTTTAGATGATACACCTGAGTTGCTTTTTGGTCCAGAAGTTCATGGCAAATTAGCACATGGAGCTGTTCTACCCTTTTATGTCAGTCTGCACATACATGATAAAGTTTTACATAATGCAATGTTTGACTCAGGTGCCTCACACAACCTTATGCCCAAAGCTGTAATGGAGAAGCTAAACCTTGATGTCACAAGACCCTACAAAGATATATTCTCCTTTGACTCAAGTTAGGTCAAATGTTTAGGCCTTATCAAAGACTTGTGTGTCTCCTTAGTCCAATACCCAAACAAGACAATCCTCATGGATGTGGTGGTTGCTGACATTCCACCGAAGTATGGCATGCTGTTGTCAATATCTTGGGGGGAAAAACTCCAAGGATCTCTCCAATTAGACCTCTCCTATGCCACTATTTCAGTCTTTGGGCAACCAAAGAGACTATATAGAGAAACACTGATGAAGTATGTGGTAAGTAGTGAGGAAAAGCCCCAGAATTTCCCTATCTATTCAATCCATTCTGATATGGATTCTTTTATTTTGTTTAATGATGAAACAAGTCCTCCAACTAATGAGAGGCCTTTGCCTTTAGAACAAGAAACATGCATCAATCAAGAATCGGTTGCCCATACCCAGGAAACTGTCAAAACAGTCAGTGCAACCAGCATACAAGAAGAACCACATGAAGCACAAAACCTAGGTCTGCCCAATCCTAAAATGACTGAAACTCTTAATATCAACCACAAGCAAGAAATCACATGGTATTTAGAGTTTGATGGTTCTGTTAATAAGCTAGGAGCAGGGGCAGGAATATGGATTCACAATACACATAATAGCCATGCAGAGGGTCATGCTTATAGACTGAATTTCAAATGCACCAACAACATGGCTGAGTATGAGGCACTCCTCTTAGGCCTTAAGCTGCTCAAAGTTTTAGGAGCTGCCAAAGTTTCCATTCTAGGTGACTCAGACCTAGTAATCCAACAAATGAAAGGCAACTTTGTTACTGTTGATGCCCCAAAAATTGTTGTATCAACATTGGGGGATAACCACCCGGTCCGGACCTTAGTATAGCTCCTTTTCCGTTTGGAATGGTGGCTCCGACGGGGATAATGGGACCAGTTTCCCAGAAATGGATAAACGGGATGAATGAATGATTGGTTGACTAATCTAATGATAGGCAAATAACTTAATCTATCGGCGAAATAAAAGAACTACTACTAATCCCGGGAACTATTGTAAAGTGTAGCGCTTGATGATCTATGTTTATAAACGGGCATGTAGATGACTATATTCAATAAACATGGAATTTTATTCATTCAAGAATTACTCTGCTTAAATCGTTTAAGCAAAGGGATTAGCGCAATATAGCTACACTTTATATATCATCATTACATATACGATCAAAGGAAAAGCATCCCATAAACATCCAGTAGTGGAGGGAATAAAGAAATGCTGTTAAAACACATACATATACTCGATAATAGCAAAGGCAATCAAATAACAATTTATATGAAAAGAATGAATTCAGACATAGATAATAGTACAATATGAGCTGCTAGACATTCCCAATATCAATCGCTATTTGAGATTCTTCTTCCAACGCAGAAATGCTTTCAAACAAAGACAGTAGTGCACATTTGCATAAAGGCTTCCTTGTCAAAATGAGAATAACTGGTCTAGTTTTATAAAAGAATATGGCTGAAGCACAATAGTGCAACTTCAGTCTTTAAGTCAAGTACAAAACTTTACGACCCTTTCCAAAACAATGAAAGGGTCTATAAATACTTAATTAAGCTAACTATCTATGAAATTGAAATCCTACTTAATTGGTATCAATTGATTTTGATCATATTTTCCTCAGCAATCTGGCAGTTGGCGGCATGAATCATCAAGTAGGTTGTTTGCCTTTAAATCTGAGCTGACTTATCGCAAGCATCGGCTCCACTTCGGGTGGTCTGTTGAGACGAGAGCTAAGCTGGGCGGCATAGGTGGCATCCTGAATATCGGAATAATATACCCGATTGCATCTGTAAGGCACTTGAGGGCAGCTCTTTGAGTGTGTGGTTTTACCAAGAAGAACCAATAGGTGTCCCATGTTAAACTGTTAATTCTAGCAATTAATCTCCCCTTTTCCTCTAGATATGGATAACATGACTGCTCCAATGTTTTCATTGCTGTCAATTTTCCTGGCGTGCATTGGGAAATCATGTTTGACAAGTAGAGAGTGTTATTAACTAATTCAACCAAATTGCTTGTAGTTGATTTGCGCCGTGAAACTGCCCTCTCTGCTTTCATTAACTGGGACTGCCATTCTGTAAATAATATATCTTTATGTGACTCTAAAATTCTTGGTAAATTCGCCACTTGTCCCTGATTAGTATCTTGCCAGTCAAGAAATGCAGCTATCATTTCTTCAGCTTGATCCAATTCCGTCCTAGCCTTTTCTATTTTCTCACTTATTGATGCCGTCAATTCACATAGTGGCTCCGCCTGGGCGATTTGTTGACATAGAAGCTTAATTTGGGCTATTAATGCCGTATTTATCTGTAGTGCTTCTACTCTGAATTCAGTTATTTGTGGAACACCCTTTGTCTTCTCAAGCTGTGCTGATAGTTGAGCAATCTGCTCATCTTTTGTTTTCAGCATTTGCTCATTTGCTGCCTTCAGTTGTGCCAAGGCCTCTGACAACTCTTTCTGCTTCTGGATTGCGCTGTGGTCAATCCTTTGTTTCTCTGCCTGTAATTGTTGAGTTAATTGATTATTTACTTGCTGTTGTGTCAACAATTGTTGTTCTGCCTGCTCCGCTTTCTGCTTTGCTTCAGTTAGTTGTGCCTGTAATAAGAAGATTTCCTGGTCTTTTGTTTTCAATAAAAGACTCACCTCTGATGCCTTGTCTATTTTTGCTACCGAATAGGCTCCAGCATATTGTGACAGTTTTGTCAGGTCATCAGAGGGGTCAAATTCCTCCTTCCAAACCACATTGCCCATGACCGTATGTTCTGGGAAAAGGGAAGGTTGATCAGTCCTTCTTCTCTTCCTCTGTCATTTTACTACAGCTTTATGCCTTGGGCTGTAGAAGACATCCAAGGGAGGAATCTCTTCTACCTGCAAAATGATTTGATCGGAGGGGTCCTTTGGTATTATTTCTACTTCCTTTGAAATGGGTGGGCCGCTGGTTCCACTTGGAATCTGTTTTGAAGTGGTTTCCTGTGTGTCTGCCGCTTTTAAAGTTTCGGTGTCCTTTGAACATTCCAGACTGCTGATAATAGAATCAAATTTCTGCCATTCCTGGAGCAATTTTGGATCAATATGAGTATCCACATTTACTTCAATGTTGCTCTGTTTCTGCTCTTTAGTCTGGGTCTCTTCCCGCACTTTCTCCTACTCTTTAGTCTGAGTTTCCTCCTGTGGTTTTTCTTGTTCTTTTGTTGTAACCGGAGGTTCCTTTGACTATTCCCGTTCAGGCTCGCTTGATGATGTTGTTGGGGTTGTTGCTAACAGATATAGAGGCAGAGTTTGCAACCTCTGTTCTCTAAGTCTGTTGAATTCAACCAACCCTTCATCTTGATATTTCATTCTGGCAAATGCCTTAACCTGCATTATTGACTTGGCTGAGGAGAACAGGTCATCGAACATATCTTCTTTATGATCAAACTTTGCCAATTTGGCATGTTCAAGTGCATTATATGGGACTTTGTTGGGATCAAATTGCCTATTAGGGAGAGTTGCTAGAGTTAATGATTTTATCTTTGTAGCTTCTTTCTCTGCATGTTTGAAATCATGCAACGTGTAGACACCGCATCTCAAAGGAAAAGAGGGCCATCCCTGCTTCTTATTTTTCTTGAGGGTCTGTGTGACTCCCTCGGCAATGAGCTGATAGGCTATTTCCCTCGCCAACAGTTTATCAGGTATGTACAAGGGAAGGACATGAGGTTCGGCTTGGCTACCGAAAACTCTTATATAAGTAAACTTCTCCTCCCTGAACCATCTTCCTATTGATGTTAAGTCAATCCCTGCTTGGTAGGAAATCTTGGGAGCAGGTTTATCAAAAATAGAGTAATGAATGGGTAACATAAAACCATTGCAGACTTGGTATAAATGGTGCTTATAAGAGGATTTCCATAATTTCTGATGGTATATGTGAATAGGCATGGGGTCTTGTGATGTCCACCTCCAGCTGAGCACAGGAAATTCAGAATTAAAACACAAGGTATCTAAAATATAGGCACTGTAGTAGAATGGGGGAATTAACCTTTCAGTAACGCGGGTCTTATTTCTAAACTCAAGAATAGTTGTTGCTAGTTTATCTGAGAGTATAGTTGCCCAATCCATTATTTCACTGTTACATGCCGCCTCCATCAAGGGAACCATTTCTATAGTGAAATTAGAAGAATCGTGCAACCCCCACAATCTACACATCATTATTCCAGCATAACAATAAGAACATAGGGAATCAACCGAGTACTTACCGGAAGATTCATGTTTGTGTTTTGCCAGATTTTGTCTCCAATCCTAGATGGGTTCGGATTCAATTTCAATCTCTTTTTGGAATTTCTCCAAAAACACCTTGTTGTACTTCTTCTCTGACTCAGGCAAATGATACATTTTCCTTAAATCATCAGCCTTGAATGACCCGAAAATTCTCCCGTCTCTGGTGCAGAAGGTTCTGTCCATGATTGGGATTTCCTTAATTGCCCACTGCACTACATCCATATATGGGAGAATTTGTTCCCGAGCTGCTATCCGATGAAGGAAGGAGTCAGCTAAGTCCTTTAAAGTACCATCAGATTTCCGAGTTGAATCTGCAGAAGCTTGTACTGTTGTCACTTCAGGTTCTTCGGCTTCAATCAAATTATAGGTACTTTGCCAAGTAGTTTTGCTGAGACCAGAACATGTAGTATTAGATATCAATCCCTTCTTTTTATTTGTTGGATCAATGACGGCTTGTCCTGTGGTTGGCGCAGCGGAAGTGACTGTGGTTTTCTTAGACTTCTTCCCCATTCTGCTTGAGTTTTCTGCTTTGGAAGAATTCTGCACAGGAGTGAAAATAAACGTAACACAGAGAATTGGTAATGAAAATCCAATATGATAAAGATATATTGATCAATGCGTGATGAGGGATTAACTTTTAAAGTGGCCGCGGATACAATCCATGGGAAGATTTTAGGACTTACTATTACATTAAATGGTCATTTAAAACCTGCCAATCCTTTAAATGCCCATCATATCATTAATCGGCCGAATGATTTGTTTAGGCGTGCCTTGGATGTTTTGGCGGTTGAGCGCAGGTAAATCATTGTTCGATAGATCAAGCTTTTAATATGAATTGATCGTAATATCCCTCTGTTTTAACAGCTTTTTTGAAATTTGCGCTTTTGGCTTTATCGCAATCGGGCGTCGGGGAAAACTTAACTCCTTATATTGACACCTTTTGAAATCCTCGATCGCCGATAGCGATATCGCATCGCATCGAGAGTATGGGCACTCTACGAAAACATGCATAGCATATCGCTGATCGCCGATAGCGATATCGCATCGGGGTGAAAGGAACATTATCGCATCGGGGAAAACCAATGGGCCGTTAAAGTATGCTTCCTATGTCATTGCGATATGCGATCTTGCGATCGCTTTATCGCAATGATAAAAGATTGATTATTTATATTATTAAGATCAAAATGGGTTTATCGAAAAGGTTTTTTATAATGTTTTCATTTTGTTTTCGGACCTTTTTTGAATAATACAATGTTGATACCAATCAAAACTAAAAGGGACCCATTTCATATGATAGTTTTTCTAAATAAATAATGATATGAAATGGGGGGTTGTTGTAGAGCACAACAGTTACCAATGATAGAAGGCTAAGAGCTTATAGTACTGCTGCCACTGCAATACTTGATACATTCACTGAATCCAACTTGCCAAGATTTCAAGAAATCATAACATTCATGCTCACAGCCTAGCTACTTTTGCTAGCACTTGCAAGCTTCCTTTTGAGTCAAATCACCACTTCACTGTTGAGATAAAGCACAGGCCTGTTGTCCCTAAAAATGTTAAAGATTAGCAAGTGTTTGAGGATGATGCTCAAATCAACAATTTTCTTACCTTACAGCATGAGTTTTCAGGCCTAAACATTGATATGGATGCTATGGATGATCCACTGCAAGCAATAAACCAAATCCAACAAACTGTAACAGCTAAAACAACTAGAAAATTTCTACAGCCAACCATCTTTGATGAAGAAAACATAGAAGAGCTGAAACAGATGCATTTGGAGGGAATAGCCAAAACAGAGGCCGAAATCATTGATCTAAAGGACAATTTTCTCCCGGTTGGCCTCACTCCACTAGAAGACATGTTTGATGCAAATGATGTGCCCAAAAAGCCAAAAATGCAGCCTATAAACACTGCCATAGAAGAATACAACATTGGAACAGCAGAGAAGCCCAAAATGATCAAACTGTCTAAATCTTTGCCTCCTGATCAAAAACCAAAGTATGTGGATTTGTTCAAATAATTCGAAGATGTCTTTGCTTGGTGTTATGAGGACTTGAAGTCCTATGATACCTCAGTAATCCAACACACCATTCCCTTAAAACCAAATCAAAAGCCTTTCAAACAGAAACTGAGGAGAATCAATCCTATGCTTCTCCCTTTAATTGAGAAAGAAGTGAAAAGAATGTTTGAAGCAGGTATCATAGCACCCATTAGATTTTCTGAATGGGTATCCAATCTTGTTCCCACAAGAAAGAAAACAGGTGAGATTAGGCTTTGTGTAGATTTGAGAAACCTAAACCAAGTCTCCCTTAAAGACGACTACCCATTGCCCAAAATGGACCACATCCTACAAAGAGTAGTGGGGTCATCTAGAATCTCTTTGCTAGATGGCTTTTCAGGTTTTAATCAAATACTAGTTCACCTAGATGATCAAGACAAGACAGCCTTTACAACACCGCGTTGTTGGGAAAAGTATCCAATACGGAATGACCCTATCCCACTCTAAGGGTGATAGTACCTCAGCAACAATCAAAGCAAAGCTATTCAAGATTACTTCTTTATGAGATGTAAGAGAGAGGAGAAAGAGATCCACTAACCGTTATCTTCCGCTAATGATTGATCCAATCTTCCCTCTTTGCTGCTTGCCCCCAGCTCCTTGCTCTTTCACTGGCCCAGCTACACAAAGATCCTGCAAAAGCACAAGAAAAGGAAACTACAAGAAGCATACATCCATAATTGATTCAAGGATTAGAATAAATCAAATATACAAGCATCAATACGCCACAGAGACACATGCATATAGAAGAACCTCAAATACTTTATTAATGGAAGAAGTAAAGTTCTGAGAGTGTTACAACCATAAGAGGCCCAATCCAGCAACACCTCCCAGCAGAAAGAAATCTCCTCTTCACCTCCTTCAAAGCAATCACCCAATAGTTCTATACTAAAACCAACAGCACTTCCTTACATTCACAAGATTCCAGCCTCCCTAGACCTCATGAGAGAGCTCTATATATAGGAGATTTGGAGAAAGGATGAGTCAGCTTGAGGCTGGCATGAAGTTGACTAGTGTCCTCTCCCACTTCAGTTATTCTTCAGTTCTTGAGTCCACTTGGAGTTTCTTGCTTCCACTTGGAGATCTAGATCCTCTTACTCCTCACAAGGCGAATTCCCTGATCCAAGTGTCATTTTGGAAGCTTCCTGGGCATTTGACACCTTGCAGAATGACTGTGCCACTTGGCCAATCTCGCCCAGCGCAGGTAGCCTTCATTAGATTTGACATTCAGCGCAGGTACAGAGTGGAGCAGTTGACATTCAGCGAAGATGCTCAGTGGAGCAGTTGACGTGATCCAGAATTATCTTGTTTTTGAGTATTTTCAGGTGGAGAACTGATTTTTAGTGCTGTGGTTTGCTGACCTTGTTCCTCTAGGGGTAGGAACAACATGTTTAGGGACTTTGGATCCCTCGGATTATCGACATTTCATGCTTCATGCTGTAAGGCACAAAAATGTCTATAACAGTTGCCCCCTAAAGTATGAGGTCGTTTATCGGGTGAAATGCTTTATCAGGAGGATCCGAAGTTCATTCAATCGCTGAGAGGTGCCCTGTAATAAAATACAATACAATACATTATTTTTCATTCTGCTTTCATGATCTAGCTGAGGCGGGCATTCCCATGCTCAGCTTTATAAATTCATTTTGGTACATAGAACAGACGATCGTCTGATGGTAGACCGATAATTCTCTGCTGAAATTATCATCCTTTGAGTAGGATGATCATCTGCTGCAATGATGTACATATCAAATGTCTTTATATTTCCTGAATATATATCGCAGCCCGGATGGATGAAACTAGATCCGGGGTCTTCAAACTCGTTCGATCTTCACTCTAAGTACAAGTCGATCCATGTGAGAATTGCGCTGAAGTCGAACATGGAAAGACATCGCTTGATTACCGGTCAATAATGTAAACCATTAACAAGCGCGAGAGGAATCACCAATAATGACAATGACCCTCAAGGTACTGCAGTACAATTCACGTGGTGTGAATAAAGGACTTGTCGTCGAACACCACGCAAAATCTTCTGGTCGAAGGTCATTGATGTATACCTGTCGCCGGAAGTGAGAAACTTGCCATTGAGGCATGCAAGCTTCAAAGTACTGAGGGGGTTGTTCCTAGATCAACTTCTTGGATAATGAGCTGAAGTCGACAAGAAGCGATCCGTCAAAGGAGGGCCTTAATGAATCCCACATCAGTGACACGGAACGGAGCTAATGATTTTAGTGGAGGTGAAAACAATCCATGAAATATGATTCAGGGTGGCGATCATGGGTGGATGAAGGATAATGTATGGCAGTGGATGGGACACGGTTGACTCTTTCTAAACAACATCTCTTGAACATATAACGACACTGATGTGATGGATCGGTAGCATTACCCCAAATGTGTATGGTTTGGCGAGGACCATGGTGATGAGACCGGTGAATGAAAACAACCCAACCCGATGTGATACGGAGGACAAAGTGTAATGTTCAAGAGTGACTTGCTACCATTAAAGCTTTGAGGTTCTCCCAATTTTTCCCCAGTCATTTCTGACCAGTACCTCTTTATTTTTGTCAAGCTTGAGGAGGATAACATATGCTTGTTCTATAACCCACCCTTCAGGCAAGCCCATCGCTATTTTTTAACGAGCCTAGCGATAGGGAAACTCGTTCTCGTCTAAAGACAAGTTTGTCGCTATTTAATCATTTTAACGAGTCTAACGACAAGGAAAACTCGGTCCTTTTCAATTTTAGAGAGTCTGAAAAGGTACAGAAAGTTAACTCCAAAATTCCTTTTTCGTCATCTAATCCCTTAAGTCCGAAAAAGTATAAAACAATATAGAAGGGATGAGTTTTCGATAACTTTAACGAGCCGAATAAAACAAGTGCTCGACCTTTTTGTGTAATAATCCCTCCGGTCCAAAAAGATTAAAATCTAGAGGAGGGATAGCTCTTCCGGTCAATTTAACGAGCTGGAAGGCCAAAACTCGGCAAACTTTTCATATTTTATGAGTCAGATGAAAAGAGCTCAAAGAAGACTCGTCTTTTGAGGAACGATTGATAAACAGGGATAGCAGCAGATTCCAGGTACAGGTTGGAATTTTCCAATCACGGCAGCGTCACAAGGATGGCTAGGTGAAATCACTCTTCGCAGCTGTTCCTCAAAATAGGTAAACAATCATATGGAGGTGAACGATTGGCCAAATGGAATGGAGGTGGCGGGTGCAAACCCGACCAAGGCTTTTTATGGCTAATAAATTTATGATCACAATGGTTATTTACCGGTACTGGGTTCATTTTTTAAAGAGCTTGAATGCGCCAAAACACTGCTCAATCTTATGTTTATTTTTTAACGAGCATGAACTATGTGCTAAAACTGCTTAGATCTCGCTTTTCTATTTTTTAACGAGCATAAATTCCGCGGTAAAACTGCTCGATTATATTGTCAAATTTTGATTTTTTACCAATACTAGCTTTTCTCTTTTCAAATATAGTACTGCTTTTTCAATTGCTGCAACAAACTTTGTTAGAAATGAATAATATTTGCATGAAAATGAGATTATAACCCTAATATTTCACTTTAAACTGTGTAAAAAGCCATTAAAAGGTGTTTTTACCTCTCATTTACCATTTCATTTGCATTTGGTTTGTTGGAGCTCTGGAGGTGCCTCTTCCCCCTTGATTTTCACCAGCTGATTCTGGGAGATTCTGCGGACGATTTTCGGCGCCGTCTGGACCAGGTAGGAGCTAAACCCTAGCTCTTTCTTTTCATGGTTTCCTTTTCCTGTTTCATGCCTGTTTTCCAGTATTTCTGAGCCCCTGGGGTTTTGCCAGGGCGCCCTAGGATCAGCGCAGGTTCCCCTTTCGAAACCTGCGCTGAAGGTCAAGCTGCCTTAAGGCAGCCTGACCCTCAGCGCAAGTGGGAGACTCTCTGCCTGCGCTGGGCTCAAAAACTGAGTTTTTAAGGTCATTTTTTGATGATTTTTTCGCCAGTTTTTCATCAAAATCAGGAACTTACTCCTTCTCTTGTTTGCTTTGCAGGGAACTCTGAAAAAAATGTCCCTTACATGGCGAGAACGAGAACATGAAGAGGAGGACATGATTGCCCTCCATGACCCTGTCACGGTGAACGCGTTGCGGAACTGTGGCCTGCTGAAGTTCTTTCGTATCTCTAGTATGAGAGCACAGATTTCTTTGCTGCAGTACATGCTTGATGCTTGGGATCCTGTTAACCAAGTGTTCCAGATTAGGGGAAAGGCCATCCCCTTGACCATAGAGGACATGTACTTCTTGACTGGACTGTCAAGGCGAGGTGCCCCCATTTCCTTGTCAGGTACGGCCCGGGGGACTGATTCCACCAGAGATTATGTGTGCCAGTATTGCAGGGAAGGTTCTCAGCCGAGCAGAGACGGCAAGATTGTTATCCGTGAGATTACTGATCGGGCTCTCAGGTCCATTCTGTTCACTATTGGTAGGATGGCCGGCAGTGCAGCTCTACATGTTGCCAACAGGTCTTATATGCAGAACGCTTTGGAGTGTCTCCAACCGAAAGTATTCAACTGGTGTGATGCAGTACTCGTTCAGATGAAAAGTCAATTGACCAAGGTAAAGGACGGGAAGCTGAAGAACTTTGGATTTGGTTCTATTCTGACTGCCTTCGCCTTGGAGAAAATCCCACTGATGCAGCCTCAGTACATCATACTCGACTTGCCTTCTCTGACCGAGCCACGCATGCAGAGGTGGGTCGACCACATGTCTAGGCATGCTGGTCAACCTCAGATTACTTTTACCGAGGCCTTCTTTAGGTGGTTCGAGCGCCAGGAGATGGCGTTTTCCGAGTATCCATATGTGGGTATGGATTTCCGAGGTGATCCGGATTTGGTGCTACCGGATGGCGAACAGTGGGGTGCCATTGGTAAACTCCTTGACCATATTACTGTTTACTGTTCTTATTCATAATGTTGCTGTGCTTTATTCTATCAAGACTTTTAATTGTACTCTTGGGTGCATGCAGATATTGGTCCTGTTCGTCCAGCAGTTCGTCCGAGATCGCCAGTTGCTGCCCCGGCAGTGGAGCCTGCTAGGAAAGTTGTTATTCGCGATCTTGACAATACTGAGACCCTTACAGCTGTGCAAGAGCAGGTTGAGAGCCTTACTCGTGGTCTTCCGGATGTACAGATTGACGAGTTACCTTTACTGCTGCAGCGGCATACTATTGGTGTGCCTAGACGATGGACTCGTCTCTTGCGCATGATTGCACAGGCCGTGACGTACTATCATGAGCACCACTAGGCTAGGGTGCCCCCTAGCATCTTTTTGAGTTTTAGGTCATACGATCAATTTTGTCTTGGTTACAGAACATTATGTATGAACTATATAAACAGCTTATACATATATTTTGATTTTCGAGTTTTATTCTGGTTGATTTACGTGATCCATATGTACAATCTTTGATGATGTGTCCTTTTTATAAATGTTGCAAATGTCTATCTAACACATAGTTTGCTAATGAGTCAGTTAATGTGTTTAAGTTTCTTGAAATATGTTGATATTGAATTGAATCAAATCGTCTTTCCAAGATCTTAACCCTTAGGAACATGCGATAAATGGCTGGATTGCGAACAGAATATATACCATTGAGTTGTAGTATTACGAGCTGTGAGTCTAGCCTGAAAATTAGTCGGCGTATGCCACATGTGATGGCATCAGAGAGTAGTTCTATCAACGCGCTATACTCAGCGATGTTATTCATTGATTGCCCAATACATACACCTCTGAAACTTACTAACTCGCCGCTTGGATCAAAAATGGCCCAGGCTGCGGAGGATAGGTTCCGCGAACTACGACTCGCTCCGTCGGCATATCCAACACATGTCTCCATAAGGTTCGACATCTGCAACAAACGAAAAAGGTGGATCACTCGACCAGAACAAACACTTTAGCGAAAACAAAATACAACAAAAGCATGCAGGTTACTATTTAAGCATAGTAACGCTTGAGGTACAGCCCGTTACGGGGCTGCGCCAGTGGAATTCCGTCGTAATACATTAACTCGTAGGCTCCTTTTGCTAACACCCTCTTAACAATATAGGGGCCCATCCATAAGGACTTGAATTTTCCTGCTCCCAATTTATCGGATTCTTGGTCATAAAGCAAGACCAAATCACCTTCTGAGAAGACACGGGGTTTGAGATTTTTGTCGAACTGAGCCTTGACTCGTTTCTTATGGGCCTCGTTAGCCAAAGCGGCATCACGACGGGTTTCATCCAACCGGATTAATTCCAAGAAACGAGCCTCTTCTTCTGAAGTTCCGGGGAGAAGATCGATTGCGAGTTTAAGCGACGAAATTTCGCACTGGATTGGTAAGACTGCTTCCAGGCCATACACCAGTTGGAAAGGTGTGAACCCGGTTGCGTTCTTTACCGACGTTCGGTACGCCCACAAGGCTGAGTACAGGATTAGGTGCCACCTCCTTTTATGAACCCCAATCATCCTTTGCAACATACGCTTCAGGACCTTGTTGATTGCCTCAACTTGTCCGTTGGCTTGCGGATAATATGGGGTAGAGCTGTCGTGAGATAGCCCTAGCTTGGCAGCTAATTTGACCATCATGTGATTGCGAAAATGCGACCCATGATCTGTAACTATAGCCTGTGGTACGCCGAACCTGGCGACTACATGATTGAAAAAGAAAAGGGCAACTGTTTCACCAGTGTTATCCAATGTAGGCATCGCCTCGGCCCATTTGGTAAAATAGTCAACAGTGACTATAATATACCCATGCCCCCCGGTCGAGGTGGGGTTACATCGATGCCCCACTTGGCGAAGGGCCCAACAGCAACTATCGGCTGTAAAGGTGCGGGCGGTCGTCTGGTTTTGCTATCAAAGATTTGACAAGCATGGCAACTTCTGACTGCGGTTATGCAATCTTTGAACATGGTTGGCCAGAAGTATCCTGCTCGTAAGATTCTTTGTGCTGTTGCATATCCAGACTGATGTCCCCCACATGCGCCTGAATGACAATCATTCAGGGCTTTTTCGGCCTCCTCATGGGTAAGGCACCTCCTCAGAACTGTATCGACACCCCGACGGTAAAGTGTATCATCGACGATCACGTAGTCTTTTGCTTGGTATCGTATACGTTTTTGTTCGGAGCGAGAGGTGTTAGGCCTGAACTTTTGGGTTTGGAGATAAATTACGATATCTCCATACCACTCATCGCTTACAGATATCAGAAACAAACTTTCGTCCACGATTGACTCTTCTGATGTTTCATCGTTGGACGATGATGGGAGATCGCACAATAATTCTGCGAAAACTAGAGCTTTCTTTGATTTGGATTTCACAAATTCCAGATCAAACTCTTGAAGGATCGCTATCCATTTTGAATATTTGCCCCCCAGCAACTGTCGCGACAGTATATAAGTCATGGGGTTGCAATCTGACAAGATGGTAGTTTTCCGAAAGAGGACATAATGTCGAAACCTTTGAATCGCTTGAACAGCTGCAAGCGCTAGTTTTTCAACATAAGAATATTTACTTTCTGTATCGTTTAAGTTTTTACTTAAATAATAGATAGGATGTTCGATTCCATCGACTTCTTGAACTAAAACCATCGCAATGGTCGTATCCGCTGCAGCCAGATACAGGTTAAAATCTCTTTGATAGTCCGGGGCGTACATTAATGATGCTTTTACTAGACAATCTTTCAGAGCATCAAAAGAAGCTTGCGCCACCTGGTCCCAGACAAAAGGTACATCCTTTTTCAAAAGACGAGTATAACCCTTAGCAAGTTCTGCGTAATTTGGAATGAACCTCCTCAGAAAGTTTGCTTTCCCTTGGAGTTTCTGAATCTGAAGCAAATTTGAAGGTGGAGGCAAATTAATGATTGCCTGAACCTTACAGGGGTCGAGACGAATCCCATCTTTAGAAACTACAAAACCAAGTAAACGACCAGAACCGACGCAAAACACACATTTGTGTGGATTGAGTCTTATCTTGTAGTGTCGGCAACGTAGAAATATCGCTCTTAAATGCTGCGGATGATCAGTCCGCTTTCGCGAATGAGCCGGAAGATCGTCGAGATAAGGTTGAACAATGTTCTTGATGTCATGGAAGGCATAATTCATCGCCCTCTAGAACGTCGCCCCTGCGTTCTTTAAACCAAAGGGTAATTTTCGATAAGCGAATGTGCCCCACGGACAAATAAATGCAGTCTTTGACTGGTCCTGTGGGCGGATATTTATTTGATTATACCCGGAAAATCCATCCATAAATGAAAAGATTTCACATCCGGCGCATTCATCAATTATCTGGTCGATGAAAGGTGTAGGGTAGTTGTCCTTTGGACAAGCTTGGTTTACATCCCTATAATCGACACACACTCTAATCGTCCCTTGTTTTTTCATAACAGGGACAATATTCGATACCCAATCGGTTAGAGGAACCGGGTAGATGAATCCAGCATGGAGAAGTTTTTCAACTTCTGCCTTAATGGCAGCGGCTTTCTTTGGGTGCACTTGCCGAAGCCGTTGCCTTACTGGTTTGACATTAGGATACATTTTAATTTCATGTTCAACGATACTCGAGTCAATGCCTGGCATTTCATCATATGACCAAGCAAAGACATCTCTAAATTCGCGAAAAAGAGCGTTATATATTTCCAGTTCTGAAGGGGAACAACCTTTGCCGCATAAATATTCTCTACAACATCTGTTTTAGTCGAGATATTTATGGCTATAGTCTCTTCAATATTGGATAGGTTTCGCTCGGAGTCCACCGTGTTTACAGTATTTGTTAGGAATTCAAAAACTGAAGGGTGATAAAGGTCACTTTGAGTATCTTCTTCATATTCCTGAAGAAGGGAACAATGGTGGTGATCATTCCATGGTGCCCCCTCAATCATCATTGATTGTAAGATTCCTTCGTCAGTCCCATGTACTTTCGACCAAGGATCTAATGGGGTTCCATATTCTCTAGACCTATCTACCCAAACGCTTGACGAGCGTTGATTTGGGCTCGCCTCCCATGCTTGAAACATTGGTTGCTACAATATTTCTAAAGGGCTTGGGGGCAAAACCATTGTACGATCCATGTTGACCTTCGTGGAAGATATCATGTTGCAGGTTACTACAAACGGTACATTTCCTATATAAATAGGAGGTGGTAGCGCGAAAGTTCCCATCAATGTGGGGTCTTTCAATAATCCTACTCCGATATCTTGAATTGAATGGTTGCTTTCATGGACCATGGGAATGCTTCCTGTAACTTGTGAACCATTAGGGAGGAAGTTCTGTTGATCGACGATCGTAATCCCTCCTTCAAATGGGAATGCGATCTTCCTAAAATAAGTCGACACGACAGCTGCCATGGCATAAATCCATGGTCTACCCAGTAGGATGTTATAGTCAAGATTTCCATCAATGACTTCTACATCGATTTCTACTGTTTTTCCTCCTAGTTCAACTTTCAAGTTATTAAGGATACCGTACGGGGTATAAGTCCTTCCGTCGAAAGCTTTTAATGTCGTCGAAGATCGCGACAAGGTTGGAGATCCTAAAGTTTTCCAGCAACTCATTGACATAATACATGTCGAGGCTCCCTCATCAATTATTGTTCTGTGAACAATTTTGTTGAGTGCTTTCACTTGAATAAGGAAAGCTAGCTGAGCTGGTAACTGAGGATCATATCCCTTGTGATCAAAGGATACAAGATTGGAATCCTTAGGATCAACCCCACCAATTGTCGATAACAACGCCTGCCTTTGGGTTGGACAATTTTGTAGCACTTCAAGAGTCGACATAGCGGATGGCGATTGGGCCAAATCTTCCACTATGTTATAATGCTGCGCCGCTCTGGCACGAGGATTAAATGTCGACTTGTGTACCACACCCTTTGGCGGTTTTATTGTTAATTCAGGGATGGTGGGCATTACAACTTCTGTCGAAGTTGTTGTCGAACTACTTGGTTGATCTTTACTTTTTTCGTTCGACAACTGAGGATTACCATAATCTTTGTTCCTTGTCGAAATCAAAGCATCATTTTGCTGTTTCGAAACCGATGACATAAGGACTTGCGACGGGGAAGCATTTCCACTATCAACCAGATTTTGACCTGGGTTGGGAAATGGATCAGTTAACACAGCTGAGGTTTGGGAACTTTTAAAGAACCTCTTTAACTCAGCTTTGAATGGGCAATTCTTTGTGGTATGATCCTTATAATCACATATTAGACATGGATAATTTTGTTTCCCTTTGCCAGGAGGGTTTGAAGAATTTTTTCCAGGGCATGACTCACCTTGTTTCTTCTTCTTCCCTTTGTTTTGTTTCTTCTTGCTTCCTGGTTGATTGGTTTCTTTGCCTCTATCTTCTGATACTGCATTTACTTCCGAAGCAAGAATTTCTTCTTTTGCATTTTGATCCGAATTCTTACGGGCTTTCTTTGACGAAGCCTTTATCGATTTCGTGTTTGTTGTGCCAATCACGCCATCACCGGCATGAGAGTCACTATTTGATTTAGGAGGGGGAGGAATTGAAAATTCTGGTCTAGGGGCGTCAGGTATTTTGTCATAGAGCGTGCCGGACTGAGTATAAACTAAGTCCAAATACTGCGCACGCGCAATGACTTGCTCCTCTGTTACGACTCCCCCCTTGGCCACATCTTCCGTAATAGCCAGAAGTAACGACTTTATAAACCATTCAGCTAATAGCTGATCGGGAACATATGTTTTCACCATCCTACGACGAAGACGCCACTCATGTATATGATCATATATATGGGTAGCAGTTGTCTATTTGAAGTTGGTTAATATTTCTGTTCCTGTTTCATACCTTATCGGTAATTGAAAGTGGGTTAAGAAAGTCGTGGCTAGGGAACTAAAATTGTCGAAAGAGGCTCTTGGCAATTCAATATACCATTTAGCCGCTGGACCTGTCAATGTCCTCTGGAAAAGGCGAAGCCTTATCGAATCGTCGTTAAGGGTGTTTGACAAACACCACAGATGAAAAGTCATCACGTGATTCGACGGGTCTTCACCTGGATTTCCATTGAATTTAGGAATGTCAGATGGAAGTTTATGAGGAATCGCTGGCCACCAAGGGGCATAAGCAATCGGATCGTTCGTTAACCGGTGTAAATCGGGTAACTCTAAAGTTGCCACGAATGGTAACTGTTGATTCAGGTTAGGCGAAGCGTAACCAGGGTACGATGGAATCGCTTGAGCAGTGGGTCTTTGCATACCAGCATAATGTAATTGATGTTGGTATGACTGATACGGTTGGTGGATTTGACCACTGTAAAGTGGTTGGTTTTGACCGTTTTGGATATACGGTTGTCCACTATTCGCAAAGATCTGCTGCTCAGAACCTTGGTACACTTGCTGGAACTGCGGTTGTTGGTATTGCACAAGCCATGGTTGTGACGCCATGTTTTGTTGTGCTATGCTAACCATTGGACCGAGGTGTGGGGTGATGGTACCCGTTTGTACTTGTGTTGCCCCACCAGTTGGCGATTGTGGTTGTGACCCATGATCAAGTGACTGTTGCATTACAACCTGCGAAACCTGAGGTTGACATGCAACAGGTATCGCTTGAACTTGTGACACTGTTACAATAGCTGGTGTGGTTGGGATGTTCGTCACAGGTACACACTGTTGCATAGAATATACAATCCTTAGTTGTTGAGGTAGCATAGGTACCCAACTACTTGATGCAATTCCAGTATAACCTGAACACTGTTGAGAACTGCCATATGGATATCCTCCCGGAGGAGGTAATGAAAGGGTATACTGCCCCCCATATGGTAGCAATCCGAAACTCAGAGGGATTGTTAGTCCTTGAGGACTAGATGGCCCAAATTGACCTCCATGAGGATCAATCTGTCGAGTTTCAACATAAGAATTACCGGGTATTACTCCGGATGAACAAACTGGAACAGACCATACTGTCGAAATAGTCCCTTGGTGGACTCCTTCTAGCTGTTGAGAGCTAGTTGGGACAACTGGTATGCCGGCAAACATCGTTGGAGTGACGGCAGGGGCTTCTGCTGTCGCTGTGTCATTTGACACAGTCCTAGACGATGACGGTTGTTCAGACATTTTAAGTCTATCCAATAGATTGCCTAGCGATTCTACAGGGACTTCCACTTGTGGTGGATTAACCTCTGATGAAGGAAATAGAGTGACCCCGACTCCAAAATGGGTTGGAGTGCTTGCTTGCAGATCCTCTGCAATTTCCTCTATCGCAATCAAACCCGGTGGAAGAGGAAGACCGTCAGGTCCGTAAAATATTTCTGGTGCCGAAGAAGTGGTTGCTTCGACAGCGACAGTTGTTTGAGGAACAAAACTTTCTGGACCGGTTACAGATGGAACTGGTTCAATTACACAAGTATTTGCCCCCAGACTAGGATCAGTATTACTGTCCTTCTGTGGCTGTTGAACTTCTTCTATAGAGGCAAGGTTTCCAGAAATGTTAGGAGTAACCGGAACCTCAGATGCAGTTGGAACACTTGTCCTAACTTCCAAAGGAGATTTTGAACCGGTTAAACGAGTTCGCTTTGCCCATACTGTTTTCGATTCCGGAGACAAAGACGGTTGACTCGTAAGCCTCCGCGAACGACGGGGTTTCAATTGACTTTCTTCCACGATTGCGGATTACTCGATCAACTAAAATATTAAAAGGGGAAATTTGTGTTTCCGAATTGAATGAATTTTATTAGACGCTTTTAGACACAACTTGCTTTTTCACTTTTTAAGAGTCGAGAAAAAGCTAAAGATGACTCTAGTCTCCTTCGATGTATTAACGAGCCCGAAGTGACAAATGCTCGGTTGGAATTTTTTAGTTATAGAGTTTGAAAAAGTCCAAAAGAAACTGCTCTGGAGATCTAGGCAGAGGGTGTGCCAAACTTTTCGCAAAACCACAGAATACGTTTTACGGTACGGGTGGTCAATCTTCGTGAATGCTGTGTTCACTGCATTGCGATTAGTAGGGCGGCCGACACGGCTTCCTAAGGATAAAAGATATATGCCTATAGGGGTCTCCCAATATATACGCGACGGTACGTGGGAGCACAAGTCCGTATTAGTGCCACCGACTCTCAGGAGGAATCACCCACCTTCGTCGAGATCGACAGTCACTACGTTTAACGACGCCGGAACACGTCTCTAGCTTAGACCTCTAGATGTTTGCGTTATGTTTCAAAGCGTTGTTAGGTTCATTCAATATATTTTAAGTTGATCTTTTTAAAGTTTGCCTTTCAAGGTTCACCACGAGATGTATTGATGCAAATTCCTAAATGCAGTCTAAGATGAGAAGCAATCTTTTTCAATCTTTTCGACTTATGAAAATCTTAACTACTGAGGGAAAAGAGAGACAAAATATTTTCACACAGATCAAAGAGCACTCGCTAATGCACTTTTTCCCTAAATCAACATACAAACTTATATGCAAAATGCAAAAAATGCAGGTATTTATTTTCTCTTTCTTAATGTTTGTGCGACACAGAAAGAAAGCTGTTGTATAACTTTGAATTCAATTTCAAGTGAAAGAAAACAAGCTTGTCCAAAATCAAAAGACACCTTAAGATTTACTTGTTTCGACAATAGAAATATATAAATTCAAACCATATGACGAAAGCAAAAGCTCAATCAGCTATGAACAGCAATCAAACTAACTCTTAAGATCAAAACGACATTTTATCATAGGTCTAGATCTAAGAGGCCACAGCAAGACTAGTTCACTTTCGTTATGGGAAACTGTAACTGATACAAGAAATACACAAAGAACAAACAGGTAGAATGGTGACAAGGAAAGTTGGTTTCAGATAGGCACATTGACTGGTAACAGGCAGCAAAAACAAGAGTGAAAACAGGGCAAGAAACAGCAGGAAACCCCAGTAGCACAAGGCAAGACTGGTCCAGCGCAGGTGGGACACTGTCTGTTTGACCTTCAGCGCAGGTAGCCCCTTCGGGAACTGTGCTGAAATGCAGACAGCCTTCACAGCAGTTGCACTGAAGAATGAAACTTTCGTTTCTCTTGGTTTCCGGGTCACAGATTGCTCAAAAATTCACAGTTTTTGGCCAAATCAGAAGCTATCAGTCAAGGACACACTAAGGGATAACAAGGAGGATGAAAAGATATCACTAAGAGCTTATTAGAGTCCTTGTGGATCAGCTCTTCAAATCATAAACTTGCCCAGAAACTGAGCTAGAGTAGCTGCCCTCTACTTTGCATTTGAAAGATCCAAATGCAGTTCGATTCGGTACTCCCTTTGTTTATGAAATGAATAGCAAAACACAAACAACCAACAAGATACGATCCCCAGCGGAGTCGCCAATTTGTTGTTGGGAAAAGTATCCAATATGGAATGACCCTATCCCACTCTAAGGGTGATAGTACCTCAGCAACAATCAAAGCAAAGCTATTCAAGATTACTTCTTTATGAGATGTAAGAGAGAGGAGAAAGAGATCCACTAACTGTTATCTTCCGCTAATGATTGATCCAATCTTCCCTCTTTGCTGCTTGCCCCCAGCTCCTTGCTCTTTCACTAGCCCAGCTACACAAAGATCCTGCAAAAGCACAAGAAAAGGAAACTACAAGAAGCATACATCCATAATTGATTCAAGGATTAGAATAAATCAAATATACAAGCATCAATACGCCACAGAGACACATGCATATAGAAGAACCTCAAATACTTTATTAATGGAAGAAGTAAAGTTCTGAGAGTGTTACAACCATAAGAGGCCCAATCCAGCAACACCTCCCAGCAGAAAGAAATCTCCTCTTCACCTCCTTCAAAGCAATCACCCAATAGTTCTATACTCAAACCAACAACACTTCCTTACATTCACAAGATTCCAGCCTCCCTAGACCTCATGAGAGAGCTCTATATATAGGAGATTTGGAGAAAGGATGAGTCAGCTTGAGGCTGGCATGAAGCTGACTAGTGTCCTCTCCCACTTCAGTTATTCTTCAGTTCTTGAGTCCACTTGGAGTTTCTTGCTTCCACTTGGAGATCTAGATCCTCTTACTCATCACAAGGCGAATTCCCTGATCCAAGTGTCATTTTGGAAGCTTCCTGGGCATTTGACACCTTGCAGAATGACTGTTCCACTTGGCCAATCTCGCCCAGTGCAGGTAGCCTTCATTAGATTTGACATTCAGCGCAGGTACAGAGTGGAGCAGTTGACATTCAGCGCAGATGCTCAGTGGAGCAGTTGACATGATCCAGAATTAGCTTGTTTTTGAGTATTTTCAGGTGGAGAACTGATTTTTAGTGTTGTGGTTTGCTGACCTTGTTCCTCTAGGGGTAGGAACAACATGTTTAGGGACTTTGGATCCCTCGGATTATCGACATTTCATGCTTCATGTTGTAAGGCACAAAAATGTCTATAACACACCGTGGGGAACATTTAAATACGTGAAAATGACTTTCGGCCTAAAGAACGTAGGTGCCACCTTTCAAAGGGCCATGGACATTGCATTTGCCAAGGAAATCCATGATTTCTTGGTTGTCTATATTGATGATCTTACCCCTTTCTCCAAATCTGATCAAGAGCACCTAAGACATTTGAGACAAGTGTTCCTAACATGTAGGAAATATGGCATTTCCTTGAACCCCAAGAAGTCTTTATTTGGCCTTGAAGAAGGAAAATTACTTGGACATATCATCTCAAAGGATGGTATTAGAATTGATTCGGAAAGGATCCAAGCCATTCTCCAAATCCCATATCCAAGAAACATAAAAGAGCTGCAAGCATTCCTAGGAAAGATCAATTTCCTAAGGAGATTTATCCCAAATCTAGCAGAGCTGATAAGACTGTTGAGCAACATGTTAAAGAAGGATGCCAAGGTAAAATGGTCTCTTAAAAACAAGCAAACATTTGAGAGTATCAAAGTTTCCTTAACTCAAGCCCCAGTCCTCACAAGTCCTCAATTTGATAGGGACTTTATCATATTTTCATTTGCATCTGATAATACCATAGCTGTTGTCCTATTGCAAAAGGATGATCAAGGAAATGAAAAGCCAATTGCTTTTTTCAGCCGACCCTTAAGAGATGCACCCCTGAAGTACCAAATCATGGAGAAGCAGGCCTACGCCCTTGTTAAAGCAATCAAAGACTTCAGAATTTACATTTTATATTCACACGTGATTGCCTATGTGCCAAATGCTATTGTGAAAGACATATTAACCCAAGAGGGGTTAGAAGGCAAAAGAGGCAAGTGGATTGCTAACATTCTTGAGTATGACATTGAAATAAAACCAACCAAGCTAATAAAGGGACAAGTTTTAGCCAAACTGATGTCCGAAACAAACTTTCAAGCCTTAGACATCAACCAACTGGAGAATGAACAGGAGCTGGCAACTCCACAGATCAGTGACACCTTTCTGCAATCCCCATTGTATGCTAACATATGCTTTGTATTGTTAAACCTGTTTGCTCCCCTAGGATTGTCCAGGACCAAGAAGAGATTTTTAAGAATGAAGGCTTTGAAATTTTGTGTCTTAGATGGTGCTTTATTTTGGAAGAATCATGAAGGCATATTGCTTAATTGTTTGACCATGAATGAAACTAATAATGTCATGAAAGAATTCCATGCAGGGGATTGTGGAGGACATCTCTATTGGAAGTCCACTGCTGATAAAATTTTAAGGGCTGGTTTCTATTGGCCCTCTTTGTTTGCAGATGTAAAGAAGTTTGTTATCTCATGTCACAAATGCCAAATCTTTGAGGGCAAAAGAAAGCTGTTGCCCTTGCCTCTTAAGGCCATATCAACCGAAAAGCCTTTTCAACAATGGGGTCTTGACTTCATTGGAGAAATCCATCCCTCTTCCTCAGGCCAGCATAAGTGGATTCTAACTGCCACCGACTATTTCACCAAGTGGATTGAAGCCATTCCATGCAGGCAGGCCAATGACACCACCATTATCCAATTCCTTGAGTGCAATATCCTGTCTAGATTTGGCTGCCCTAAGAAGATCATCACTGACAATGCCGCTGCTTTCAAATCCAAAAAGATGATCAATTTTTGCCATAAATTCCATATCACTTTAGGCCATTCCACAGCCTATTACCCTCAAGGTAATGGCTTAGCCGAGTCATCTAACAAGAGCCTAATCAGTATTATCAAGAAGAACTTACAAGAAAACAAGAAGAACTGGCATAGAAAGCTCACAAATGCCCTATGGGCAGACAGATTGTCAACCAAGAAATCCATTGGGATGAGCCCTTATGAGCTAGTATATGGCATGGAGGCCAGATTTCCTTCATCACTGGGCATTCCTATTATCAAGATGCTGCAAGAGATTCAAGCTGAGCCAAATGATATACAAAGGAGGATAAACCAAACAATCCATTTGCAGCAGACAAGAGAGCAGGTCTATGACAGAGCTCAAATTATGCAAGAAAAACTCAAAAGGATGTTTGATAAGAGAACTAAGGCTGAGAATTTCTGTGTTGGCAACAAAGTTCTAAGGTGGGACTCACGAAGATAAGACAAGGGAAAACATGCAAAATTTGATTTCCTTTGGAGAGGGCCATTTGTTATTTCTGTTGTTCAGGGAAATAACACATATTTCCTCAAATCTGTAGAGGGTAGCACTGCTGAAGAAGGCCCTGTAAATGTCCGTATGCTGAAGCATTATCATGATCCCTTTTGTTGAACATAATGTAGCTTTGTAAATATCTCTTTGTACATTGATATTTGTATATATCAGCACTTTTGTTTTTATTTTGTATAAACAGTCCGATTGTTAGAGGAGCAGCAACAAAGTTTGTGAAGACACAGCCGATGCAAGTCCTCTATTTTTAAGCTCTGTCTCTGAAGTAATCTCAGCAAAACAACAAGTGCAGTGCTGTCATATCACAGTGATTTATGTTAAAGAGAAGTTGTTTGCAGCTTGTAGTCTTCAAGTCAACAGTATCAAAAAGAAAGGAGGATTTTCAGTTTACTTCAGCACCCTTTCAAAGACAAGAAAAGAAGAGCTACAACTTTATTCCCTTTTTGTGTTCATTTCACAAGGCAGTGCTCAAGCAAAAGTGTATGCAATATCAAGCACGCAGAAAAAAGCAGGCGATGCTTTATTTTTCATAGTGTTTCAGTTAAGGAGGAGTGCTGCATTCAGAAGTTAAAGTTATAGTCATTCAGCAGTTAGCACAGAAGAAATTTTCAATTAACAACAACTACAGAGGATGAAGGTATTCTGACCTGCTGTTCTTGGCTTGTCACAAGGAAAATCCATCCCCAAGTGGAGCCACTGTTAGCCTCCTGTTGTAGTAGGTTAATCATCTTTCATGATCGACATTTTCACATGCCAAATATGTCATACTTTGCTTGCTGCAATGCTCCATATTTGCTACAGATGGCTAGAGAAGTATCCATGAGAGTGTGCTAGTCTAAATGCCACTGCTGTGTATCATTTTTGATGAGTTGATCCATTTTCATGAGTTTTCACCTAAGGGAGGTCCAAACAGCTTAATCTTGGTCTCCCTAGGTTTCAATTTCCTGTTTTAGAATATAGAGAATAAACATCTATCCAAACTGTTTAATCTTGGCAGATCTGTAAATAGGTAGAGAAACAAGGGTGCTCAATAGCCTAATCTGAGCCCCTGGATGCAATAAGTGTAGATTTAGATAGGAGGACAGCAAGAAGAAAAGAATTAAAGACTGGGTATGCTAGTTCAAGTGCACCCAAACCAAAAAGAAGAGAAAATGCTAGGTGAATAGGCCGGGTAGGTAGCTTTGTGGTTGCAGAATCAGGACTTGTGATCCATTTTAGATTTTCAAGTGTCATATCTATTCATATCACAAGTTTGAGGCAGTTTTTCAGTTGGAGGACTTCAAGAAATGCATGTCTAACTTCCTCTTCTCCCTCTTTCCCAAATCACTCACTAACTTCCCCTAAAGAGGTCAGGATCTGCTTGATACCTCTTAGATTCATAATTCTCCATATCATCTGCCTTGGTGAAGATCTGCTTCACTAAAGGAATGTTCACACTTCTTCTATCAGTCATTTTCCCCCATTGATAGCCTAAGACTTCATTCTTAGCACTTTTTCTCATCATTATCATATTAACTACTAACTTTATTATGTGACTCCCTATCTCTTTTCCCTTCCCCTACTAAAACTATCTCTATAACTCCCCTATATACTTATCCCGTCCCCTTGGTTGAAAAATAACCATATACATCCTTGGGAATTGCTAAGTTTATCTGAAACTAAGCAAGAACCCTCATTGACCCCTCTGACCATCTTCCAAATGCATAAGGACTCATTCCTTTGCATAGTTTCCCTTCATATGTATAAAAATCATATCTTTGGCCTTGGTTTGCCTTTATAAGGCATGAAACCCTTTTTGGCCACTAAACCCCTCTCAAAACCACATCACTTTCCCCCTAAGTGCCTTTGGACTCCTTCCAAGGCATAAGAATACAAAAACCATGCAAAAACCATGAAAAACCTTCAAAAAAGGATAAAATCCTCCCTTTTTTGGCTATCGGACCCCTTCCGATGCCTTAGAATCCATGCCAAACTATAAACGAACCCTTCCGATTTCCCAAAAGGCTTGGCAGTTCACAAAATCATGGGTCCGATATAATAAAGTTTCATTTGGACCCCCTCCGATGCGATATCGCTATCGGGAGGGGGCAATCATATGTTTAAAACATCATATATAACCCCTCTGAATTCATTTGCCTTGGCTTTTCATAAAAAGCGTGCTCCGATGAGATAAAGATCTGTTTGATCCCCCTCCGATGCGATATCACTATCGGGAGGGGGTAGTGGCATATATAAGCGAAAATGGCTAAGTCTCAAGGCATGGGGCATAGTGCCGATGGGCCGGACCCGAAAACATATAAAGTGGACCGGTAATAGTATATTGGGTCCGCGCAGTTCGGCGATTCCATATGTGCTACCCTCTGGTCCCTCTGACTGCCGATTCGTCGACGGATCCAGGACCGTTGGATCGGGCCCCAGATCTGACGGTCCAGATCTTGTCGCGCGGCCCCCCACTTCGCATCGCCCCATATACTGCTCCGACTTGGCAGAGCCGATGAGTTATCAAATGCAGTGTTAAGGGTTTTCGAGTCCGCGGACCCATTCCATTGTTAAAACCGCCGATTTGGGTCCCGCCGATGGGTCGGACCCGAAATAAAATAAAGAGGGCCTGTATAACTTATTAGGTCCGATGGGTTTCGGCGTTTTTATGTGGCAACCCCATGACCCCGCCGATAGCGAATTGTCGAGTTAATCTCAGCCGCCCATTCAGGCCCAGAGATCAACGGCCCATATTTAATCGCGTCACTCTTATATGGCTCCGATCAGCGGAGCCAAAAGATATTAAAGGGCAGTTCTAAAGGATTTTGGGCCCGCAAACCAAATTTTTATAAATCCGCCGATAGGAAATCACCGACGGACCGGACCCGATCTCCATAAAGAAAGAGCCTATAAGCATTTCGGGTCTGCCAGGTTCATCGCTATTCGGAGGTTTTATGTGTTGGGACCAATGTTCCACCCCGATGCGATTTAGCGCCAGCCATTGGATCTGCCTTCGCGCGATCCAACGGCTAGGATTTAATCTCTGCTACAGTGTCGCTCCCGCCTATGTTTTTCACGAATTTTACATAGAAATTGGTCTTTTTCTGTGTAAAAGAGAAGGCGGCATTTGTTCATATTTTCACATATATGCCTTCGCCCGGCTCCCGATAAGGGAATTCATGCATCCCTAAGCTTTCTGAGATCGCTCCAAGGCCCAGATTTGCTTCAGATAGCCGGTTTCGGCCTCGGTACAGTCAGCAGCATACAAATCCTCCTTTTTGCGGCATTTTTTGCAAAGTTTAATGCTATTGTTGATCGGCCAAGCGCCGATTGCACCCAAAGGCCACGAAGGACATTAGCAACAGTTATTTTTGCATTAAAAGGCAGAAGGGGGCGATGGGACAGTTTAAAGAGTATCAGCGGTGAGAAAAGGCCCAGATTCAGTGCCAAAGTGTATCAGGATGCGGCAAAGAGTATCAGTCCAGTTTTTCAAAGTAGATGAAAGCAAAACAAGCCCAACAAAGTCAACAAAGCATCATTCAGCCATTAAGGCTAACCAACACTTCTTTGTTGCTTTAAAGCCACCTAAAGGCATAGATGAAGGCTTTCAAGGCATAGTTATTGCAGAGACATTGTTCCCAATCATATTTTTGGAGCAGCGCTGCTTCCTTAAATGCATAGTTATCACACAGAGGACAGCGCGTGGCTCAAGGAACTCTTTCAGTCCATTTGTGAAGCTGCAGGACCATGCGCAGCCTTAGAAAGACATTTGTATGAGGCTGCTGCCTTATGTGCAGTTGTTTTAGATATTTTATTGCATTTCTTTCCAGCACAACTTAGCATTAGAAGCAGTTATTGCACAGATCTCTTTTGGCTCTGTTTTGATAGATATTTTGAGATATTTTCTCCTTTGACACCTGTTCAAGGGATGTTTGTAAATATTTTCTATTTAAACAACCCTCTATATTTATGTAAAGGGTTGGTTGGTCGATAACTTCCTCTAGACTTGCATTGTATTTTCTGAGAGTCTCTATAATCAAAGATCACTGGAATGTTTGGGAGATGAACTGACTGTTGTGTTTTAATGTCTGAAGAGTGACTATGGAATCCTAACGCTTCTACATAGCCCAATAAGTGTTTCTTATCTCTGTTTACAGTTTATATGTTTTATGCCATCATTGTTTCACTATCTAAATAGCAGAAAGAAAGAATAGTTCAGAGCTCACTTAGTTGTATTCTGTTCTCAATTTCTGTGATTTATCTATGTTTTCCTCTGAATTAGTCCTGAATATGAATACTGATTTGCTCATATTTACACTAGTTCTTTCATATATGAATGTTGTTTAGGAATCCTTGATTGCTCCTATATAAATGTTCATTCACCTTCCCTCTGTTAGCATAATGAGAGCTACTTAGTTGCCTTTCATTTACTGACCTTCGTTCCATCTTTATTCTAGCTAGATATTGTTTTATGTGTAGCTATCCTACTCTGTATTCCTCTTGTGACCAAGAAAATGCAACAGCAAGCCTAATCAACCACTCCATGCCCAATGGTTTGAACCTCTCACACTATGCATCCCAACTATGTTTGAAAGAATCCTCCATCCCATCAAAATCAAAACAAAACCCAAGAAAATCATAACTAGCCTAAAAATCAACCCAAAACAAAGCTAAATTATAAAGAGAGAGCCCTCTTTGATTGCAGGTAGGCTAGGACCTGCAGTCCAAAGATTGGTTTGTGGTTACCTCGGCCATATCCTTTAAGGAGCTTTAAGGACAACTTGAGTGATAACACTCCTGATGATTGAACCACTCAAAGAAGGCTTCAGAGAAGGAAATCTGTGATTGATCGGCATGTTTGGCCATAAGATCAACCCATTTCTATATCTGTGGTTCCCTCGGTGCTGGCAATCCTAGTGAAATGTTCTGAGGCTGCATCAGTGGAATCCTCTCCAAAGCGAAAATAGTCAATATGGAATTGTAGCCAAAATTCTTGGTTCTTCCATTCTTTACTTTCGAGAGTTGTTATTTTATGACAGGAAGTACCACCTCGCACCAATTGAACACCTTCGGTTCCAGGCATTCCAGGGCATACTACATGTAAGATCTGTTGGTCAAGTGTAAAGCCGCGCTGCGAGCCAATCTAGCAAAGGTAAATAAAATGGTCCTTAAGGGCCGATCAATGACATCCCAGATATTGATCTTGCCATCTCTGCTAGGCGGAGATCCATCTCTGCAGAACTGACGAATATAGTCTTTCACAGATTCACCTCCATGAGCGAACTCTAATAGTGAAAGAGGGGCACCACACCTCGACAACCCCATCAGGAAGTAAATATCATCAACTGTCAATGGAATAAATTTTCCTCTGATCTGGAATACCATGTCAATCGGATCCCAAGCATCGAGAAAATACTGCAACAAACTGATTTGTTGCATCATGCTGGATATGGGGAAGAACATTAGCAAGCCACAGTTTCGTAATGTGGCAACTGCGCCCTGGTCATGTAAGGAAATCATGTCCTCTTCTTCATGTTGATGTTCATGTGCATGCCATGTAACGACCATCTTGATCCAACAAAAATATGAAATGAAAACAAAAGATAAGTTAGGATCCAAATTTGAACAAAAACAGGAAACAATTTCATGAAAAATCAATGTTTAAAGTTACCCTTCAATGACCATCGCACCCTGCCTTTGAGCAAGGTGAGATGCATATTGATTGGCCAGTGTATAGCTTAGTATGCATCACACCTTTCGATATAGGCTAGGTGCAATGGTTGGAGAATGAATTCTTCAAACCCAGGGGCCCCGAAAAATGGAAAAAATTGCTCAGGATCAAGAAAATATGGAATGAAAATGAAGAGCTCAGGGTTATCACCTACCTGGTCTTGATGGCGCGAAGAGTAGTCCACCAGATGTTATGAAACCAGCTCATAAAAAGATAGAAATATAGATAAAATCCTTAGAATTTAGTCTCTTCGAGGGGGAAACCTCCTTTACATTACACAAATGAATAATTCTTTGATGATTCAAATGACAAAACCTCCTTTCTATATATAGGAGTCTAAGGATTCACAATATAACCCAACAGACCTAACAATAATAATATAAAGGCACAAAAATAACAATAGAGCGGTTCTATGGGGCATAGTAATAACAATTTGGGGACAATAGGGGCACAACAATATTAATAAGGGATACACCTACAATAGTAATGGGGTAATCACTAGTATTATAGGGACCTAACATGCCCCTCTCCTTCAAAAAAGTGTTGTCCTCAATGCTTGAGTAGTTCTGGATGCTTCCGTATAAAATTTTTATCCTCCCATATGGAATCTTGAGCAGATAAGTTCTTCCACTTGATGAGAGACTCCGAAATTGATCGATTTCGTAGATGTCGAGTTCTTGTTTCTATGACTACTTCTGGTTCTAATATAATTTTTCCTTCCTCATCAAGTTCTGGCAATATTGTTTGAACTAGGAGCTTGTCACCTATAACCTTCTTTAAACATGAAACATGGAAAACTGGGTGCACTCAAGAAGCTGCAAGAAGTTCCAATTTGTATGCCATAGTACCAATCTTTTGCAACACCTTATACAGACCATAATACTTTGGTGATAATTTATTATTCTTCTTAGCTTGCTTGAGGGACATTTTTTTATATGGTTGTAGCCATAGGAATACCCAATCACCTACATCAAAACTTCTTTCGCTGCGATGTTGATCTGCCTGTTGTTTCATTCTATTCTGCGCCAACGCAAGGTTATCCTTTAAGAGTTGGAGGACTTGTTGTTGATGCTCGATGTGATGTTCCACTGCTTGAACCTTAGAATTTTCTCTTAAATATGAAGTGATGGATGGTGGCTGATATCCATAAAGTGCCATAAATAGGGTCATTTTTGTTGCTGTATGGAAGCAAGTGTTATACCACCATTCAGCCAGAGGCAACCATTTGACCCATTGTGTCTGTTTATTAGATACAAAGCAATGAGGATATCCTTCTAAACATTTGTTTACTATCTCAGTTTGCCCATTAGATTGAGGATGATAAGATGTGCTATGAGCTAACTGAGTACCGAGACAAGAAAATAATTCTGTCCAAAAATTTCCAGTGAAAATGGGATCTCTGTCACTTACAATAATCTTTGGGTTTCCATGTAGCTTTTGAATTGTTTCCATAAATGCAGTAGAAACTGTACTGGCTTTAAATGGATGTGATAATGCACAAAAGTGTGCATACTTGGTAAGTCTATCAACTACCAGAATTATGACACTCTTTCCCTCAGACTTGGGTAAAACTGTGATAAAATCCATTGAAACCTTCTCCCAATGTTGGCTTGGAATGGATAAAATTTTAATAGACCCGGGGTCTTAATTGATTCAACTTTATTTTGTTGGAAAACCAAACATTCTGCCACAAACTTTTGAATATCCGATTTAAGGTCATCCCAAAAAAATTCCTTCTTAACCCTATGGTATGTTTTTAAAAATCCTGAGTGCCCTCCTAAGGGAGAAGTGTGAAATTCCATAAGAATCTTTTGTTTGAGTTGGGAACTCTTACAGAGGTATAAGTGATTTGTGTACCATAACGAATCATTTTTCCAACTAAATGTATTAGATGTACTGGAAACTTGTTGTAACTTTCGAATAAGTGCCCACACTTCTTCATCATTCTTCCATTCCTCCCTTGCTTCGTTTATCCAATCTGGTTGGATAATAGAAATGGCGCACAACAATGCGTCCATATCCTCATCCTTTCTTGAGAGTGCATCTGCCACCACATTTTGCTTCCCTTTTTTGTAGATGATTTGAAAGTCATAACCCAACATCTTTGTGACCCACTTTTGTTGCTCTTCAGAGGATAACATTTGTTCTAAAAAGTATTTAAGGCTATCATGATCCATTTTTACCTTGAAGTGTCTTCCCATTTTGTAGGGTCGCCATTTCTTAAGTGCATGTAGTATTGCCAACATTTCCTTCTCATAAATAGCTTTGTGTAAAAACTTTCCCTTGATTGGACGACTTTCAAAAGCAATGGGTCTTTCATCTTGCATTAAAACAACACCAATTCCACTTCCTAAAGCATCACATTCCACAATAAAGGTTTTTGTGAAGTCCGGTGTAGCCAAGACCGGTGCTTGGCACATTGCCTCTTTAAGATGTTCTAAGGCCTTTGTTGCTTCTGGAGTCCATGAAAATGAATCTTTCTTCAATAATGTTGTTAGAGGTGATGCTATTCTCCCATAATTCTTAACAAAGTTGTGATAATACCCTGTCAACCCAAGAAATCCTCGCAGATGCTTTATGGATGTGGGGATTTTCCATTCCTTAATGGCTTTAATTTTGCTAGGGTCTACCTTAACTACTTCATGAGATCCAATATGACCTAGATATTCCACCTCTTGTACTCCTGTTGGCCAGATAAATCGATCTTGTGGACAAGACCGATCTCCCTAGTATCAGAAGATAGTCTAGCAATAAGCAGACAAACAAATCTTTCTCTAAACATATGCGATTCATAAATAAAAACTATAGAGGTGTTCAGACCCTACCTTAAGTCCAACGCTAGTTTATAGCAGCCATCTTTCAACCGTCCAAAAGAGTTTCCTTTCGAGAACCTGCAATCACAAACAAGAAAACATCAAATAGCACCTGCATAGCTAATATCATAAATCATGTACATTATGGTAATCAAGGAATCCATAGAATAAACCATAAGGCAACAGCTTATTGAGAAAAACAAACTTATTTGTATTAAATTTGAAGTAGAAGATCCTTACAACCTTTTTCAGCCTTGATGTTGAACAAGCTCTTCCCAGGATCCGAAACAGAATTTCTTTTACTTTGACAAGCCTTGCACTCTTCCAAATGAGATCAAAGAGGTATGCAGTCTCTCCTCATAAAAGCTCAATTAAGAAGACTAAGTTCCAACAACATTCCACCTCAAAAATATTCAGCTTTCCAACTCCCAAGTAACTAGCCCAATGCTTCATTTTATAGTGCAGAGGAAGGAGGTTATAGGTCCACCTATGAAGGGATAGAGTCCTCGTTCAAGGGATAAGCTCCTCACATCAAGGGGTTAGCTCCTTAAGGTATGGGATGCATGAATCTTAAGGGAGTGAACTTGCCACCTCAAGATCCCTTCCAGAAGCTTCTAGAAATGACTCAAAGTAAGTTCTTAAGAATATACTTGCGCCTTTTTAACTTTTACAGGGGTCTGCACCCATAACACAAAGACAGAGCGGTCAGGTGCACAGGAGACACGACCATTAGGTGCGGGACTGTAGGTAATGCAAAGAGAATGTGCAGAACCAGAGTTTTATAGACTTTTGAGGGATTTCTCTAATTTTCAAGGCTTGATATCAGGAACTGAGGCTTAAGACTTACAAAGGAGGAAAGTATGAGTGGTAATGGACTCACACAAATTGCAGAATGTCAAGGTGACAATTTTTTGTGCAACAGATTGCCCCCTAAAGTGTGAAGTCTGTAATAGATGAAGATAGAGTTTGTCATCTATGAAGAGTGAAGTACTTTATCATTTCAAGGATCAACCTATGGACACCCCAGTTGGAACTTGTAAAAAAATTCAATGCAAAATATATATATGTGAACATATCATGGCTGAGGTAAGCATTCCCATACTCAGATCAAAATTGACTAGAAAACTGACTAAACTATTCTGATACATGAATGATTTTGTAATACATCAAGAGTGCAAACATATGTAGACACAGTATGGGTGCATCCATCTGTTTATGAATAGTCCATTGTATAATGAATAACAAAATTCCTCATAGCCTGGATGGTAGAAACTAGATCCACGGTCTTGATTTCTGCTTCCCGAACTAGTACGATTCTATCCATGTGAATGAATGTGTCGAAGTCGAACATGGTAGAAACCACTTGATTACTAGTCAATGATGTGAATTGTTAACAAGTGTGAGAGAAACCACCAGTAATGTCAATGGCTCTCAAAGTACTCAGTACAATCCATGAAATATGAATAAATGAGCTGATGTTGAACATGTCATAAAATCCTTTAATCGAAGGTCAATGATGCAACCCGTCGTCGAAGGCGAGAAACCTGCCATTAGGGCATGCAGCTTTCAAGGTACTGACGATTTCTAGATCATGTTTCTAGATAATGAGCTAAAGTTGATAGAAATCGATTTGTCATAGGCAAGCCTACAACACGAAATCATAGATCAAGTTTTAAAGAAATATATTGGCAAGGACTAACTCAGGGATGGTCAAAATGTACGACAGATATTTTGCAGATGAATGGTTTATTTGAACTGACCTTTTGAACACATAACGACACTGCAGATGGTTTGGTGACAATTGACCCAAGGCTAATACCCAGAAATCGGTTGAAGACTTTCAATATGGTTTGATTAACTGTTAGGCAAAGGATTTCCCAACCCAGGTGAACAAAAAGTGTCGTGTTCAAGAGTGGTTAACTGCTTTTCTAAAACACAAAGTGTAACAAACAGGTTCATTTTTCTCTCTTTTCCCCCACCATTTCTTGGCAAGTATCTCTTTATTTTTGACAAGCTTGAGGAGGATAACATTTGCTTGTTTATAAGCTCATCCTTTGGATGAGTCCAACTTGGTTTAAAATTCGAACCCTAAGAAGGAGTGGTTCGTTCCTGTTTAAAATTGAACGGGTCCTTTACTGTTAAATTTTAACGAGTCCAGTATAGGAAAAACTCAGTGTTTTTCAATTTTAGGGAGTTAGAAGAAAAAATTAAGAAAAATCCATAGGTGTCTTTTTTCGTAAATTTGTGTCCCCCAAGCCCGAAAAAGTATAAAATAATACTTGAGAGAACCGCTTAACCATTATGATCAAGGAGTACTTTTCATAATTAGTGGCTTCGATCGGAAAATGTAAAAAAGCGATCGAAGACATGTCGTTTTATAACCAATATTGAACTTGAAACGACAAAAGTCTGGCGATATTTTCATGTTTATACGGTCAAAAAAGAGCTGTAAGTGGACCGCCTTTTTAATTCTGTTTAATGAGTTTAGAAAGGAAAACCTCTGCAATCTTTTCAATGTTTCCCTTTTTCGTAAATTTTGGAAGAGTCCGAAAAAGTGAGAAAAGTATGCTCTTTGTTGAAAATTATCGATTTTCCCTGAAAAATCCAATACTCTGCACAAAAACTCAAAACTTACTCATACCTGTTTAAGATAAATAAAGATGTATCAAAAAGTTACCTTTTTAAAGTGAAAAATAAATATATTAAAAATTCATTTGTTCAAAAAATCCTATAAAAAGGGTTTTTGTAAATTCATTTTTACGATTTTGATTTCAGAGTGAGAAGTGAGAGCTTTTGGGTAAGAAACTTCCTGTGAAGATTGTGGAAAATCCGTCTGTTGGAATTGAAAACCGTCAGCTCTAGGTAATCTACATCATCCTTATCTTGCATTTCAACTATTTACATTTCATTTTTAGGCTTTAATTTTGATTTTTGGAGGAGAAATGGTTTAGGAAATCGCTCGCGGGGTTCGCAGGTGCAACATGCGGCCCCTGCAGACCCCGACCTTTTTCTACAAAGAAAAAAGTCATGGGTCTGAACCTATTGCTTACAACATGTGTGGACCTACGCACTGTATGTAACCAGTGGGTGTGGACCCCGCGAAATGGAATTTAAAAATTCAAATTTCTCCATTTCCGCCCAAAAATTTTCGAACTAAATTGTTCTAATATGTCGTTTTGCATTGTAGGACATAAAAATGCTTATTTGGCATGAACGCGAGCATGAGGATGTGGATTTTGCCGCAATAAGTCATCCACCCACAATGGATGCATTGAGAGCATGTGGACTGTTTAAGTTCTGGTCCATACCAGGCATGAGGGCCCAAGTAGACTTCTTGCAATGGCTGGTAGGTAGGCGGAACATACAGGACCATTGTTTCATGATTGGTGGCCACCGACTTGAAATTGAGCTAGAGGACATATATTTTTTGACTGGTTTGCCCAAGAGAGGCAAATGATTATCTCTTTTCAGGACTAGGCTAGGTGGCCAGTCTGTCGCTAGTCTCCGATTGGAGTATTGCAATGATCAAACAAAGGACAAACGGATCGATATTAAAACTATCGACTGCCCTGAACTTAAGGTTATTGCTTCAATGTCACCAAACTATGAGGGAGTGCAGTATTGCATGTAGCTACTGGATCCCAGATGCAGATGGTTGTAGATTGTTATTGAGGTACCATCTTCAACTGATGTGAGGCTGTGTTGGCAAATGTAAAAGGCCAACTAACCAGAGCAAAGAACGGACAACTAAAAAACTTTGGATATGGTTTCCTCATTGTGAGCTTTGGTCTAGAGGGGGTCCCTATGCTGGTCCCACAGCAACTTTCTGTTGAGGCTGGTCTTCCTCGAGAGCCTAGGATAATGCATTCGGTTGCTTTGATGGCCCGTCACCCTAAGGAGGGTTCAAAGGTTGTTCGATTTACGCCTAAGTATTTTCGTTGGTTGAGGAACCAACTTTTTGTGATTCAATATTTTCCATATGCTGGGATGGATTATCGCGGTGACGCAGACATGATTCTTCCACCAGGAAATCAGTGGGATGATTAAGGTAAAATCATTTTCAACACTTTCTAAGTTTTAACTAATTTTTTTTTGTTTTTTAAATCGTCCAAAAAGTGACAATAAAAAGTTTTAAATGAAGATGTGGGTGCACGACGACTAGCCACTCTCCAACCTTCTGAGAGGAGACACCCAGCTGCAGCAGTAACAGCCCCACAGGACCAATCTATAGAGATCCTGACCGATTTGGAAAATCATCTAGAGCGCTTGACAATAGATATTCCAGAGACTAGCATAGATGATATTCCACTTAGGTTACAGCGATATGTGATTGGGGTCCTAGGACCTTTTATGAGGTTCCTTTGTAGGGTGGCCCGAGCAGTGGTTTCTTATCGTGATCATCACCAGGGATAGGATGATCACTTTTGTAGACTCACATGACATTTTTGTCTTTTTGTACTATCATTTTTGCCGATCATAAGGTGTTTTTCAACCTATGATCGAAGACGATGTATATTTGACACACTTCTATGCTATGATATATCACTATTACCAACTATCTTGTGTAACATGTTATTGAATGTTTTAAATTTACTGTTTTGATTATTGCAAATGTCTATTTATCATACGAGAAGAAACTGCATCTGCTAATGTATTTAAATGTCTTGGAATATGCTGATATTCAACGTAATCAAATTCACTCTCTAAGAGATGAACTCTAAAAAATAATCTTAATAACACTGGATTTCTAATGACATAAACCCTGTTAAGCTGTAATGCAACGAGTTCAGAATCTAACCTAACAATCAAACTCCGAATCCCAAATGAGATGGATTCAGATAATAACTCAATCACTACACTATACTATGCAATGTTATTCGTTATTTGACCTAGGCTTACCCCATGCATAGATAATAACTCATCAGAGGGTGAATAGATAACCCAAGCCGCAGAAGAAATGTTCCATGTACTACGACAAGCACTATCAGCAAAACCAATGTATGTTTGAAGAGACGTCAACATCTACAATATCAAGAGTAAAATCAAGATAAGCAGGAAAAATGATAAAAGCACTCTCTAAACTAGGCACACTTTCTAATCTAAAACACACCAGCTATAAATAAACTAATCTAACAAAAATCTCCACACCGAAATTTAAGCATAATATCTATTCAGATAAAGCCCATTTCTGGGTTTACCCAACGAGACACCGTCAAAATCTACCAATTCATAGGCCCCTTTTGCTAGCTTTCGCTTAACAATATAAGTACCATGCCACATAGCTACAAATTTTCCAGCCCCTAGCTTATCATTTGCTTGATCGTATAGTAAAACTAGGTCTCCTTTCGAAAAATTACGAGGTGTAACATTTCGGTCGTACTGAGCTTTTATTTGTTTCGCGTGAGTCTCGATTGCTAATGCAACATTGTGCCGATTCTCATCTAACTAAGCTAAGTACAAAAAACGTTTCTCCTCTTCAGAAGTGGCTAGGAGTAATTCTATGGCTAATTGTAATGACGGAATTTCGCATTCAATAGGTAACACTGCTTCTAAATCATAAATGAGTTGATGTTTTCACTGAGGTTCAATATGCCCAAAGTGCTAAAAATAACATGTTATGCCAATTCAAATTATGAATACCAATGATTCGTTGGATCATAGTGACTAAAACTTTATTGATAGCTTCAACCAGACCATTAGCTTGTGGGTAATATGGAGTAGAACTATCGTGACACAGGCCAAGTTGATGTGTCAGTTCAGTATTCATGATGTTTCAAAAATGACTTCCATGATCAGTAATAATAACTTGAGGAACACCAAATCTAGCAATTATATTATTGAATATTAAAGTTGCAGTAGTTTTGCTATCTGCCGAAAATGTAGGCATCGCCTCGGTCCACTTAGTAAAATAATCTACCGCTAGGATGATATATGCATGCCCCTCAGCTGAATGAGGGTTACATGTGTTATCACTGAAAATTCTAATGCCAAAATTTCTCAGACTAGCTTGAGGACAAAAGCACATAGATCCTTTCGGCAGTTTCGCAGCGCAACATGTTTAGGTGGTTTCGTAGCGCATAGTTCATATTTTGCACTGACTGCGCTACGAAATTCGGGAAATACACCAAAAGTGGGAAGAACGGGCTCTGGCCACCGTTTCTTGTTTATAATTTGAAAAATGTCTGGAAGAACAGAAAGATATACTAAGGAGCTTGTTCTTACTGTTGACATAGAGCATTTAAATCTGTTTGCTGGCCTTGCTAATGGTGTTGAGTGTTTGGTACAAGTTCAGTCAATATTATCAGAGGATGCTAAAATTGGTTACAATTATGTGCAATAAAGGATGTGCCCCCATGTTGTCTGATTAATCTGAAGGTAATGAGTTCCTATGTAGAGAAGTGCATTCTGAAAATTATGAATCTCTTCTTTGTCTACTTATGAATGATTTTCTATCCCTTGCATTGGATCCATTTTATGGGGTTGAAAGGGACTGTCCATCAAAGGTATCTCATTTCTTCTTAAAGTTCAGATCTCTGGTTTATCAGAAAAGTCTGACTTCAATTTCATCTTTGGAGGCATCTAAAAATGTTGAATCATTACACAAGGTCAGAGATATTCAGGAAACTAAGAACATAAATGCTAGACGGGAGTTTGATCTCTTTTCATCCTTGCCAGAGTCAAATGATCCTAATGTCAAGGATCCCTTAGCTGATGAAAATGGCAATTCAAAACCAAATGAAGTCACTCCCTTAACACATTCCAAGGTAAAGAAACTCAAGACAGTCGGATTTTGGCAATAAGCTGTGATTTTTGAAATTACACAGCAGTTTCGCAGCGCGCTGCGAAACCCCTGTAGCAGCCTGTTTCAGCAGAAAAAACTCTGTTTTCTGCGTTTACTAGCAAATTTCCAGAAGGGATTCTGAGCAGCTGAAAACTTAATTTTGAAAACTGAAAGAGGCTTTTATTCCTAACATACCAAAAAACAAAAACCTCTTTCAGTTTCTTCAAATTCATTCTGAGGTGGGCGGAATTTATGTTTAAACTTGCGCTACGAAACTGCGAAACTGCTGTAGGTTCTGATTTATAAGGAAAATGAGCAGTTTAATGGTGAGGTCATCAGATTTTTGAAGGAAAAGCCAAAGTAATGAAGGAGATATCACTCAAGGCTATCATAGCCATTTAGAGAATGACAGGTGGACCTTTTGGTAAAGGTGAAGTTTTTGTCTCAAGTTAAATTTTTGAAAAAGCTACTTTATGACAAATTAGGGTTTAGCAGAATGGCATACGAGGGATATCTTTTTGGTTCATACACCTGGCTATCCATGAGGCTTCCAACGCATTTGAAGTATGGTGAGGCTCGTAAGTTTTGGGATATTAAAGGAGCTGGGACATGTTGCTTGATTTTCTGAAGATGGTAGGAGACAGGCACCATAAAAATAGGAATTTTGATCTTAATGATAAATGATCCATCAGCGCCTTCAGGTATCCAAAGTCAGCATTCCTTGCACCTGTAGCTCAGTCATCTTGAGCCTAACCAACAAAAGACAGCTGTCAAAGATCAAGAAAGGAATCAGGCATACGAGGAGATGAAGTTAGAGTTTTAGTGTGATTAGGACTCTTTGTAATTACAGCTCAATACTTTATGTACTTAATGAGTTTGTTTAAAGTAGATAAGGATAGTTAATGATAGTTCATCGAGCTCCCCTCATGCTTGAGGAGGAGACTCGAAGTAGTTAAGTATGTTTTCCTATATATAGTGGAAACTCTGATGTAATTAGGGTTGGAAATTTATGAAAAAAACAGAGTTTTTATATCAGCTTATGTAAAAGACTTTTGACAGTAATAGAAAGATTACTTTTTCTTCCCAAGATTCATCTCGTGTTCAATGCTCAGAATATATGTGGCTTTGTCTTTATCCTTTTATGTTTTACAGCTCACTAAATATGCAATCACTCTGAATTCACCTAGTGCTCAGACTTCCTGTGTATATTTATGAGTTGAGGTTCCTTTTGAGAAATGTTCTGAGTGTTTAAACATTATATGCCTTGGCTTCCATGATTGAGTAGTTATTAGTTTACTGCAGAAGTGTTTGACTCCATGAGCCCAATGGAAGAAGTGTTATTTTGTTGTTCCAACCAGCTTATTTTCATGTACTGTTTGAAGAGTTAGCCATCTTTTCTAGTTATTGATTCCTATCAAAAATCTGTGAGAGAGCCCTCTCTGACTAAGGAGGCTAAGCCTTAGTCTAAAGCCTGGTTTGAAGTAGTTGCATGAGATCTTGCTAAGTAGCAGCCCTTAGTACACGATTTTGTGATAACATTTTGGTGCGTCTGCCGGGAGCCTGAAGGTTATTCTTTCCCGAAATTATGAAGCTGAACTTCTGAAGGTAGCAGGAGCTCAGAAGGTTTTCGAGGCTGCAAAACTATCTTGGCGACTCCATTGTCGAAGAATTCAAAGTTCATACATTCATGGTGATTCCACTGGAGTTATGAAGGACCCAGAAGCTGCCATTCTTAGTTCAAGGTATGCATGCATAGATTTCTCAGGAATTCGTGGTTTCCCAAATCATTTTCCCAAATTCAACGGAGAAGATTTGAGTTTAACCTTGAAGCATATAACAGATTTTTGTCATTTTACTGAGCTTCTTAGAGTTAAACATGAGGATGTTTGCATTATGTTATTCTATGATTCACTTCAAGGGAAATGCAAACAATGGATTGAAAGTTTTCCTATCAAATCCGTTAAGTCATTTCAAGACTTATGGCTTATGTTTTTGGAGGAATGGATAGATAGGTCAAAGGTGGTGGTAAACTCTCCTTCAGTTGAGGGTTTCAAACAATGGAATGATGATCATAGTAAAGAAGAAATAAATGAATCTTTTTCTTTGTCCTTATCCTCATATCTAAAATCCTTTGACTGCAAGGCAGAGGATAAGATGAAATTTTTTGATGAATTTGCCAAAGACATTGAGAAAGACATTGAAGGTTTAGAAGGTCAAATTCAGGCATATAATTTTCATAATCATGATCATTATTTTCAGCAGCTTTCTATGGCAGAACATAAGGAGAGAGTATTGTTTCCTTTCTCTTTTACACTTGAGGAACTGAACACTGTTGTTGAAGATCAGTTTGCACAGCTGGAAAGTTACAAGGAAAAACAAGCTGATCATGTATTCTGGGATCCTGTAGCTGATTACATGGAAGAGTTTTACTCTCAAGTTTTTCAGTTTTCCTATAAAGATCAGAGACAATTTCAGTGGCAGGGGTCATCACACTATCAGATTGGCTCCGAACTCCGACGCAGTCAAAGAAATCAAATATCAGATAAAACAGAGGATTGGCTACATTGGAAATTTCATATTGATTGAGCAGAAAGAAGTTGAAATGGTTAGGGTAGGTAGGTAGAGGTAAATGCAAATAAGCTCAAGGTTAATTGAGCATTTTTTTTTTCAGTAGATGTAGCTTTCTTTCTCCTACAGTCATGCTGGTCAAGCAAATTTCTGTTTGTCACAAATGGATAAGGCACTGGAGCTGCATGTTCTTAGTGTACCACAAGGGCACACTATCCCAAGTGGAGCCACTGTTATCACTGAAAATTCTAATGCCAAAATTTCTCAGACTAGCTTGAGGACAAAAGCACATAGATCCTTTCGGCAGTTTCGCAGCGCAGCATGTTTAGGTGGTTTCGTAGCGCATAGTTCATATTTTGCATTGACTGCACTACGAAATTGGGGAAATACACCAAAAGTGGGAAGAACGGGCTCTGGCCACCGTTTCTTGTTTATAATTTGAAAAATGTCTGGAAGAACAGAAAGATATCCTAAGGAGCTTGTTCTTACTGTTGACATAGAGCATTTAAATCTGTTTGCTGGCCTTGCTAATGGTGTTGAGTGTTTGGTACAAGTTCAGTCAATATTATCAGAGGATGCTAAAATTGGTTACAATTATGTGCAATAAAGGATGTGCCCCCATGTTGTCTGAGTAATATGAAGGCAATGAGTTCCTTTGTAGAGAAGTGCATTCTGAAAATTATGAATCTCTTCTTTGTCTACTTATGAATGATTTTCTATCCCTTGCATTGGATCCATTTTATGGGGTTGAAAGGGACTGTCCATCAAAGGTATCTCATTTCTTCTTAAAGTTCAGATCTCTGGTTTATCAGAAAAGTCTGACTTCAATTTCATCTTTGGAGGCATCTAAAAATGTTGAATCATTACACAAGGTTAGAGATATTCAGGAAACTAAGAACATAAATGCTAGACGGGAGTTTGATCTCTTTTCATCCTTGCCAGAGTCAAATGATCCTAATGTCAAGGATCCCTTAGATGATGAAAATGGCAATTCAAAACCAAATGAAGTCACTCCCTTAAAACATTCCAAGGTAAAGAAACTCAAGACAGTCGGATTTTGGCAATAAGCTGTGATTTTTGAAATTACACAGCAGTTTCGCAGCGCGCTGCGAAACCCCTGTAGCAGCCTGTTTCAGCAGAAAAAACTCTGTTTTCTGCGTTTACTAGCAAATTTCCAGAAGGGATTCTGAGCAGCTGAAAACTTAATTTTGAAAACTGAAAGGGGCTTTTATTCCTAACATACCAAACTACAAAAACCTCTTTCAGTTTCTTCAAATTCATTCTGAGGTGGGCGGAATTTATGTTTAAACTTGCGCTACGAAACTGCGAAACTGCTGTAGGTGCTGATTTATAAGGAAAATGAGCAGTTTAATGGTGAGGTCATCAGATTTTTGAAGGAAACGCCAAAGTAATGAAGGAGATATCACTCAAGGCTATCATAGCCATTTAGAGAATGACAGGTGGACCTTTTGGTAAAGGTGAAGTTTTTGTCTCAAGTTAAATTTTTGAAAAAGCTACTTTATGACAAATTAGGGTTTAGCAGAATGGCATACGAGGGATATCTTTTTGGTTCATACACCTGGCTATCCATGAGGCTTCCAACGCATTTGAAGTATGGTGAGGCTCATAAGTTTTGGGATATTAAAGGAGCTGGGACATGTTGCTTGATTTTTTGAAGATGGTAGGAGACAGGCACCATAAAAATAGGAATTTTGATCCTAATGATAAATGATCCATCAGCGCCTTCAGGTATCCAAAGTCAGCGTTCCTTGCACCTGTAGCTCAGTCATCTTGAGCCTAACTAACAAAAGACAGCTGTCAAAGATCAAGAAAGGAATCAGGCATACGAGGAGATGAAGTTAGAGTTTTAGTGTGATTAGGACTCTTTGTAATTACAGCTCAATACTTTATGTACTTAATGAGTTTGTTTAAAGTAGATAAGGATAGTTAATGATAGTTCATCGAGCTCCCCTCATGCTTGAGGAGGAGACTCGAAGTAGTTAAGTATGTTTTCCTATATATAGTGGAAACTCTGATGTAATTAGGGCTGGAAATTTATGAAAAAAACAGAGTTTTTATATCAGCTTATGTAAAAGACTTTTGACAGTAATAGAAAGATTACTTTTTCTTCCCAAGATTCATCTCGTGTTCAATGCTCAGAATATATGTGGCTTTGTTCTTATCCTTTTATGTTTTACAGCTCACTAAATATGCAATCACTCTGAATTCACCTAGTGCTCAGACTTCCTGTGTATATTTATGAGTTGAGGTTCCTTTTGAGAAATGTTCTGAGTGTTTAAACATTATATGCCTTGGCTTCCATGATTGAGTAGTTATTAGTTTACTGCAGAAGTGTTTGACTCCATGAGCCCAATGGAAGAAGTGTTATTTTGTTGTTCCAACCAGCTTATTTTCATGTACTGTTTGAAGAGTTAGCCATCTTTTCTAGTTATTGATTCCTATCAAAAATCTGTGAGAGAGCCCTCTCTGACTAAGGAGGCTAAGCCTTAGTCTAAAACTTGGTTTGAAGTAGTTGCATGAGATCTTGCTAAGTAGCAGCCCTTAGTACACGATTTTGTGATAACAACATGTAATAAAGTCAATACCCCACTTTGCGAAAGAAACAACAACAATTATAGGGTGGAGAGGAGTGGGTGGAGCACGCATCTTACGATAAAAAATTTGACAATTGTGGCATTTCCGGACAGCATAGATACAATCTTTGAATAAGGATGGCCAGAAATAACCAGTGCATAATATATTTTGGGTTGTGGCATACCCAGACATATGACCACCACATGCTCTAGAGTGACAGTCATTCAGAACCTTTTCAGCTTCTTCATGAGTTAGACAACGTCCGAAAACAGAATCTGCCCCACAACGATAGAGTGTATCACCAATAATATTGTATTGTTGGGATTGGAAACGTAGTTTCCGTTGTTGAGATCGTGAGATTTCAGGCCAGAAAGACTGGGTTTGGAGATAAACAATAATATCTCCATACCATGGATCAAGAGTACTGATAAGAAACAAGGATTCCTCCGTAATGGGTTCTTCCACCACAGTTTCAGTATCAGTACGCAGGAAACCACACATCAGTTCCGCAAAAACCAAAGACTTCTTTGCCTTGGATTTTTCAAATTCCAAGTCAAATTCCTGCAGGATAACTATCCGTTTGGAGTACTTGCCCCCTAGCAATTGTTTGGTCAAGATATACATCATAGGGTTACAGTTAGAAATTACCGTGGTTTTGCGAAATAAGATGTAGTGACGAAATCTTTGGACGGCTTGAACAACTGCCAAGGCCAATTTCTCCACATGCGAATATTTAAGTTTAGTCGGATTCAGAGTTTGACTAAGATAGTAAATCACATGTTCATTTTTGAATTCATATTCCTGAACTAAAACCATCCTAATGGTGGAATGAGAAGCAGTGAGGTAGAAAAAGTAATCTTTATTGTAATTGGGAGGATGCAGTAACGGCGCATGGGTTAATGTGTGTTTAAGTGCATCAAAAGATTTGTTAGCTATCTCATCCCAAAAGCATGGAGTATTCTGTTTCAACAACCTGGTAAAACCTTTCGTTATCTCGGCGTAGTTAGGAATGAAACAACGTAAAAAGTTTGCTTTCCCTTGCAAACTTTGGAGTTGGCAAAGAGTCGAAGGAGGAGGTAATTTGATGATAGCTTCAACCTTCGAGGGATCGACATGAATGCCAGCATTTGAAATGACAAATCCCAGTAAACAACCCATTTCTACACAGAATACACATTTGTGTGGATTTAGCCTAATTTGATAATGCCTACATCTCATAAAGATAGCTCGTAAATGAGTGAGATGATCGGCTCTACGTAATGAATGGGCAGGTAAATCATCGAGATAAAGCTGCACAATGTGCTTGATGTCATGAAATGTGTAAGACATAGCCCTTTGAAAAGTTTCTCCAACGTTCTTCAATTCAAAAGGTAATTTGCAATAAGCAAATGTCCCCCATGGACAAATGAAAGTTGTTTTAGGTTGATCAGTAGGGAGTATGTTGATTTGATTGTAACTGGAAAAACCATCCATAAAGGAGAACATTTCACTATCGGCACAATCATCAATAATTTGATTGATATAGGGGGTTGGATAATTGTCTTTAAAACCATCTCGATTAATATCCCTATAATCGATACATATTCCTATCATTCCTTGCTTTTTGTTAACAGGAACAATACTCGATACCCAATCTATTAAAGGAATTGGATAAATAAAACTTGCATGAAGTAATTTCGCAACTTTAGCTTTAATAGCAACGGCTTTTCTCAGATGTATTTGACGCAAATGTTGCTGGATAGGTTTAGCATCCGGGTAAGATTTAATTTCATGGACAACAATTGATGGATCAATTCCTGGCATTTCTTCATATGACCAGGCAAACACGTCACGAAATTCTTGAAATAAGGCTTTATAAGTTTGGATTTCATTGTTCGTACATGAAGCACCTATATGCATGTTTTCAATAATTCTGGGTTTAACTGAAATGTCAATAGGAACCGTTCGAGAGATATTTCCCAAATTTAACTCAGAATCAGGATTTTACAATGGATTATGTGGTTTTTTGACATAGTCAATAGTAAAAATAGATGAAAAATCACTTTCAAAATGATCAAGCTCAAGTAAAAACGAAGATCGATGATGAAGATCTTCCCATGGTAAATAATCAATAGACAAAAGTTCACGAATCTGCTCATCTGTATGAACAAGATCAAAAAATGTTGTTGAAGCCGAGGTTGAGATCAAAAGTGATTCCCCATGGATCACATTCATTGGATCAGATTCGGTTGAACAAGAGTCAGAAAACGACTGTACAGCCTGATATGCAATTTCAAATGGACTCAAAGGCATCACGCCATCAAATGAATCTACCTCAGAATCGGAAGGTACGATCCAAGGATCATCAAAAGCAATAGTGTTCGATGAAATCATATGAATAGTTGCAATAGAAGGTGATATGTTAGGAGGAGGGAAGGAAAATGTTCCTAGTAAACCAGAATCTTTAATCAAACCTACCCCAACATCCTTGTAAGAGATAGTTGTTTAACCGACATGCTGAATACTATCTGAAGAGGCTGGGTTGGATGAAAAATAAGTTAGAGGGTACCGCTTTGTGTACTAAAGGATGAGTGCGGAGATGCCTGCATTGTCTGTAAAGAGAAAGTGCGGTCCCCTGAAAACTTCGAAAAACAAAAAATAATCCAGATTCTAAAAACTACCCAATCCAACACACATCAAGCAAAAACCAGAAACGAGAACAAGTTTCTCAAGTCAAAGACAAAGGAAAACCAAAAACCAAATTCAGGTCCCCAGTGGAGTCGCCAATTTGTTGGCCGGATAAATCGATCTTGTGGACAAGACCGATCTCCCTAGTATCAAAAGATAGTCTAGCAACAAGCAGACAAACAAATCTATCTTTCTCTAAACATATGTGATTCATAAATAAAAACTATAGAGGTGTTTAGAACCTACCTTAAGTCCAATCGAAAGAGTTTCCTTTCGAGAACCTGCAATCACAAACAAGGAAACATCAAATAGCACCTGCATAGCTAATATCATAAATCATGTCCATTATGGTGATCAAGGAATCCATAAAATAAACCATAAAGCAACAACTTATTGAGAAAAACAAACTTATTTATATTAACTTTGAAGTAGAAGAAACTTACATCCTTTTCAGCCTTGATGTTGAACAAGCTCTTCCTGGGGTCCAAAATAGGAATTTCCTTTACTTTGACAAGCCTTGCACTCTTCCAAATGAGATCAAAGAGGTATGTAATCTCTCCTCATAAAATCTCAATTAAGAAGACTAAGTTCCAGCAGCATTTCACCTCAAAAATATTCAGCTTTCCACCTCCCAAGTAACCAGCTCAATGCTTCATTTTATAGTGCAGAGGAAGGAGGTTACAGGTCCACCTATGAAGGGATAGAGTCCTCCTTCAAAGGGATAAGCTCCTCACATCAAGGGGTTAGCTCCTTAAGGTATGGGATGCATGAATCTTAAGGGAGAGAACTTGCCACCTCAAGATTCCTTCCAGAAGCTTCTAGAAATGACTCAAAGTGAGTTTTTAAGAATATACTTGCGCCTTTTTAACTTTTACAGGGTTCCGCACCCATAACACAGAGACAAAGCAGTCAAGTGCATAGGAGACACGACCATTAGGTGCAGGATTGAAGGTAATGAAAAGAGAAAGTGCAGAACCAGAGTTTTATAGACTTTTGAGGGCTTTCTCTTATTTTCAAGGCTTGATATGAGGAATTGAGGCTTAAGAGTTGCAAAGGAAGAAAGTATGAGTGGTAATGGACTCACACAAATTGCAGAATTTCAAGGTGACAATTTTTTGTGCAACAACTCCAAAGAAACATTTGTATCTTTTTGCATATAATTGTTTCTCCTCCAATAGTTGTAGCACCCTGTTAACATGTTCAACATGCTCCTTCCAAGACTTGCTGTAGATTAGTATATCATCAAAAAATACTAACACAAATTTTCTAAGGAAGGGTTTGAAAATGGAATTCATCAAAACTTGAAATGTGGAAGGTGCATTGGTAAGGCCAAAAGGCATGACCAAAAATTCATAATGACCCTCATGAGTTCTAAATGCTATTTTTGGAATGTCTTCAATCTTCATTCTGATTTGATGATATCCTGAATGAAGATCCAACTTGGTGAAGTAAATTGATCCATGCAATTCATCCAGTAATTCATCAATGAAAGGAATGGGAAACTTGTCTTTAATAGTGAGCTTGTTGAGCTCCCTATAATCTGGACACATGCACCATGATCCATCCTTCTCGTGCACCAATACTACTGTAGCAGAGAAGGAACTTTGACTAGGTTGAATTATACCAGTCTCTAGAATTTATGCAACCATACGTTCAATTTCACTCTTTTGGGCATAGTGATATCTGTACGGCTTGATGTTTGGAGGAACACTTCCTGGAATCAGATGAATAGCATGATCATAATCACAAATAAGTGGGAGACCTTTGGGAGTCTCAAATACCTTGGAAACATTGTCCAAGACTTTTTGGAGATCTGGAGAAATATATGATTTCGATGTGGAAACATCTAGCGAACATAATTGTGCAATTACATCTCTTTGTTCCTTTTTTAGAATCTTTTTCATACTATTAAAGCTTATTATCTTTCCCGGTTTCCCTGCAATACCCCTTAATTCAACTTCCTTTCCTTTTGTAGAAAATTTCATGAAAAGTTCTTGAAAATTAAAAGCTATTGTACCCAAGGATTGTAGCCATTGGACTCCTAGTATAACATCAACACTTCCCATTGGAATGGAAAGCATTGGGCTAGTCAATACATATTCTCCCATGGATAGCTTGATATTATGGCACTTTCTAGAGCAATTTATTGTTCCTCCATTTGCAACCATCACTTGACACTCTGGTGATGGATATAGGAAGCAATTCAATTCTTTTTCTACCTTACAATGAATAAAATTGTGGGTACTTCCTGAATCAATCAACACTATCACCTTTTTCTTCTTGATTTGTCCTTCTATCTTGATGGTTTGAGAAGTGGTAATTACAACCAATGCATTACAAGATATGGTCAGATTCATTTCTTCTTTATCTAGGCTTTGTTCCTGGAGTATATCCTCTTTTTTTGACCTTTCTTACTCCTTTTCTTCTTCCTCTTCACAATCTATGTAGAATAATTTCTTCTCAGCACACTTATGACCTTTAGTGTATTTTCTATCACAACTGTAACAAATCCCTTTTGCTATTTTTCTTCCAATTGTTGTGTTTTCAACCTTATAGGTTGTGGAAGACTAGCGGCAACAACACTTCCATCTTTATAGTTGTGAGTGGTATGCTTCTTGGTTGCCATAATTTTGCTTTCCGTTTTTCTTACTAACCTGAATGCCTTCTCTACTGAATCAGGTTCCCAAAGGTGAACATCATGTTGGATATTATCCTTTAAATTCCCTATGAACACATCAATCCTATGCTCCTCTAGAATATTTTTTACCCTTATGTTCAATTTTTGGAACTCCTCAATGTGCTCCATTATTGAACCCTTTTGTTTGGGACTTATCAATTGGCTAAAAAAAGTGTTGCTTTTCGTATCCTCATAATGTGTTGGCAATTATTCCGTGAAAATTTCCCAAGTGATAATTTTTTTACGAGAGCAAAGCCATTGATACCATACAAACTAATTTGGTTCCAAATATAAAGTTGCAATACGTACCTTTTGTGTGTTTTGCACATTATTGAGATTGAAAAATTGCTCCATCTATAATATCCATGTTACAGGATCCTTGCCATCAAACTTCCTCATATCGATTTTTGGAATATGGTGGGTCTTCGATCCAACATTAGAGTCTATGAAATAATGATTAACATTTCTTTTGTTTGCATCATTAGTTTCCTTTACTACCCTTTCACCATTAGTAAGTATTTCTTATAGAAAATTTGTCAAATCTTTCTTCAAATCTGCCATGCCTGTCTTCAAATATGTCTTCAAATCTATCTTCAAATCGTCCATCTTAGCTTCCACAACATTCATCTTAGCTTCCATGCCCTTTATCTTAGATTCCATGCCATTTATCTTAGCTTCTGTTAGCTTTTGTGAGAGTGACATTTGCTGCACTTTGTCTTGTAATTTTGATATATCATGTAGCATTTATTCCTCTTCTTCATGAGTCATGCTAGAGATTTCAGGTTGCTTACTAGTTGTTTGCATTTTCTTTCCTCGGGGCATCAGTTACCAATAATAATGCTCTACTATGCCCTTTGAATTCCTTCAAAATAATTTTTCAAACCAAGCTTAAGCAAAAATTTAAAAAAATCAACACACCTTTTTTTCACTTTGTAGGAGCTTGATATTGCCTCTAATGTATCTCTGTAATTTTGGATCATCCAGTTCTGAAATTGCCTCTGTGTCATCTTTCCATTGCCACCAGTCTAATCCAAATTGGATTCTCCAAGGAAGAGTTATGCCAAATCTACCACAGTGACCTGATTATAGACTAGTTTAGTAGAGTGAACTTGTATGACGTGCCACGTGTCCCTGTTTCGACCTTTAGCCTTGAATAATATATACAAGAAACTACAGTCCGTTCACTTTCTGTAACTTCTTACGAAATTTAAATCCGATGCTAAGAGAGAAGGTTATGATGATTTTCCCCAGGTCACCTATTTGGAATGTAATTCAGGAGTCTGCAAAAAGACCAACTTCCTCAGATCATATCTCCACAAATATATCTCGAAAAGCTATGAAATTCAGACCCGTGGTTCAGTGTGATTTCATCTCAAATGGGTTTTGTTTTTCATTTCTGAAAGATCGCAGAAAAAAGTTATAACAAAAATTCCACGATGACCTATTTGGACCAACAAAAACCTAGAATCCAAAGCTCTGATACCAAATGTTATGAAACTAGCTCACAAAAAGATAGAAAAGATAGATCAACGCCTTAGAATTCAGCCTCTTGAAGGGGGAAACCTCCTTTACATTACACAAATGAATGATTCTTTGATGATTCAAATTGCAAAACCTCATTTCTATATATAGGAGTCTAAGGATTCACAATATAGCCTAACTAACATAACAATAATAATACAAAGGCACAAAAATAACAATAGAGAAATTCTATGGGGCACAGTAATAACAATATGGGGACAATAGGGGCACAAAAATATTAATAAGGGATACACCTATAATAGTAATGGGGTAATCACTAGTATTATAGGGATCTAATAGCAGATCTCTCGAAATCAATTGATGAAATTTGAGGGGGAAAACCACTCCAGAACTCCAAAATCCCAAATTTGAAATGAAATGATGAAAGTGAAAGGTAAAACTACTTTTTATATTTACTATTCACGTACTTCAAGTAAAATTTTAGTTTTAATTCATTTTTCATACATATATATGTATTTTTAATCAATTTGATGGAGTAATTGAGCAGGTTGAACGATCGATGAAAGAATCTGATGTGCTAAATAGTGATTTGAACAACTTTGACCACTATACTGAGCATATGTTATGGCATGGTTCAAGCTCATTAAAAAATAAACCTACCATTGAGCATGGTTCCCCACGGTTCAAGCTCGTTAAAATATGAACCCACCTTTAGTAAATAAGTTTTGTGATTGCCATGCTATCAGCCTTTTGAGCCTTGGTTGTGTTCCTTCCATCACCTCCATTCTTTTGGCCGATCACATGCTTCCACTTGATTTTTTACCCTTTTGAGGAACAGCTGCGACGAGTGGTTTTTTTAGCCAACCTCTTCACATCGCCATGTTATGAGAAGTTCCAAGCTTACCCGGAACTAGTTGCTACCTTGGACACCACCCATTCCTAAAAAACGAGTCCCATTTAAACTCTTTTCAGACTCGTTAAACATGAAAATATTGTTGAGCAATTAGCCTTTCCAGCTCATTAAAGTAATTGAAAGTGCCATCCCTCCTGTATATTTTAATCTTTTTCGGACCTTTGGGATTATCTCATGAAAAATTTCGAGCGCTTGTCTTTTTCGACTCGTTAAAGTGATCGAAAAGTCATCCCTTTCATATTATTTTATCCTTTTCTGTACTTAAGGGATTATGCTATGAAAAGAACTGCTGGAGTTTCCTTTTCGTCCCGTCTCAAACTCTTTAAACATGAAACGGGCCGAGTTGTCCTTGTTGTTAAACTCATTAAAACAATAGCGACAAACTCATCCACTCGAGACGAGACAAAGTCCCCTTTTTGTCCCTTTTCAAAATCTCTAAACATGAAAAGAACCGAGTTGTCTTTGTCATTAAACTCGTTAAAACAATAGCGACAAACTTGTCCACCTAGATAGGAACGAGTTTCACTATCGCTAGACTCGCTAAAACATAGTGACAGGTTTGCCCGAAGGGAAAATTATAGAACAAGCATATGTTATCCTCCTCAAGCTTGACAAAAATAAAGAGGTATTGGTCAGGAATGACTAGGGAAAAAGGAAAGAAAACTTGAAGAATTTTATGGTAGCAGGTCGCTCTTGAACATGACATTTTCACTCCATCGCCATGATTGAGTCGGGTTGGGTTATTCCATTCACCGGTCATATCACCATTGGTCCTCCACACCATCCATCTTTTGGGGTTAACGTTACCAATTCATCTCAGTGTCGCCGATATGTTCAAGAGAATTCATTCAATCGAGAATTCACCATCCAGTTAATGCCTCATCCACTGCAATACCTTCACCCTCCATTTTTCATGACTGCCACTCCTGAACCTTGTGTCGTCAGATCATTTTCACCTCCATAAAATCATTTTATTCATTTCGTGTTGTTGATGTGGGATACATTAAGACCCTCCTATGATAAGTCACTTCTTGTCAACATCAGCTCATTATCCAAGGAGTTGACTTAGAAAGACCCCTTTCAGTACTTTGAAGCTTGCATGCCTCAATGGCAAGTTTCTCATTTCCGGCAACAGGTTTACATCAATGGCCTTCGACTGAAATATTTTGCGTGGTGTTCGACATCGGATCATATATTCACACCACGTGAATTGTACTGTAGTACCTTGAGGGTCATTATCATTATCGGCGATTCTTCTCGCATCTGTTAACAGCTTACATTATTGGTTGGTAATCAGGTGATGTCTTTCCATGTTCTACTTCAGAACATTTCTTCACATGGATTGACTTGTACATCGAGTGAAGATTGAACAAGTTTGGAAGACTTCGGATCTAGTTTCATCCATCCGGGCTGTGATATATTCAGAGATATAAAGACATCAAATGTACACAGAAGCTGCACAGACAGTGATCCAAGCCAATGATGATGACTCTACATATGAAGAATCACCAGTCTGCAACTGTAGATGACTATCTATTCTATGTATATGAAATGAATTTATAAATCTAAGCATGGGAATGCCTGCCTTAGCTAGATCATGAAAATTATATTATGATGATGTATTGTATTGTATCTTATACAGGTCACCTTCTAGTTCGAAAACCTCAGATCCTCATGATAAAAAATTTCACCCGAAATCAAATATTTACGACTTCATGCTTTAGGGGGCAACTATTATAGACATATTTGGGCACTTCAACCCCAATCTTATATGTCGATAAACTAGGGCTCTTTAACCCCTAAAAATTTTGTTTCATACCCTAAAGGATCATGGTCAACTGATTGCATCATTCCCCAAAAGTGCCACATGAAAAACCATCTAGAACTGGCCAAAACTGGACCATACTGACTGCTCCACTATCAGGGTGCGATGCATACTGACTTCCACACTAGCCAGATGTGATGCATACTGATGAGGCCTTCTATAGGGTGAAATGAGTGAGGATGGACAAATGTCCGAGGCAGTTTGCTAAGTGGATGCTCATGGAATTTTCTAGAAACTTCTCCTATGACACCTGCCTCTCTGAATTCGCCCAGGGATGAGTAAGAGATCCAAGAAATCTCCAAATGGAACAAAAAAAAACAAGTAGAATGACACTAATAAAAAACCCAGAGATGACTCACACCCTTGCACACATCTATAAATGGATCCCTCATCTGAGAGATCTAGAGGCTGCAATTTTGTGAATTGCAAGGAAGTGCTGATAGTTTGTATTTGAGAAAGAGTATTGTATTATTGGGTGATTTTGATTTTCATGAGATGAAGAGGGATTTGATGTTGGGAGGATGATGCTAGATCAGACAACTGGGTTGTAATTCTCCCTTCTATTTAATAAAGTTCTTTGAGTTTTCCTCCATACAATTGTGTATTTTTGAATGTTGTTATTTGTGAATGCCATTGTATGTTCATTATATTTCTGATTCTGTAATGATTATGATATAATAGATCGAGATGCTTTGATAGTCCTTTGTTACTGCGTTTCTACATGTACTCTCCAAGTGGGATAAGTATGGAGAGGAGTTGCAAGCTCTGTCAAGGGGCAGAGAGATCAAGCAAGGAGTTAAGCGAAAGATCCAGGTTGGTTCCTTTGCCTCTCTCTTATCTATCATACATAGAGGAAATGACAAATTGCTTTGAACTGTTTGTTTCTAGGGTAGTTTCCAAACCTAGAGGGCTAGTTGATCGAAAAGACACTAGTTTTCCCAGAAACACCTGTATAGCGCTGGGAGCAGTGCTCACACAAGAGGGTCGAGAGGGCTTGGATCACCCTATTGCATTTGCAAGTCACAGGTTGTCTAAAATGGAGAAGAGATTTTCCACAACCGAGCGCGAGGGGCTAGCTATGGTGTATGTGCTCCAAAAATACCGACACTATTTGCTAGGAGGACATTCCAAGATGTATACAGACCATTCCGGGCTGAAATACTTGGTCAATAAGCATGTGTTGGTGGGGCACATATGTAGGTGGATCTAGTGTTCCAAGAGTATGACTTTGAGGTCATGGTAAAGCATGGATGCCTGAATGTAGGACTGGATCACTTGTCGCGTATTGAGATGGGCGAGGAACCTACTACCGCGACCGTGCAAAAGATTCTCCATCCAGGGTTGTGGTGGCCAAACCTTCACCAGGATTCAGAAGAACATTGTAAGGCATAAGATATATGCCAGAGGATAGGTAAACCATCATGTAGGGACGAGATGCCTTTGAATCCACAAATGATGCTGCAACCCTTCGAAAAATGGATAATCGACTTTGTAGGACCTATCAAACCTCAAGGAAAAATTGGCCCGTGATACATTATCACCGTGATAGAGTACCTGACGCATTGCGCAGAAGTGTAGCCGGTCAAAGACTGCAAGGCCACCATGGCTGCAAATTTTTTGTTTGAACACATGTTGACTCGATTTGGCTGTCCGAAAATGTTAATGAGTGATTGTGGTACACATTTCCTAAATGAAACCATCAGCGCACTAATAGAAGAGTTCCCTGCGTATCATCAGAAAAGCATAACATATCACCCACAAGCCAATGAGATAGTAGAAGCATTCAACAAAATACTGGAGATTATGCTAACCAAAGTATGCAATGCATAGTGGAGTGATTGGGACCTGTGTGTACTTGCAGTACTATGGGCTTATAGGACAACATGCAAGAAACTAAGGGGATAGATACCTTTTCGGTTAGTTTATGGCGTGGAAACTGTCATGCTAATGGATTATATTGTCCCTAGTCTGTGCATAGCAGCACTCACAGGTATGACAGACCGTGAAGCCCTGGAAGAAAGACTTGCGCAATTAGAAGAACTCAAGGAGGAACAGTTCCGAGCTGGCTTTCATCAACAGGTGAAAATGTAGCGTGAGAAGGCCTGGCACGATTGCCATATTAAGTTATGCACCTTCAAGGTAAATGATTTAGTGCTGCTATATTATAGTAAGTTTGATAAATTCTCGGGAAAGTTCAGAATACATTGGTTGTGACCATACGTTGTTAAGGAGGTCACAAATGGAGGTGCAGTATAGCTAGTCAAACTAAATGGAGAACTTTTCCTAGGCAAATTGAATGGCAGCCGCTTGAAGCCCTACAGGGGTGGCCCAGCTATCTGACTAGTCTGTAGAACCACATTCTTTGTGCTCCAAGGATCCAGATAAAGGCGTAGGACTATAAGCAAAGGTACGGGATAGCAACACAAAAGCAAAGAAGTAGTTCTAACACAGAGGTATCAGAATAGCGTACGCAAAAGATCCAGCAAGCAGCAGCTTAGTGCGCTTTTGACCTTGCCACAGTTCGAGAATAGCTGGAGGGACTTCGCGCAAAGATCTCCATGCCAACGGAGTGATCCGAGGGTGAGTCACGATGTTTGTGTTGGGGGCCTGTTGGGCATGGAATCCCCTCCAAGGCATGTTTTTGGCTTAAAGCTCAAGTTTTGACCAAATCTTGTTGTAAAAGCTCTGTGAATTGTAGGTGTGGGGAACGAAAGTATGATAGAGTCACAGGGTTGTCCGCCTTAGTTTTGTAATGTAATGTTGGCTAGATAGACCCACCCATGGTCCTTGGACCATGGGACTGTATAAATAGAGCAAGGCTCTAAGTGTAAAAAAGAGCTAAGAACTAAGAAAGAAGAATGAGAAGTCTAAGTGGTTGAGTCAATGTGTAAAGTGTGTCTATGGGTCATAAAGTAGGAGAAGGCTTTGCAGCCATGGAAAATTTTAAGCGTGAAATTAAGGGGTTCTATATTTTTACTGGGCAAATATTTTGTATCACAGTACGTTGTTACAAATCACATCAAATTTATTTTATAAAAAAATTAGGTATGGAGGTTAGTTGTTGAGTCCCAAACCTGCACTTCCCTATATACCCTTTCATCCTTCTTTTTCCATTTACTTCATCCACCAAGCTGTCAAATCATTGCATATTAGTCTAAAAAGAGCTTATGAAATGGTTTCCTAACTATGTTTATGGCTGTTGTTTGATTTATATTTTTGTTCAAACAGCTGCGGAAACTTGTCACTTTCCGCAGCCAACCCAAGTTTCCGCAGCCATTTTGTTAAAGGCTATGTTACAGGTGTCCAATGGAGAAATCGGCCACATGGGTAAGCTACAAGTGACGTGTACATGGAGCGTGTCCCCTCAGTTCAGCCAAATCACTCATAAACGGTCGTGGTCAACGACAGTCAAAGGAAGGGCCAAATGAGGACTTTTGCGGTGGCACGGCTCTGTTTTGCCCACGTGAAGGTTTGCGTGGCACGATCCTTAGTTTCCGGAGGTACTGGCACACCTGTAGAGCAGCCCGTGAACTGAATCGAGCAGCCACCACTCCATGGATTCAACTGTCATGATGACCATCACGCTAGATCTCAGGTCAAGGAGATTTACGTGTCTCTTGGCAGCATAAAATCTAGGAATTAGTTGCAGAACTTTTACTTATAAATAACGCGTTGATATATGCTGGATAGTCAGTTTTTGAGATGTAATTTTGACTGTTGTTATTAGCCCACTGTATTGTGCTTTACTTTGTTTTATTACTACACTTTAAACTACATGAGAAGATAGCATTCCTGAATTTGATTTGTGACTAAGTGATTGACTGGCCGAGGTTGCAGAGGGCCCCTGTACACCAAAGCTTTGTATAGTTTCTTGCTTGCTTTCATTTACTGTTTTTATAATAATTGCTTGTATATATATATTACGTTGTTCTGATGTTCATTGCTATCCATATTTCCTTCATGTTTTCTTTTATAACTGTCAGCTGATCAATGCTTCTTTTACATGTTTTTGTAGGCAGCCCGGGCAAATTTACATATTTTTGATAACTACTGACATGAGATCATCTTGTCCTTTCTGTTGATTTTCATTTCCTAATCTTAATTCCAGCACTGTCATTTCTTTCAAGTTTTGTTTTTGCTTATTTACTTTTCTGCTACTTAGACATCATATTACTCATCTGTTTATGATTTCCTTTCTATAGCCAAGCGACTCAATTAGTAAGGAATCATAATATTACATGTTGTAGTATGATTTAGTTTGCTTTCCTACAAGTTAGAGATTGGATTACTTATGTCATTTTCAAGAGTTGAAATATGAATGAGTAGTTAAATCTTAGTTTCCTTTTATGCAATTTAATTTCCTGCAATTTAGATATCATATTACTCAACTTGTTTATGATTACCTCCTATAGACGGAGTGAGTCGAAAGGTGAAGGGTCATAACGTGGGTTGAAGTAGTGTGATTTAGTTTGCTTTGCTTTCAGTCTTTGAGTTGCTTTAAGTTCAGTTTTTACTTTATTTTTCATACAGCAGTAAGGATACTGGGCCATTGTCACTAGTTCACTGTTTTGGTACATTTACTTCTTTTTGAGAATTGATTTCATTATAGTCAGTTTGAAACTTTCTTTTTGAAAACTTTTAAGTTTGGAAAATCACTGTAGAAATCACCATTACCATCCATACTTAACTTTCAATTTCGCCATCACACACTAGGGAATCCATAGAAGATAAACCCAAAAACAAACTAAAAGACTTAAAAACGACAAAAGACTAAGAAAATGGTTATCTTGAACATATAGTGCGCTTTACTTCATCAGTTTATGAATCCCGGATTGACATTTTAAATAACAATTTAGGACACACTAAATTGACCAAACATTAGCCCACCTTATTTTAAGGGAGAGAGTAGAATAAGTAAATTTATCCCTTGAAATTAGGAGTTACAACCTTCCATTCGCCCTAATTTTCAAGAATAGATATTTATGATAGTTATTTCACCCTCCACATTCAGTGTAAAAAAGGTTTTTCTTTTCATTTTCCTGTATTTCATGGTATTGGGGTTAATTTTGAGAAAATTACCTTATTTTTTGGAACAAATGGTCACAAAAGAATAATTCATTTTATTTAAAAATTCAAGTCTCTTATCTTCATGTTTGTTTAAAAATTGAATAATTTTCTTGCCATATTCCAAGTTTGCATCTGTTTAGTTATAATCATATAAAGAATAATGGAAAACATTTTTTTATATTTACTCCATAAGTCACCTTATATTTACATGTAAATAAATAAAAATATAAATAAAGTGGAATAGGGTAAATAAATAAAACCTATTTTTATACTTACTCCAAAGGTATGGTAAATAAATATAAATATAAATAAACTAGAGGTATGGAAAATAAATAAAACCTCTATTTATATTTAGTCCATAACCCTCTTTCTATTTAAGAAGCCTTAAAAAAGAGGTTTTATTTAAGTGAATCCTATCTGCCAAATACCATATTTATAAAAGAGGTATGGTAAATTAATAAAAATATAAATAAATGAGAGGTATGATAAATAAATAAAACGTTTTTTATATTTACTCTAAAATTCACATTATAATTAAGAACACTCAAAAAAATGTGTTATATTTAGGTGAAGCCTATGGGTCAAATACTATGGGCCAAATACCATGGGCCAAATTATTAATAATACCATGCAAAAAAAACATTACTAACCCATTAATAACCCTAATATTAGTATTAATAGAAAAAAATATGGCACATGGTATTAACCCATGGTATTCACATGGAATGTAGGCTATTTAAAGGGGGGAATTAAACCATCATAGATCCATCTTTACTCTAGATCTACTAAGCACCGGGAGGGATCAAATATCGTGATATGAAAACTAGCATAGAGTGAAAAAATATTTGATCCTCAGGCTTGGTAGATCAAGGGTAAAAATGGATTTTGTAATTTACTGTCACTTACACATTTTAATTTGTTTAAACTAAAAAATAAAATAAAAATCAATTATTAATTTTATTAATTTTTATAAATTACTAATAGTAGTTTTTAAGCTCCAGGTTTATGATAACCCATGGTATTGACCCATGGTAATATCATGGTATTCATGTGAAATTCTATCAGCTTAGATCCATCTTAATTCCGGGTCTACCAAGTGCTGAGAGGGATAAATAGATTTCATCCCTGCAAGAGTGGTAGAAGTGGAGTTAAGATGGATATAAGTTGGTTTTTATGATAATGAAGATATTAAATAGACTTAGGAAATTATATTATAAAAAACATCTTAAGGTGAATGGTTAAAGCCACATTTAGTCACTTCACAAAATTTAGCAAAAAATACCAATATCTCCATTAATATTGGTTTTTCTGCTTTAACAAAAAAATAAATCAAAACAGTGAAATCTTATCACTCTTTCCACATCACCCTCATAGAAGAGAGATAGTAGTCAGTGCCTAGATTTCCCACCATTTTTCAAACGTTCTCAATATGATATCTTCATGAAAAAGTTAAGGTACTGATGTTGGATTAGTTGTTTGAAAAATATGCTGGTTTGTACAACCTTTCATCTTCTCTGTTATTCTTAATTTGTCATAATGATTTGTAGGGGTTGGGCCAGTGCTTGAAAAATATGCTGGTTTGTACAACCTTTCATCTTCTCTTTTTTTCTTAATTTGTGGTAATGATCTGTAGGGGTTGGGCCAATGCACCATATGGGGTTGGGCCAATGCACCATATTGTCATAAAAGGCGGAGATTGTGCACCAAAAAGGAAATTAATCCACATGTTACAATGTTGTTAAAAAATACAAGACATATGAAGGTAGTGAATTATGCTAAAAAGCAATTTAGACTGGGAGAGACGTAATTAAATTTTATTATTTAATTGAAGATTTCCAATTAAAATAACAATAAATCTATATGTATATATTAATATATTGATTGGAAGGCTTTTGAAAACAATCACTTTTTTCCATTAGATCTCCTTCAGGCCTTTGGGATACCTACTACTTTCTTATATTATATAGTTGGGGCTTGCTATTTTTTGGCGTGTTGGGGTAAACAAAATGTGTTTTTTTTTAATCTCGCAGTTGGAGTCTATGGAATAAGAAAGAAATTTGATAGCTTGACAAAAGTGGTACAAATTATGTTTTTTTTTTTTTAATTTCGTAGTTGGACTCTATGGAATAAGAAAGAAATTTGATAGCTTGACAAAAGTGGTAGAGAAAAGATTAATCTCTCCTACCTTGCTAGAACTGGTGGTCAAGATCACCACCTACAAGAACTTTGTTGTGGAATATTATCAAAACTAATAGAATGATATGAAAGAGTGTACAGTGAGAACCTTGACAAACATGGCCACTGAAACTTGCAATATTGTTCGTAGGAAGAGAAAATTATGTTTCTTTTTTCCAAACATGTATGTTAGTATATTACAATTTAATGAATATGTTTTCCTATTATCATATATGGTTTCATACTTTAACAAAACATTCGCCAAGACTTCATTTTTTATTATTCAATGAAAGATTTGCCAAGATCTTACAGGATTTTATAATTCAGTGATAGATTCACCATGACTTTACAAGATAATATAATCCGGTGAGAGATTCGACAAAAAATTATATATAGATATTATATTATTGATAAAATCGCCTCCCATTTTTCCTATGTATCATGGGGATTCTCCCATTTATTATACATATTAATTTAGGGTGGTTCTTAAAATTTTCCCTATCTGCAACTGAGTGCGCAGAGGCCTAGTAGTCCACAACTGAGTGCACGGACTCCTGCAGCTGAGTGTGCAGGGAAGGTCGAGTTTGTAACTGGTGGAAAATCAATAAAGAGAGGTTTGGTTATAGTCATGTGTATCTATCCTTGGGTTAATGCATGATTGATATAATTTTCAAATATACTGTTTATTTACCGTGCGCACTTGTATGAATGTTTTGTATTGTTAAGTATAACTTAAAGACATTTAAGTAGGCGAAGATGCTTAACTAACACTGAAGGATAAATAAGATCTCGGGTAATAACACAGAGCATGACATAGCTCCTGGTTACGGCTGTTCAAGGGAAGGGTATCAGGCCGCGAGGCACAAAAGGTGCACGAAGCCACCTGCGCGCAGGAATAGAAAAAGGACCACTCGCACTCATCAGACATCTCCAGGGTGTGGAAACCTGCTTCTAGCACCCTCCCATACTACTTTAGGTGAGACCTTAGTCTGCGCTCCGTGGACTGTTGCCGAAAGGGCCAGTAGTACCAGGATTTGTTTGGCTAATTAACTCCGAACCTGGGTCAGGCCCCAACAAGCCAACAATAGCTAACGTCAGTAGTGACTTGGCAAAGGATATGTGTCACCCAATTTCAATGTTTTTGGGGGTGACATGGGCCCATTTCTGGGTGCCACGTGTCACCACTTACTGGGTGACACGTGGTCGTGATGATGTCACCCCACATATCGAAGATTGTAGTATTTAAGGGGAAAAGCTAAAGCCGATGGAGCTAGCAACTGCGATATGCGGGAAACCCCCAGACGCGTTAAGGTATTACATCATGGTCTATAAGGATCTCACGTCCAGACTATCAGCCCACTCTAAGGAGAAAGAAAAAGCTTAAGGCATTGACACAATGAAATTATGATATGCAGGATTCCTCCCCCGGATGCTATAACTTATGAGCTATGATTTAGAAAGAGTTCAGGTCTGGGAAATCAGCAGATGAGGGACTTCTATAATATAAAGAAAAAGTCCCCCCATGCAATTATTGAGAAATTTGGTGCCAAAAATATGGGCCTTTGGCTCCAACCCCGGTCGTATAAGGAATTTAAAGAAAGGGGCTATAATAAAGAGAGGCTAAGGGGGAAATCCAAAGGTGCCCTTTCACCCATCCCAGAGGCATAAGTTTGTGTCCTTTCTCTTGTATGAAGAGGTGAACGATCATGCCCCTTGAGACTTCTATCATTAAACGGAGAACGCATCCCAGGCCGGATCAGGGCGCTGACTATGCTTAGAAGGTTTTATGGTAGAAATCGATGAGGTTGGCACCGAAAGAAGCTGCAGAGGAAGATATAGGAGATCAAGCCTTTGAGACCAAGTAGAGGAAAGCACCAAGGGATTCAGTATAAAATTTATGGCCAAAGTGACAGAGTCAGTCGTGGAGGTGGTTGTAGAAATGAATCAAGAGAGGGAGCATTTAAAACCAAGTATGGGAAACCCCCAGAAATGGCTCTTCATGACTCGTTCTCAAGGTCATCGCTAAAGGTCTTAAAGACGGAATGACGAGAGTTAGCTGAGCAACATAGGAGCATATGTCATGAAATAAATGTAGCCATGAAAAAAAAGTGATTACGGCGATGGGGCACTGGATTTTTCATTAATGTCGCACCTGTTCCATGATTCTGTGATGTGCCTTCCTATGTGAGGTCATTATTATTATTCTTAATGTTTTTTGGATACAAAACCTCTCCTAGCTGAGAGAGAAATCTGAGTTGACAACCGAAAACTCGGCCTAGGATTTTATGTATGAAACCATGATTGAAAGCACCCCCTCTTCTTATAAATAGGGGGTCGCAACACTTAAAAATGGGTGTTGAAACCTGAAAGAAAGTAAGATACTTTTGTGAAAACTATATCACTTAGTCACATAGATCTTGCAGAATATTACAGGAATAGTGGTGATTCCTCCTTTGATGTATTACAGTCTGTTACTCTGTTTCATTCATCTTGTATGTTTTCCTCTTTGAATTCATGCGATAATAGATACTCTGATATTTCAGACTTTTCTACAGATTTATTTGCGTTAAAGTGTTAATGCATATGCATGTGTGATGGGTTGAAATTATATTTCGAAAATTGTATTGTGTGGAGCATATCATTAATTTCTTCTCTGTCCATTACATATTCCTATCACTTAGATAGTTATAGTAAATCTTATGGTTTCAATCTCTATATTTTATATATAGAATTCTTGTTACTCTGAGCTCTATATCCTGAGTTGTCCCTTTTCTTTGCCTCCTACCACCCTCACCCTACCACTCCCCCCCCCCTCCACCCCTCCCCCCCCACCTCGTTCCCCCACCCCCTTGCCTGCCCCTCCACGCCTCCCCCCCCCCACCCCATCCCCCAACCCTACCCCTTCCCCTCCCCCTCACCCCCTCCTCACCCCTCGTTCCACCCCCCTTCCCTCCCCCTCACCCCTCATCCCCCCTTCCCCCTCACCCGACCCCTTGCCTCCCCCTCCCCCCTCGTCCCCCCTTCCCTCCCCCTCACCCTCACCCACCCCTCCTTCTCTCCCTTCCCTCCCCCACTCGTCCCTCCCCCCTCCCCCTCCCCCTCGGCACCCCTCCCTCCTCCTCCTCCCTCACCCATCCCTCCCCCTCCCTCCGCCCTTCCCTGCCCGTCCCCCTCCCCCTCCCACTCTCTCCTCCCTTCCCCTCCCTGCCTCCCGCCTCCTGACCTCTGCCCCCTCTGACGGCCACCCGGGCATGCCAGCGAGCCACCGGGGTGGCCCGAGGTGGGCAGCCGCATCACTGCCCACCCCGTGCCATCGTCCACCCCGCACCGCCGCCCACCCCACGCCACCCCCACCTCGCACCACTGCCCACCCTGCGTCGCCGCCCAACCCATGCCACCTCGACGGCTTACCGGCCCACTCGGGGTGGCTGTCCGATTTCGGGAATCTGACGGTTCCCCCGGGCCGGCCGGCAGGCCACTAGGGTGGTGTAGGGTGGAATCGGACAGCCACCCGGGCGAGCCAGCGGGCCATCGAGGTGCTGCGGGGTGGGGCACGCCACCTAGCCCGCGCCACCCCAGTGGCTCGAGAATCAGACAGCCACCCCGGGCAGGTCGTCGGGCCGCAGGGGTGGCACGGGGTGGGGCGCAGCCACCAACCCCATGCCACCCCGTCGGCCCACTCGGGGTGGCCGTCTGATTCTGAGAATCGGACGACCACCCCGGGCGGGCCGACAGGGTGGCACAGGTTCGGTGGCCACGTGCCACCTCGGCAGGCCGACGGGTCGCTGAAGTGGCGCGGGGTCGGCAGCCGTGCCCTACCCCACACCACCCCGGCAGCTCGCCGGCCCGCCCAAGTGATCGTCTGAAGGGGAGCAGGGAGGGAGGCGGGAGTGGGGGAGGGGGACGAGGGAGGGAGGTGAGAGTGGGCGGGTTGGGGAGGCGGGAGGGGGAGGGGTGGGTGGGGGAGGGAGGATGGTGTCCGAGGGAGGGGCAAGTTGGGGAGGGGGGAGGACGGAGAAGGGGGGCTGAGGGAGGGGGAGGGGGCAAGTGGGGCAAGGCGAGGGGGAGGGGGAGGAGTATGTTGGGGAGGGGGGCCGAGGGGCGGGTTGGGGAGGGGGAGGAGGGAGGAGAGGGGGGTAGGAGGTAGGGGGTAGTGGTTGGGGGCCAAGGGGGAGGAGGTAGGGGTTGGGTAGGGGAGAAGGGGGGACGCGGGTAGGGGTGTCGGGTGGGGTAAAAGGTCGGGTTGGGGGATTGAGTAGGGTAAGGGGGCGAGGTTGAGGGTGGTAGGGGCCAATGGAGGGTGCAGGTAGGGGGGTCAGGAGGGGGTGCCGGGTAGGGTAAGGGGGTGTGGTGTAGGGCCGGGCAGCAAGGAAAATTTTAAGGATGGAAAATTTTCTTGAAGTTTAAAACATTGGTGAATCTCACTAATCCCTAATATGCAAATTATAAATGTTTATTGATATATTTGTAAAATTATTCAAATTTATAATTATTTTATATATAGTCTCTATATAATGTTGGCGATTTTTAAGGTAAAATAATTTTATATTCTAAAATTTGGGCGAATCGTCTTTTATAAAATTGGAAATTGGCGAATCTTTTTTGTGGAAAAATCATGGAAAATTAGCCCACTGGGCGAACATTAGCCCCTAAAATTTTCCATGCCGGGCAGGGGGCGCGGTGGGGGTGTCAAGGGTGGTAAAGGGGTCGAGTTGGGGTGCCGGGTAGGGAAAGGGGGTGCGGTTGGGGGGCCGGGTAAGGGAGTAGGGAGGGGGGGCCCGGGTAGGGGGTTAGGCGGTGGAGTGAGGGGGCAGGGAGAAGGGGTGGGGATAGGATGAGGGTGGCGTAGGGTGGTTGAGTGGAGGGGCCGAGGGGAGGAGGGGGGGTTGGGGGAGAAGGGAGGGGTGAGTGGGAGGTAGGGAAGCGAGGTAGGAGGGAGGGCCGAGGGAGAGGGGGCGAGTGGGGTAGGCAAGAAGGGGGGTGAGAGGGAGCACCGGGGGAAAGGGGGGGGTAAGGGGTGAGTTAGGGGGGCAGGCATGAGGGCCGAGGGAGAGGGGGTAGGGGCAGGGGGGTTGAGAGGGTAGGGGAGAGGGGGAGTTGGAGGGAGAGGTAGGTTAGGGGGGTCGGTTAGGGGGTAGGGGGAAGGGGGGTAAGGGTGGGGTGGTGTGGTCATCTGATTGCGGGAAGGGGTGGTTCGGTTAGGGGCGAGGGCGAGGGGAGTAGGGGGAATAGGTGGAAGGGTGGTAAGGGTGGGCTGGGGTGGCTGTCCGATTGCGGGTTGGGATAACTCTGTTGGGGGGGAAGGGGGTAGGCTGTTGGGGGTTGGGGAGAGGGGGCAGGGGGTGGAGTGGCATGGGGGTTGTGGGCCGGGTGGTAGGGGGTGGAGGGGGGCATGGAGGGGAAGTGATTGGGGGTGGGGTGGTGTGGGGGTAGGGGGGAGGTGTGGAAGGGGGGTAAGGGTGGGGCTGGATGGCCGTCCGATTGCAGGGTGGGGTGGTGTGAGTCAGTTGAGGGGGAAGACGGGTAGGGGGGTGTGGGGGGTAAGGTGTGGGGAAATCACCTACCACTCCGCAGATGGACTAGGTGGTGTCAGTGGGCTTTTGCCATTTCTTAGTGTTAATATTTTTTTAATTTCAATTATCTGATTATACAAATTAAAAATTTAGGATATATTTTCATTGTGGAGTTAAGTTAATATGTTTTCGTTGTTTACTAATTTATGTGTTTCTATTTTCAGGAAAATGGCATCAAAGAAGATTTCTGTGAATATGTCTGGACCAAAGACACTTAAAGGTGCATCTTCAAAAAACATTGGTAAACGAACTCCACCTGAGCTCATGGCTACAAATCTTTCGAGTGCCTCAAATGATAAGAAGATGATTTCGGATTGGAAGAATTCAAAAGAGGTGAAATTCCCATTAAGAATCTGGTACGTGAAAGAAAGAGAAAGCCAAAATGTGAACATATATCTATATATTGATATGCCGAATGAATATGGAATTTTTGAGCTGATGGGAAGAGTCATAAATATGTGTTCGGTACCAAAAACTGAAGTTGTTTACATACTTACAAAAGCTCCCAAGTCACATCAAAGGATTAAATATCGACTAACATATTCATTGTATGACATGAGAGAGGTATCTACAAAGTTGTGTAAACAAATTGTAAATGAGATGAAACAAAACATCATAAGTATTGTTATTTATATTTGTATTTTTCTTTCTTGAAAGTGTCTCGCTATATTTTTTTTTTTTTTTTTTTATTGACATATGATATTTTGTTTGGCAGAATTTTGTTGAAAATTGTTCAATTAGGTTGGGAGGCATTCATTTCATAGAGCATGATATCATGAAAGTCGTGAGCAGTTTTTACTCATTGTCAGAAGAAGATATGGAAAACAAGCAAAATGTAGTAATTGATGATGCTACTAAACTACATCCAAAGGATCAGAAAAAAATGCCTCTAGTGGATAAATCTAGTAAGGGTAAACAAGTTACTTTTGAGGGTGATGAAGTTGAAATTGATAGAAGCATATGTTTTCATTACTGAAGATGACATTGTAAATGAGAAGAGCCATAAAAGGCCAAAAGTAACAATGCCCAAAAATAAATCTGTTGAGAATGTTATGACAAAGAAAAGTGAAGTTGAAGATTTTGAAGTAGTCATTACCAGCAGTCAAGAACCTTGTGAAACTTCAAAAGAAAGCATAGAAATCACTACACCATGAGCTGATTTAGAGGATGGTATTATCAAAACAAAACAAAATTCCATTCGACAGAATTTGACAGAGAAAAACTTAATTGATGGTGGTCATACGTTTCAGCTTAATGTCAGACAAACCTATAAGGCAAGTGAAGGACAATGTCAATATCAAGTCAGAAAGCCACACCATCTGCATGTTCACAACTTGAAGACATTGATGAGGTATAATCCATATGCTCATGTGGTTAATTATGTGTTTCTTGTTGATCCAGTTCAAGTTCCCAACAAAGAAGCACTTGATAAGTCAAAATGTTTTGAATACAATTATTATGTGCTGGGGGGGAACCATTCTGTAGAAGCTCAAAGACAATTGATGGAGGAATATCCCAATACCCACGTTTTGAAACAATTAAATGTATCATTTATGTTGGTTTATCGGATACATAAGCAAAGTTAGTGGCATGGGATCATAATTCAGATAATGAATATACGATGTCTATGACTTTCATCCAAAGGGTTAGATTTATTCATAGTGAATTTCAAGAAAAATGTGGTGGGGATAGGATAAATGTTACTGTAGATTTCTGAAGGGAATGTTGTATGGAAATATGCTATCAAATTGAAGAGAAACCCAATTCAAAAGGTGGAAAACGCAACCTTCCTAGTGGTATATTCAGAGGTGTTGATAACATTTTCCAATTAGCATTTAGAACTAGAGATGTTTGGAACTTGATTGATGAGATTTTTAGCATGTGGGAAAACATTGGCATTAAAATCCAGAAGGTCAAAAAGTCTAAGCCATTGATATGTGGCGGCAGTAAATCAGGTCCTGACTTGAAGCAGCTTCCAGAAGATATGACTATCACACCTTGGAGAGCAATGCAAGGAGTGAAAGATGAAAAAATTGTCAAAATAATATTATCTTGTGTGAAGTCAAGGGAATTTTCATTGGAGGAAATGCCTGAGGAATTTCAAAAGTAAGTTTGTTGAATTATTTTTATTTATTTCTAGATTATAATTTTCTTTTAAATAAAACATGTTGTTCTTGGTAGTATTTGTTATACGTATCATTATATTGACTTTTTGTTACTTTATCTATGTAGTCACAAAGTTTACATGAAAATTCAAGAACAAATGGTTAGATTGTTGAATGAAGATAGTTGGGATGATGTCGTACGCAACTATCCAGACTCAACTTCTACATCAACATTAAAAGCTTTTTATCTTGCATTTAAAAAGGTATCTTGATTTACACATTCATTTTTATTCATCTGTGTACTATTTTTAATTTATAACTTACACATATATTTGTTTATTTTATAAAAGATGAAGAGGGATGATAATGGAGCGCCAACTAGATTCAGAACCTTTATTGAAAAAATAAAGACTGAAGGACTGAGGAAGCAACGTGTTAAGAATGTTGAACTTGATCCAACTCTTACTCATTTCATTTGTAATGGGCTAGACACTGTTCAATATCAAGTAATACAAGGCGACTGTGAAGACATTGTTAAACTCATACCTAAAAGGGAGTATGCCCTAGTTATTGTAGATATTCCCCATGGTTTCAATATTCCAAATATTAACTATGATAGTGACCCTTATACTTATCAAGCTCTTAGTAAAGTGGTTGTGGGATTTGTAGAAGTCACGTCATCACCATTATGGAGATTTGTGACATTTCATTTAGACACACAATTGGCAATGATATTGTCAAGCTTCAAAGGGAAAACAAATTCAAGGATGCAGCTTGCATGGTAAGACGTTTAAAATGTATATTTGATTAATTTTGAAAAATTCATTTATGTACAAGTTGATTGAACTTTTACTATTTCATGTTACAGGCACAAGTCAAATCTTCTTAACTGTGACGATCAAGTATTTATAAATGATTGTGAGTTCATTCATATTGATAGTTGGGCAAAAGATGATAGCTTTATGTCTATGATTTTTAATCAGGTGGATGGAAAGAGTCATAGCCAAATACTCATTTATGATGCTGTTGTGAGAAAACTAACATATGAAGATAAAGAAGCAAAAGGAGAGATAGTTAACATTTATCAAAAATCACAACTATTGATTAACTATCTTATAGACATATGTTCAAATGAAGGAGATTGGGTTCTAGATTTATCTTCTGGCTCAGGTAAGTTTTTTTTATATAGAATTGAATTTCAAAATGTTATTTTTTAATTAATATGTCATTGTACTAATTTACTTCATTATTTCTTTTGTGCTTGATAATTAGGTACAACACTAGCATGCTGCCTTCAAAAAGGAAGAAATTGCATTGCAATTGAAGAATATCCATTACAATGCAATTTCATTCAGCAAAGAATTAATGCTTTTCAATTTCTTCCAGATGCAATGCAAGAAATTGGGTTGAAGAAAGGGGATTTTAGTGAAACACGTGTGGCAAAACAGGCAAAGGAACCTCAATCACCATTACATGGGATGTTTGGAAAGACATACATTGGGAGATTTGCAGACATGAAAGATCCATTAGAAGACGAAAATGAGCAAAAGGAAGCAGAAAATATTGAGGAAGAAAACAATGATGAAACTCTAGACGACGAAGAGTTTGGATTATGTGACATTGTTGATTAAATTTAAGTTATGCTTGGAAATCAAGCTCATTTTTTGTAACTATTAAGTAGTTATACTTGCAATGTTTTGACTTTAACATTTTATGAGAAGAATATACACTCAATTAAGGTTGTTATGTGTTCAATATTTGTAATATGTGATTTTTGCATTAATTTTTAAGTTAGCCATTATTTTTTGAAAAAAAAGTGATTATTATTATTTTTTGACATGAAATTCATAAAAAAAAACTATTATTTAACTATTTTTAGTTAAAATTTTCGTATAAAAAAATGTGATTTTCGCATGTCAATTGTAGAAAAAAATTATCAAAACGTGTAGTTTCTAATTATATTTATGTTAAAAATGGTTATTTTTATGTCCATTGTTAAAAAATATTGTTTTTTAGAAACAATTATTTCTTGTGGATTGAAAAATTAATTAACGATGTATAAATATGTAGAATATTGAAAATTCAAAATATCGACCTTCTTCTCTAAATATGCGAAACAATAAAAACCTCACTACAAAAAAAATAAAATTAAAATAAAAACAAGAAAATATGAGGAAAAAGACCACTTCAAAAATTATTAAGTTTACAAAATAATTATTTACATTTCATACATTAGAAAATTAAAAAAGTTCTAAAAAAACCCTTTTAAAAAAAGGGCTTGGTGCAGAATTACCACGTTTTTAAATCAGCATAAAAAACACTACCATTATAAAATGCAATGTACATAAAAAAATTTATAGTGCCAAAAACTAAGCTTTAAAAACACGTGTGTTCTGCATCACCCCTTTTCGAAATCGGATCACTTTTTTGCTATCTCTACAAAACGGGTAACAGTATGGGTTCCCATTTCAAAGTTTACATTGTTTTTTGAGTGTTTTTATGTGAAATTATTATGCTTGTGATTTATCTGGTTGTGACTGTGCAGAGGTTTGGTGGCAAAGGAAGGTGGATTTGGCTTTTGCAGAGGGTAATGAAGGTTTGGAGAGGTCCTAAGAAGCCCTTAGTACCCCTCTGAAGACTTCTATAGTGATCAAACTTCGAAAAATCACTCATAGGAAATTCTACAGGAGGTTACAGGGGATCTACAAGAGGATCTATAGGAGGAGGTCGAGAGCTATTTTTGGAGTTTTAAAGGTAGAAAAATGATGGGAAAGGGTAAATGAAGGCTAGATGAAGGTTTTGAGGTGTCTGGAGCTTGTCAAGGAAGATCAAGAACGAACATGATGGTTGGATTTGTTCAAATGGAAAGAAAGTAGCTTTATGGAGAAAAACTCAGAAATTAGGGCAGTTTGGCGAAATGTTGCAAATAACTTGGGAAATCTATGAGAAGTGAGTTGGTGCTGGCTGTTTTATGGGTGTATGGTGAGATGAGGTGTCCTGCAAGAGATATGCACATCTACTTATAAAAATTGTTCAAAGAAAGGACTAAAAACTGAAATTTCCCTAGCTTGACCTAATTTCTGACCTAAAAACAGAAAATGTTGAACAGTAACCCATGAATAGAAAAGAATGTAGAGAAATCTATGGTAAAAGAACAGGAAATGATCTAAGCAACTAAATCTGATCCAATATCAATCTTCCCAAATCAAGTTATCACACTAGCAGTTGCATGGAAGAGCAAAAACTGTGTTTTTGGTGGCAACAGTAGTGCCTTGACCTCAGATCTAGTCCCAGGAAGGGAGAAAGGAGATCAGGGCCTACTATTGACCTTTTTAAATCTTATTCTGTCACTACAATAATCTACTTGAGACCCTAAAACAAAAACAACTATACTAACCATCAAAAGCAACCTAATCTAACAAAGTAAAATGAATCTATGCAACAAAAATTAACTCGTGAACTGAAGCAAAAACATATAAGTACAAAGTAAGAGGTGCTGGGCAGCTTGGGTTGGGCCCTAACCCAAGATCTTCAGCCCTCTGAAAGAGATCAATGCTGGCTCAAAGACTGTTTCACCTTCATTATCAAAGATAGCAGTTACATTACATAAACTGTTCTCAAAGAGGAACTCGAAAATGAGCTGAACACAATGCTGCACCAATGTGAAAAAATCTACTAATAACTGGCTAACCTACTGAGGCTCTAAGCCTCCTTATTTATACAAATGGAGTCCTCCAATAGTCCTCCTAAAATCAAGGAACTTGGCTTCCTAGAACTGGAGATAAAAAAACAGTCCTACTTTATTTGCTTGGCTGCCCCTTGGAATCATCAATGTGGACTTTTGTGCTCCAAGTTGTTGATGGAGGATTCGAGGGAAGGGGTCATAAATGAAAGAGACAACCCTAGCAATGGCACCAAAAAGAATGGTGATTACCAGTAATGCAACAATAATGCTGCAACTCCTGGGGCTTCCTTCCTTACTTTTATCAACCCGGTAGTTCGTAACAAACTTGGAAGTGACAGTGCTGTATGCACAAGTACTAGCTCTTACTGCAGGCTATCACTTGGTCAGCTAGTGCAAGATCGCTAGGAGCTTAATCCAACTTCTATGAATTCTCAGAAGAATCTTTTAATTGTGATGAAGGAAAGCTAACTCTACAGAGGCTATTCTATTTGCAGAAAGAGAAGGAAAACTGAAATGTAATGCAAACCCTAGAAAACCCTAGTTTACACACTAACCCTACTTTTGCAAGAAAAGAGATGGAAACTAATGAAATGAGTGTCATTGACTACTGAAAAGGTAAATTGCATTTATTCAAGCTACTTCTGAAAAAAATGAGAAGAAATCTCTTTTTGTACTTTTGAGTGTTTTTATGTGAAATTATTATGCTTGTGATTTATCTGGTTATGATTGTGCAGAGGTTTGGTGGCAAAGGAAGGTGGAGTTGGCTTTTGCAGAGGATGAGGAAGTTGTGGAGAGGTCCTAAGAAGCCCCTAGTACCCTTATGAAGACTTCCATAGTGATCGGACTTTGAAAAATCACTCACAGGAAATTCTACAGGAGCTTGCAGGGGATCTATAGGAGGAGGCTGAGAGCTATTTTTGGAGTTTTGAAAGTGAGAAAATGATGGGAAAGGGTAAATTAAGGCTATATGAAGGTGTTGAGGTGTCTGGAGCTTGTCAAGGAAGATCAAGAATGAACGTGATGGTTGGATTTGTTCAAATGGCAAGAAAGCAGCTTTATGGAGAAAAATGCAGAAATTAGGGTAGTTTGGTGAAATGTTGCAAATAACCTGGGAAATCTATGAGAAGTGAGTTGGTGCTAGCTGTTTTATGGGTGTATGGTGAGTTGAAGTTTCTTGCAAGAGATATGCACATCTACTTATAAAAACTATTCAAAGAAAGGACTAAAAACTGAAATTTCCCTAGCTTGACCTAATTTCTGACCTAAAAATAGAAAATGCTGAACAGTGACCTATGAACAGAAAAGAATGCAGAGGGATCTATGGTAAAAGAACAGGAAATTATCTAAGCAATTGAATCTGAACCAATATCAATCTTTCCAAATCAAGTTATCACATTAGCAGTTGCATGGAAGAGCAAAAACTATGTTTTTGGTGGCAGCGGTAGTGCCTTGACCTCAGATCATAGTCCCAGGAAGGGAGAAAGGAGATCAGGGCCTGCTATTGACCTTTTTGAATCTTATTCTATCACTGTAGTAACCTACTTGAGCAACTGAAACAAAAACAACTATACTAACCATCAAAAGCAACCTAATCTAACAAAGTAAAATGAATCTATGCAACAGAAATTAACTCATGAACTGAAGCAAAAACATATAAGTACAAAGTAGGAGGTGCTAGGAAGCTTGGGTTGGGCCCTAACCCAAGAGCTTCAACCCTCTGAAAGAGATCAGTGTTGGCTCAAAAACTGTTTCATCTTCATTATCAAAAATAATAGTTACATTACATAAACTATTCTCAAAGAGGAACTCGAAAATGAGCTGAACACAATGCTGCACCAAAGTACGAAAATATACTAATAACTGGCTAACCTACTAAGGCTCTAAGCCTCCTTATTTATACAAATGGATTCTTCCAACAGTCCTCCTAAAATCAAGGAACTCGGCTTCCTAGAACTAGAGATAAACAACAGTCCTGCTTTACTTGCTCGGCTGCCCCTTGGAATCATCAATGTGGACCTTTGTGCTCCGAGTTGCTAATGGAGGATTTAAGGGAAGGGGTCATAAATGAAGGAGACACCCCCCCTACAAGTCCTCTTCCTTGTTTTCCTCAAGTTTTGGCTGCCATTTTCTCATAAATCCCTTGACTTTATCCAAAATTGACCAAAAAATCTGCATAAGGCACATATTAGACTACATGGAAAAATGACTAATCCAATTCACTCTATTAACATAAATATATTAAAAAACATGCAATGAACTAATGAGAATGGTGGATTAAGTTGAAACAAGAGGCAAAATGAGCCCATATAATTACCGATTTCTGGGGCTCATCACATACCTTTGGAGTAAGTATAAAAAGAGGTTTTATTTATTTACCATACTCCACTTTATTTATATTTTTATTTATTTACATGTAAATATAAGGTGACTTATGGAGTAAATATAAAAAAAATGTTTTCCATTATTCTTTATATGATTATGACTAAACAGATGCAAACTTGGATTATGGCAAGAACATTATTCAATCTTTAAAAAAATATGAAAATAAGAGACTTGAATTTTTAAATAAAATGAATTATTATTTTGTGACCATTTGTTCCAAAAAATAAGGTCATTTTCTCAAAATTAACCCCAATACCATGAAATACGAGAAAATGAAAGGAAAAAACCTATTTTGCACCAAACGTGGAGGGTGAAATAACTATCATAAATGCCTATTCTTGAAAATTAGGGCGAACGGAAGGTTGTAACTCCTAATTTCAAGGGATAAATTTACTTTTTTTACTCTCTCCCTTAAAATAAGGTGGGCTAACCTCCATACCTAATTTTTTTATAAAATAAATTTGAGGTGATTTGTAACAATGTACTGTGATACAAAATATTCGCCCAATAAAAATATAAAACCCCTTAATTTCGCCCAAGGGCGAAAATTTGCCCCTAAAATTTTCCATGCCAGTCACCTTCTTGAAATTTCTTATCCTTGATGTTCTTATCATGCCACATATTCCTATGAAGTTGGGTTACCTCTGTTTGTAGGAGGGCCTGCATTTTGAACTCAACTAAACCATTCAACTGGAGGAATCTCTCTTTTTGTGCACTGCTGAGATCTAAATCTAGTTGGGCTTCCATCCTTAATGTGTTGTACTCAAACTCAATGGACAACATGGCCTTTTTCCCATAGGCCAGCTCATAGGGTGTGAATCCAGTGGTGGTCTTCCAGGTGGTATTATAGGTCCAGGTGGCCTCAACTAGTCTATCTTCCCAATTCTTTCCTGCTGTTGTTAACTAGTTTGGTTGAGATGCCCTCCAACGCTCTGTTGGTCACCTCCACTTTCCCATTAGCTTCTGGGTGATAAGGAGTGGAGGTTCTATGCTTGATCTTGTGTTGGATAAGAAAGTATTCAATCATGTTGGAGGTAAATTGGCTACCTTGATTAGTGACCAGCTCTATAGGGTATGCAAATTTGTAAAATACATTCTCCCTTAAGAACTCAACTACCTTCTCCTCTCTTGATGCCTTAATTGCCTTGGTTTCAGCCCACTTAGTCAGATAGTCAGTGCACACAATGATGTACTATTTTTTCTTGGAAGGAAGGTCAAAAGGTCCAATGAAGTCCATGCCCCACTTTTCAAATGGTTGGAAAGTCACTTGAGGTCGCAAAGGCATTTCAACCCTTGGAGTAGGCTTTCCCATCCTTTGGCACCAATCACACTGACTAGTATATCTTTTCACATCCTAATGAAGAGTGGGCCAATAATAGCATGCTTCTAACACTTTGAATGTTGTCCTCTTTGCTACAAAGTGACCTCCACAAGGCCCATCATGACAGGTCAGAAGAATGTCAAAGACTTCCCCTTCCCTGACACACCTTCTAAGGATTTGATCTGGGCCAAGTTTAAAGAGATTGCCCCCAATCCAAGTGAAGGGGGTGCTCTTCCTTATAATTTTGCTTTTCTCTTTGGAGGACAAGTTTGGTGGGAACTATGAAGATACCAAATAGTTTTCTATGTCAGCAAACCATGGAGAGAGAACTGAAAGGGCGAACAAGTGCTCATACAGTAACTAGTGATCAACCATTCCCTCCTCACCTGCAAGAAGAGTTAATCTGGACAAAAAGTATGCAACAACATTTCCGTTGCCAGGCTTATCAACAATAGTTAGATCAAACTGCTGTAATAAAAGTAACCATCTTATAATACAAACATTCACATCAGGTTTATTCATTAAATATTTGATTTCCACATGGTCAGTATGGACAAATGTTTGATAGCTTGTAATATAATGCCTAAATCTATTCAATGAATGCATAATATCCAGGAGCTCCTTTTCAGTCACTGTGTAGTTCAATTCGGCTTTTGACAGATTCTTTGATCCAAGTTGACTCAACTCTCGGATTTTACCAAGATCTTTTGCTTTCATGATGTGATTAGAATTGCAATTAAAATAGCATAAAGGAATAGAAATTCATGTTGTAAAGAAGAAGGGACATGAAAACCATCAACAACATAAAATAACAAGACGTTGATAACAGAGTTCATCCAGGAGGGACTACGTCTCTGGGCCCCTGTGTCAAGATGGTGTATGCCACTGCATTAAGTGCTGACAATAGTGATGATATACATTAAAGGTGACTTTGCTTTCGTACAAGGAAAATTCCCTCACGCAAGAGTGGCTCCAAGAGATGTTCCGCTACAGGAACTCTCATCCAAAAAGTACTCCTATTAGTATGACCTAAAATCATGCATGATGATAATGAGCATCCCACCAACATGGGTTAAAAGGGATCTCAATGCAAACGTACATGGTGACACATGAGTATTCCATCAACATAACGACAAAGGGATCTCATACAAAACATGACGAATCATGACAACAATTACATCCCACAAATGATTCTGCATCACATCAAGCAGGAATCATGAAACAAGTAAGAAACAAGATCCCACATCAAATATCAAATAGGGATATGCGCAGCACAATGCATCTCATAGCAAAAAGGAAGTACATGAACATTGCATATACCTCACATCTTGGGGCCATCTGAAGAAAAGGATGTAAACTGTTGAAGCTGGCTGTACCATCAATCTCGCAGGGTCGAATCTCTAGAATGACTACTCGCACATTGAATGCTGACACCTAAACTCCACTTTGAAAAGTGGCCGAAAAATGAAATGATCAAATGGGAAATCTGAACACACCATCAGATTTATGGCATCGAATAGTACAAAATTGATTGTTAAATTTCTGAATTCTAAGAAAGTGGAAATTTGGGGCTTAAGGAATCTTTTAGATTCCCCCTAGATTCCTCAAAGATTCCCTCCTCTGGGTCCTCTGAAATTCTGCTGCTCAGATCGAAATTCTGACTGTGCCATCAGGTTTGTGCCACTGAGAGCTGTAGGATCGACATAAAATTTGTCTAATTTGGACACTGCAAAAATTTCACCCTCCTGAGAATTTCGCCCATTCATGGTTCCACCTTCCATTAAAAATTAATTAAAAAATCCTCAATCCATGTGAAATCTCCTCTTAGTCTTCGTGCCCATCCTCCTCCCTCTGCGCACTAGGAAAATGAGTGTATATGGTGGTGGGGTGGCAGACTTTACAAAGCCGCCACCTGTGGCATGGCGGTTAAGCGGAAGGCTGGAGGCGGAGAGGTCGGGGGACCAAATCCTGCCTCTCCCAAAAATACACATAACACAATTTTAAAAACCATAGGCAGTTAAGTTTTGCATAGTTTGGTTATTGTTTTGGATCACCGTTTTGGGTTGCACGTTGCACAACCGTTACATCACATGGGGTTCGGTTGTGGTGAAGTGGTGGGTGCCCGAGTGGTGGGCTGGCCATTCTGACCGGGCGGGTTCAAACCCTACTGCTCACAGCCCATCATATGGCATGTGTATGAGTGTGGTGGGGTGTGGGCCGAGTCCACCGGAGGTGGCCCTCCCATAGACATTTAATGTTAATGATATATGCGGAAGTTGGTTGGAGGGCTCGGCAGGGTGATGGCCGCTGAGGCACATTTAAACTTAATTGTATTATATGGTTGTGGGAGGGCTGAAGGGGGTCATGGCCTGTCGGCCCATAATTTTTTTTATTTTATTAAAGTTTTGGGTTTGACGGGTGTGGTGGGGGTCATGGCCTGCCACCCAAATTAATATTTTTTTATTTTATTTTTAAATAACAACTATATTTTAGAATTTGTCTAATATAGGGGATATTAGACAAATTAACAATCCAACAGATTCACCCACCTTTGTGAGATAGGTTTCATGCCCCAGGGTTGGTCAAATTGTAGGACACTTAAACCTGGCCCACAACCCAACTTTGACTGGCTCGTTCTCCCTCATACGAGCTCGGATTGATGAACTGTTCAGACCGTTGTGATCAGGACGATGAGATCTACGGTCTGGTCCCAGTTTGAAAGCATTCTGATCACTTTGATTTTCGAGCTTCCATAATCCCTCTTTGTCCTGTGTGTTTCTTTGGAGCCACCTAGATCATTCTTACTGATAAGGTAAATGGCATAAGGAAAATTTTCATCCATCTAACCTAGGGATACTCCTATGGCTTTGTGTGAAGCATCAACATGAATATGAAAAGGAAGGGCCCAATTTGGGCCTGGGAGAATCAGTGCAATGGTTTAATTTTTATTCAAGATGTCCAAGGCCTCTTGACAACTTTTTGACCATATAAAATCAAAGTCTTTGGCAAACAACCCTAATAAAGGATAGGCCAACTTCCCGAAGTCCTTTATGAAACTTCGGTAATATCCATCTAACCCTAGGAAACTTCTGACATCTCTCTGCTTTTGAGGAGGTGGGATCCTTTGGATGATAGCTATTTTGGTTGGGTCCACCTATAGTCCTTGCTGAGATATTGAATTACCCAGCACAGTCCCTGCAGTCATTAAGAATTCACATTTTTTGGGACTGAGAGACAAGTTCATTTCAATGCATTTGTGCAGTACTTTACCTAGGTTGGAAAGATCCTCCTGGAAACTGTTATCGTTTGGTGATTTTGAAGATTGGCAAGACAAAATTCCCAAAAGATACATCAAACCGCTTAGGAGTCTAGGATCTAGCCCTCCTAGACTCAGAGAGGACTCTCTCTGTATTTTTTGGATTTGACTTTGCTTTTAGTTTTCCAATGTGTTAGGCTAGATGTAAAAATGAAGGAGATTTATTAATTGATTGTTTGTTTGGGTGGGGTAGATCGTATATGAATCCTTTCCATTGGGTTATGGAGTCAAAGGATGGGTGGTAACATCAATTTTCTAGAGCATTTACAAGGCAGACTAACTATTGATACTGGATCTAAAAGCAGAATGAGAAATGAGATGATAGAAAAGTGATATCAGTAATGATTAAAATGAAGTTAAGTATTTCTTAATCATACATCAGAAGAAAACATTTAGATTGTAAACACAGATAGAAATAAGGTGCTCCAATAGCATATCTTAGTCTATAATTTCTTCTTTACAATAAGACTTAATGATGCGTAACTGAATAAGGCACAGGTACATTCAACATAGAACGAAAGACATAACTAGGTCAAAAAGGATCAAATATCTTGTAAACAGTCCTTTTTATTGATGCTCCAGCTCAAGTTTACAATACTTCAATGTTAGGCCCCTATACTACTAGTGTAACCCCTTATTGTTATTAGTACAACCCCTTATTATATTGTTGTACCCATGTAGTCCCCATATTGTTACTATTGTGCCCCATAGAAGCCCACTATTGTTATTATTGTGCCCTTACATTATTATTGTTATGTCAGCTCTGATTATATTATGACCCCTTAGACTCCTATATATAGAAAGTGTTATGCTCTTGACCTGCAAGAAGATACCCAAATACCAAATATGTGAGAAATATACCTAGAACACAAAACAATAAGAAATAACAGCAAGTATTTTATTATTCAGAAAGGAAAGAAATGTTCACTTGCCTCTTCAAGGGGGCAACCTCCAATAGAGTGGGGCTCAATTACAGAATAAGACATGATGCTCCTCAAGGGGAGTCTCTATCCTTTAAAGAGGATTCATACATGCAATACCATGGATCAATACCATGGTTCTTATTAATACCATTTATCTAATACCATGGCCCATTTACAACTAACTATGGTCCGTTCTTTAAATGCGGTTCAACCACTTACAATTATTAATATGGGCTTTATTGACTCTTTACTTAACTATAACTATGACTCGATCCTATTACATAAATAAGGGGGTTAGGGTTAGACCCTAACATGCCCTCCCCCATAAGAATAGCCTTGTCCTCAAGGTTGAAGTTGTGGAAATTGCTGAAGGATAGTGGTTGGTTCCCAGGTCACATCTTCCGGAGAGGTTTCTTTCCACTTCACGAGGACTTCCTTGATCGTGCGGCCACACAGGTGCCATTTGCTTGTGTCAAGAACCTATTCAGGTTGGAGCTAGATTGACCCTTCTTCATCCAATTCAGGTAGACTAGTTTGAATTCGGCAATGGTTCCCAATCACTTTCTTAAGGCATGAGACATGGAAGGCTGGATGGATTTTTGCAGTGGGTGGCAAAGCTAGCTTGTAGGCGACTTCTCCAATGCGCTGAAGTACTTGATACGGTCCGTAGAATTTTGGAGATAATTTCTGACAACCCTTGTCTTTGAGTGATGTTTTCTTATATGGTTGCAGCCTCAAAAATACCTGATCCCCTTCTTGAAATTGGCATTCTAAACGATGTTGATCTGCCTGTTGCTTCATGCGGTTTTGGGCTTGATGAAGATTCTCTATAAGGTGGGCCAGCATGGTTGTGCGGTTTTGTAGGAGTTGATTGACTGCTTGTACCTTCGAGCATCCCTTGATATACGAAGTAGGTGAAGGAGGGATTTTACCATAAACTGCTTCATATGGATTCATTTTGGTGGTGGCATGATAGTTGGTGTTATACCACCATTCGGCTAGAGGTAACCACTGTACCCATAGATGTTGCTTTTCTGAAGTGAAACACCTAAGGTAGGTCTCCAGACATTTGTTGACTGCTTCAGTTTACCCATTAGTTTGTGGATGATAGGAAGTACTGGGTTGTAGTTGGGTAACTTGTAACCTGAAGAGTTCCTGCCAAAAGTTATTGGTGAAGATCGGGTCACGATCAAACACAATGGAAGTGGGCATGCCATGCAATTTGAAGATCTGGTCCATGAAAGATTGAGCAACCAAAGTCAGTGTAAAAGGTTGGGGTAGGGTGCAAAAATTAGCATACTTAGAAAGTCTGTCCACAACCACCATGATGACTAACTTGTTTCCTGACTTCGGAAGACCCGTAATGAAATCCATAGAAACCTTCGTCCAGATTGAGGACGGGATGGGCAATGGCTGTAATGTGCCTGGGGATTTGGCTGTTTCTCCTTTATGGCACTGACATACGTCGCACTCAGCTACAAAAGTAAGAATGTCCTTTTTCATTGCCGTCCAAAAGAATGATCGTCGAGTGCGAGCATAATTCTTCTAAAAGCCTGAATGTCTTGCAGTGGGAGATGAGTGCAACTCCACCTAAATGCGGCTTTTGAGGGTGGATGTTGGTGATATCACGACTCTGTCCTTGTAGCGAAGAATCTCATCCTGCCAAGAGTAGCCCACTGTGGAATTTGGATCTGCTTGTAATTGATTAATGAGTTGGGAGAGCCAGGGTTGTGAAAACCATTCCTTGCAAGCCTCTTCAATCCATTCTGGAATGGGAAGGGAGATTGTGAGTAGGGTGCTTTCCTCCTCAAATTGGTGTGATAACACATCTGGTACGATATTTTCGTGCCCTTTCTTGTAAATTATCTCATAATCATATCCCAGCATTTTGGCGAGCCATTTATTTTGTTGTGGCGAGGATAGGCATTGCTTCAAAAAATATTTAAGGCTTTGATGGTCTGTGCATATTTGGAAATGCCGCCCTAATAAGTGTGGTCGCCAGGTATCTACTACATGTAAGATGGCCATCATCTCCTTCCCATAGGTAGATTGTCCCATACTTTTCCCACTTAGTTGTTGGCTAGTGAAGGCTAAGGGTCGACCTTCCTGTATTAAGACCACCCCAATACCAGTACCTGAAGCATCACATTTTTGCGAAGTCGAGTAATGCTAATATAGGAGTGGAACACATGGCATGTTTGAGAGCTATAAAGGCTTGTTGTGCTTCATCATTCCAGAGAAATGAATTTTTCTTGAGGAGGTGAGTGATGGGTCTAGCAATGCAACCATAATTGCAGAAAAATTTGTGATAGTAGCCTGTGAGACCCAAAAATCCTCTCAAGCTCTTCAAGGTCTTTGGTTGAGGCCAATCCTGCATTTCCTGGATCTTTTTTGGGTCCACCCTGACACCTTCACACCCCACAATGTGGCCTAAATACTCAACTTCTTCCATGCCAAAAGACCACTTAGACATCTTGACAAATAATTTATGCCTCCGGAGCAGTTGCAAGAGCATATCTACATGCTGAAGATGTATGGCCCAAGTGCAGCTATAGATGAGGATGTCACCAAAGAAAACAAGGACAAATTTTCTGAGATATGGTTTGAGCAGGTGGTTCATAAGGCTCTGAAAAGTGGATGGGGCATTAAAAAGACCAAATGGCATGACCAGGAACTCATAATGGCCTTCATGAGTTCAGAAGGTAGTCTTTGGAATGTCTACTTCTTTCATGTGAATTTGGTGATAGCCCGAGCGAAGGTTGAGCTTAGTAAAGAATTGAGCCCCATTTAGTTCATCTAGCAAATCATCAACAACAGGGATGGGAAATTTATCTTTGACTGTCAACTTGTTGAGGGCCCTGAAGTCTGGACACATACACCATTCCCCATATTTCTTGAGCACCATGACCATAGGCGATGAATAAGGACTAATTCTCGGACGAATGACACCTGCTTCGAAGAGTTCCTTGATGGCTTTTTCAATTTCATTCTTTTGGGTGAACAGATATCTATATGGCTACACATTTGGTGGTTGGGCCCCTGTGACCAAAGTAATGCTATGATCATGTTCCCCTCTTGAGGGTGGAAGCTCATGAGGCTTTTCAAAGACTGGTAAATGGTTGTTTAAGATCTGTTACATCTTAGGATGAATATGAATAGAAGTGGGTTCGAAGGCCTGGATGGCATTAAATTGGGCTATAAATCCATGGTGGCCCTTTTTTAACAATTTTTCCATCCTATGTGAGTTGATGATAGAGGGATCACCCGCTTGGAGTCTGCGGAGGGTATGTGTGTGGTTTTTCTACTTAAAGCTCATATATAACTCTTGGAAATCCATTGTGATTGGGCCAAGTTTGCGAAGCCATTCAACACCTAGGACAATGTCGCACCCTCCCATGTGTATGGCAAACATGTGGGTCTTTAACTGATAATCCCCCATTTGAAGTTTGACATTTTCACAACGGCCTTCACATTTCATTGGCCCCCATCAGAAATTTGGACCTGGAAGTTAGAAACTGCTCTGACAAAACAATGCATTGCTTCCATGACTCTTTCATGGATAAAGTTATGTGTACTGCCACTATCAATCAAGACTACTATCGGGCGATGCTTAATAAAACCTCTGATTTTGAGAGTTTGGGGAGAAGAAATCCCTGCCAAAGCATGCAGCGAGATAACTGGTTCTTCAGGTACATTGTCTGGCTGGTTTTCCTCATCTTCCTCCTCTGGTTCCTTAAGTGGTGGAGCTTCCTCCAATGAACTGTGATCAATAGCATCAATTTGAAAGAATTTGGGCTCCTTGCATTTATGCTTGAGGGAGTATTTATCATCACAGTAATAACATAGTCCTTGCTTTATTCTTTCCACCATTTCCGTTGGTGACACCTTTTGAACCTTGAGTGTTTGGGTAGTGCTTTGAGCCTAGGTGGGGTGACCCTTGGCTATGAAATTTGGGTGATTGGACTGGGTTGTTAACGCACGTTCTACTTCATGAGCTATCCTGCAAGCATGCAGCCATGAGATAGGGTGTTGTAGTCAGACGTGGGCTTGTATGGCTTCTTTGAGACCACTGACAAAAAATTCCAAGTAGAACTCATCTTGTAGACCTCCTGTGTGGGAAACTAAGGCTTCAAAGGTTGTAATATATTCATTCACTGTTCCTGTTTGTCGGAGCTTAGTGAGACAACCCAAAAAGTTAGATTCATGGTCAAAGCGATCCATAAGAGCTTTTTGAATGTCTGCCAAGTCACGGGCCTTCCATAGCAACGTTGATGCCACTGCCACCATTGCCATCTTTCATTGTCCAAATACATGCTACCCACACTAAGCTAAGTCACATTATCTCTGATGTGATTCAGTGTGAAATATTGCTCCATTTGTGCTATCCATGTGGCCGGATGAGAGCCATCAAATTTATACATGTCTAGCTTGGGTGGTCGCGTATGGGATTGTTGGTGGTTGCCAAAGAGGTGAAGAGAATGGCTAGACTTGCCCTCAATGTTTTCATTGAAAATATATGCCTCCGCGTGTTCCTCCATCTTGCCCTTTGCGAGTGTGTCAGTTAAGGTCTTCAGCGACGACAGTACGTCATTCAATTTTGATTCAAGGTTGTCGATCTTCTCATTGGCCATAGCTTGAGCTCTAGTTTGTACCATGCACCGATCTGATGCACTTAAAATTTGGGACCGCCCAATTTTTTTTTTTTACACTAACAATTGAATGGTACCACCTTGATCAGCTCGTTGACCTGATTCCAATGGGCTAAGTCTCCTATAAGCATCCCGGTATTTTTTTTTTATTTTTTATTTATTTTTAACTTCGAAAGGGGTTTTACTCCTCACTTAGGAATACTGTAGTAGTCGAATCCTAGAAAAGTCAATGCTACCCAAAGTCCTGCGAGAATCATGCCCAGGTATAGGAGCCCACATAAATAGTCAGATCTGTCGGCGAATCCTCAACTGTAGAGTATGAGTAGGAATGTGGCAGTGATCGAACCCCTACTACTAGATTTGAATGGCGGATCTGATTGTTGCAACTACTACAGAACCCAAACTGCTAGATCTGGATGGCAGATCTGATAGATCTGATTGGTGGATCTAATGGATCTGAATGGTGGATCTGATAGATCTGAATGGTGGAACTGATTTTTGCTACTATGACAGAACCCCACCTGCTAGATCTAATCTAGCAAAGATGATGAGTGATCCAGAGAGAGACATGGGAACTATGGTCTCAAGGAGTGTCAGGTGCTACAGATCACAATATACATAAGGGTCTGACAGTAGTACTCAGCCCAATCTTTCAGGGCACCAACCAAGGAGGATCAACCATACCCTTAGCTGTACAACCCAACTACCCTATCATACGTGCGAGTAATCTCCCCTAGTGTTGATCTTGGTGTAATGTAGCAGCAAAAAAACCAATGGTTTATCTATGGCGAGGTTTCAAGAGAGCTTAGGGGGATTTTGATATACCCAGAGGGTACTTGGAAGATAGTCCGTGTGTGGTTCTGTCTATCGCGCTACTAATCAAGGTGTACCCATAGGGGTTACAAGGGAGTCCAACAAGCGTGACCACCTCTTGTATTTCTTGCGTGCATGCCTCCCCAAATTCGTAGGTTTATGCACTCAACAATAGATCCCATGGTTTAAAGATGCTAGAACACGTCTCTAGCCAAAAAAAAAATAATTGCTAAAAATTTGAGATCCCACCAGCCCTGGAAAGTGCTCTGATACCACTTGTTATGCTCTTGACCTGCAAGAAGATACCCAAATACCGCATATGCGAGAAACATACCCAGAACACAAAACAATAAGTAATAACAGCAGGTATTTTATTATTCAAAAAAGAAAGCAATGTTCACTTGCCTCTTCGAGGGGGCAACCTCCAATAGAGCAGGGCTCAATTACAAAATAAGACACGATGCTCCTCAAGGGGAGTCTCTATCCTTTATATAGGATTCATACATGCAATACCATGGGTCAATACCATGGTTCTTATTAATACCATCTATTTAATACCATGGCCCATTTACAACTAACTGTGGTCCCTTCTTTAAATGCAGGTCAACCACTTACAATTATTAATATGGGCTTTATTGACTCCTTACTTAACTATAACTATGACTCGATCCTATTACATAAATAAGGGGGTTAGGGTTGGACCCTAACAGAAAGGAGGTCTGGTCATTTGTATCATCCAAGAATTGTTCATTTGTGTAATGTAAAGGAGGTTGCCCCCTCGAAGAGGCTGAATTCTAAGGCGCTTATCTCTCTTTTCTATCTTTTTGTGAGTTGGATTCATAACATTTCGTATCAGAGCTTTGGATTCTAGGGTTTCGCTGCTCCAAACAGGTCATCGTGAAATTTTTGCTATAACTTTTTTTTTGTGATGTTTCAGAAGAAAAAACAAAAACCCATTTGAGATGAAATCGTGCTGAACTGCGTGTCCAAATTTCATATCTTATCTCGCTATATTTTCAGAGATATGATTTGAGGAAGTTATAGTTTTTTCAAGCTCCAGAATTTCATCTAACACAAGTCATCATGGAATTTTCACTATAACATTTTCGCTACGAATTTTCAGAAGCTAAAACAACAACCTTTTTGAGAAGAAAGCGTTATGAACCTCAACTCCGAATTTCAAATCATGTATCGCTATATTTTCAGAGATATAATATGAGGAATTTAGGGTTTTTGCAGACCCCCGAATTACATATTAAATAGGTGACCTTGGGAAAATCATCATAAATTTCTCTCTGAGCATCAGATTGAAATGTTGTAAGAATTTATAAAAAGAGGGCGACCTATAGTTTTCTGTGCATCAATTTTAGGTACTAAGGTCAAAACAGTGACACGTGGCACATCATACAAGTTTGCTATTATGAAACGGTGTATAATCAGGTCATCTTGGGAGATTGTGCATAACTTTTTCTTGGAGAATCGAATTTCGATCCAACTGGTGGCATTGGAAAGAGGACGCAGAGGACTATTGCAAGTTGTGATTTTAGAACTAGAAGATTCGAAATTGCAGAGATACATCAGATTCAATATCAAGCTCCTACAAAGTGAAAAAAGATGTGGTAATTAATGCCCTGAAGAAAGAAAATGGAAACACCTAGTAAGCAACCTGAAAGCTCTAGCATGACTCGTGAAGAAGAGGAAGAAATGAAACATGATATATCAAAATTACAAGACCAAGTACAACAAATTTCACTCTCACTAAAGGTAAATGAAGCAAGGGATGAATGGAAGAAGGATGAAGAAGTGTGGCCACTCATTCAAAAGTTTTAGAAGCTCCCAATTCAAAAAATATTGTGAGAACATGAAGAGGAAGGAAAAATCATATTGGAACATGGAGCAGTCACAGAAACAAGAACCCAACAACTACGAAATCAATCAATTTCAGAGTATCTCAGCAAGTGGAAGAACTTACTTGCTGAAGATTCCACATGGTAGGACAAGAATTTTATACAGAAGCATCAATAACTACTCAAGCATTGAGGACAACACTTTTTGAAGGAGAGGGGCATGTTAGGCCCCTATACTACTAGTGTAACCCCTTATTGTTATTCGTACAACCCCCTTATTATATTGTTGTACCCATGTAGTCCCCATATTGTTACTATTGTGCCCTATAGAAGCTCACTATTGTTATTATTGTGCCCTTACATTATTATTGTTATGTCGGCTCTGATTATATTATGACCCCTTAGACTCCTATATATAGAAAGGAGGCCTTGTCATTTGTATCATCCAATAATTGTTCATTTGTGTAATGTAAATGAGGTTTCCCCCTCAAAGAGGCTTATTTCTAAGGCGTTCATCTATCTTTTCTATCTTTTTGTGAGCTAGTTTCATAACAATATAAAAATATAGAAAATATAGATGAACGCCTTAGAAATAAGCCTCTTCTAGGGGGAAACCTAATTTATATTACACAAATGAACAATTCTTGGATGATTCAAATGAAAAAACCTCATTTCCATATATAGGAGTCTAAGGGGTCACAATATAACCAAGCCGACCTAACAATAATAATATAAAGGCACACAAATAACAATAAATGAATTCTATGGGGCACAATAGTAACAATATGGGGACGATAGGGGCACAACAATAACAATAAGGGATACAATGACAATCGTAATGGGGTAATCACTAGTATTATAGGGACTTGACATGCCCCTCTCCTTGAAAAAAGTGTTGTCCTCAACACTTGAGTAGTTCTGGATGCTTCTGTATAAAATTCTCATCCTCCCATGTGGAATCTTCAACAGGTAAGTTCTTCCACTTTATGAGATACTCTAAAATTGATCGATTTTGTAGATGTTGCGTTCTTGAGAAGAGATAGTTCAAATGACTTGGGTCCAACCCCTAATACTTCCAATGCATGAAGTATTTAACTCGAAACCTACAATGATTTGCCTTATACACTTGGCAATCTATTATTAATTACAACTAAAGAAAATTGACTAGTGTAACCATGCAAAGAAAATTGGGACACGTGGTCCTCTTTTTCAGGGATGTTGTTGTTGAGAAATTAACTTTGCTGTAGTGGCTCTACTGATATGGCTGGTGCTGACTCATATTTGCATTGTCACTTCAATCATCTTTGTCTCATTCTTCCTGATATCACACGGGTCACTCCACACTTCTTCATCTGGAATCTTGATCTTCATTAACCTCCTGTATATTTCATCAGCTTTAGTGTATTTTGAAAAAGTGGGTTTAACCACAAAAACATGTTTAAGCTCATGCTAAATGTAGATTTGATTGACAATAGCTTCCAACAATGCCTTTCCTGTTATATTTCCTTTGATTTTGGAAAGATTTGCAACATCCATGGCTATACCCTAGAGTTTCTTAACATAATCCTCTCTAGCCATGAGTTTGTCATTTATGACAAATAGAGAGGGGAGACCTTTCTGATTTAAAGATTGAATTCTATTGAAGAAGTTGTTGATTGTTAACTCTAGATTTTGACATTTTTCTTCTAGTTGCACATTTAAGCTCTTCTTATTCAGTACCTTCTTGACTTGAAGTATAGTCTCTGTCTTGTCTGTCACTCCCAACTCTTCCATCTCATACATGTTTCTTGAGTTTAAAAATTTGATTATCCTATTAGTTGTTGCTAGCATGTCTCCTATCTCTTCATTAGTAGTTGAAATAGCTTCTCTAGCCTTCTCCACTAATTATTTCTGCTCAAAGATAATTTGGATGCTAGGGAAAATTTCATTCATACCATTGATTATGTTGTTCCAAATAATCTCTTTCACTCTTCCTAGAGTGTTCCCAAACAGAGAGGGGAGACCTTTCTGATTTAAAGGTTGAATTTTGTTGAAGAACCTGTTGATTGTTAACTCTAGATTTTGACATTTTTCTTCTAGTTGCACATTTAAGCTCTTCTTAGTCAGTACCTTCTTGACTTGAATTATAGTCTCTTGCTTCTCTGCGACTCCCAACTCTTCCATCTCATACCTGTTTCTTGAGTTTAAAAATTTTATTATCTTGTTAGTTGTTGCTAGCATGTCTCCCAGCTCTTCATTAGTAGCTGAAATAGCTTCTCTAGTCTTCTCCACTAATTATTTCTGCTCAAAGATAATTTGGATGCTAGGGAAAATTTCATTCATACCATTGATTATGTTGTTCCAAATAATCTCTTTCACTCTTCCTAGAGTGTTTCCAATAGATGATTCTTTCTCTGATTTCTGTAGCCTTTCAATCAAGGTCCTTTCCCTCTGCATCTCTACTGAGTGGTCACTTTCAGCCCTTTTGATTTGATCCTGCAACACATTAAATTGAGTTTCTAACCTCTTAATCTCATCAGTCTACATATTCATGCCTTCCATTGATCTAGCCAGTTTTATTGTGCTGCTTCCTGCTCCTGTGGCAACACTTGACGGAGTGGTTATGGGAAGAGATGTTAGAGGAAGGGCCTCTATTGTTGTGCTGGCCATCTGTGTTGCCTTTTCTTTCTCTTCCGCCATCTTCTCCATCTCTTCTTCCATTTTTTTGAACTGAAGAGACCACTGCACTATTAATTTCATCATATTAGCCTTTTGGATCTCTGTTTCCTCTATTGCCTTAGTCAGTGGGTCATGTGTAGTAGGCATCTTGAGTTGCTTCTTCAAAGCTGAAATATTGGTGATTGTTTGCTATGGTGATCCTTTGTCTATGTCCATGTGCTTTCTAGGCCTTTTCCTGTATTTCAACTTCAATTCCATCATAGAAGTATCAGTCCTTAGTGATTGATATTCTCTAGGCCTTTTCCCTGTTACTCCCTGTTCTTGTTCTTTTTCCTTTTCTATTCTATCTTTAGTGGTTTTCTTTTTTCTGCTGTCTTGGAGTTTGTGCACTCGACGAAGAAATCACTTGTTCCTCATGTTCCTACAATGTGCCAGGAATCCACTCAATCTGGTTCATGTATTTTTTAATTTCAGGCCTTTGAGTGTGAATATAGGTTGTTGACTTGTTTTCCACCCTTTTCTTGCAGATGATACCCCATGGGTCATAGGACCATGTAAAACTGTGGGTGAAATTCATTTCCTTCAATCTTTTATCTGCCTCCTCCCCTACTACTCTGTTGTTACAAATGAAGGGACCAATTTGAGATTTGATCTTGAACTAGGACTTTTTCTTAGCTGCTACAAAATGCACTTCATCTGCATTGATCATTTGTCTAATGTATTCAAGTGCAAAGATTCTCATGGGGAGGAACTTTGGCAGCTTATAAGGGGCCAAGTCACAACCATATACTCTTAATTCAGTGTAATTTTGGTACAAGTACCAATCACCTGTTCTTGCTTGGTCTGTCAACTACATAATTCTTCTTATTTCTTCATTGATCCTGGATTCTATAGTCCCACTGAGGAGGCTCATTACTGGGTGAACAAACATTTCTACAAATTTTTTGTAGCTGAAGTCTTTAGAGTCCTTCATCACTAATGTTGTCCAGAAAATAACAGATTGGGGTTCACCTTCCTCATTCAGCTTGCTCATTGAAAACTAGAACCTGTCTGCCTAAAAATAAACAAACATATAAGCCAAAGCTGAGTATTGAAACACTTCCTCTGTGAAGAAATTGATAAACTGCTCATGAATGGTATCTGCTAAAAATTGTTTGAAATTAAAGAGGACAGAGGGCTTGGATTCTATTGATAAAATATACAAGAAAACTATGATAGCTTCATCAAGTGATTGATTTGAATAATAGCCAATAAATAAGAAAGAACGGTGACAATGTGTCCAGTTTTGTCAGGGAAAACAGAGGAGGAATAAGGAGGATTCTTTTTAGGCAGAGGTGTTTGCTCAGTCATGAGAAGTTCTAAGGTTTTGGTTTTCTTAGAAAAAACAAGTTTTTGATACATTTCAATGAGAATCTCATGGGAAAAGGGAGTAGTTCCTTCAATAATAGGGGCCTGCATCATCTGCATAATGGAATTGGCATGAATGGTAAACAATATATGTCCTGTTGGGACCATCACTACCCTTGGTTGTGGATTTTAGCATGAGTTGCATTTCCTGATCATTTTTGGGAAACTATGTGTTTTAGGAAAAATGTAGAAAGGTAGATTACTGTCCTAGAGGCCTATGTCATCCATCTCCTCCACAAATTTATCCTCCCACTAGCAATATATGTCGAATAAATCGAACTATGAGAGTGTTTCATGTATCTTAAAATCCCTGTCTGCAAGTGGTATGTGATTCAAATCCAATGGTGGGTGCACCATTGGATTAAATAGTTCTTATTCCTTTTTCTTTGGTGCCATGGTTGTCTTCTGTAGAAACCTATGAAAACTGACCTGTGTTGAAATTGTAATAGAAGGGGATAAGAAGAAATGGGAATTTAGAGAGGGAGAAAGAAAAGGGATAAACTTGACATGGCGTTCGACAAAGGGAATATGTGATTATGGTAGAAAAAGAAATTCTCCTGCAACTGTACTGCCGCTAGAGTGAGCTTACTGCACTTTTTGCGTATGGATTAAAGGAATTGAATTGAGCCTACTAGTAGAGATAACAAGTTGAAATTCGAAAATGGCATGAAATGGTGCTTTTATGGCTTTAGAGTGTTCTCATTGGGTTGGTCTAACTTGGCGCGGGTCCGTTGGCTAACGGTCCAACCAATTGAATGCACAATGGCGGGAATGGAGGTGATAGGAAGATGGTATGGGTTGGCATTGTGAGGTGGAGGGAGTGAAAAAAGGTCACAACGGTAAAGTGGTTTGACTAACGACATAAACCAGTTTTCGGGGGGCTTGGGGAGTGGTAAGCAGTATTGGGGGGGAGGGTGCAAAATTATGAGAGTGTGACATGTCAGTGGTTTGAAACCACTGATTTTAGACCCCCTCCCCCTCCGGATTAACATTCGGAGCGTAAGGGGGGGCTGAAAAAGCACACGGGCCTTCAGATCATATGGGGTGAGTGAGGATTTGATGAGAGATGGGGGGTAGGTAATATGTGACGTGACGGGTAAGTGAGTGGTCGGGTAGGGAAATAAATAGGGGGCGGATTATAGGAAAATAGGGGTATAGAGTAAGGTTAGGGGAGATAATATTGAAAAATAATATGAGACCCCATCCCCTTTTAATTTCTTCTCCCGGCCTTAGGAAAAGCAATAGGATATGTCTTCCAACCTTGAAAGAACATTAATGTCTTTATTTCTTTGGATTTTCCTCAATCTACCTACCCTTATTTTTGTTGTCTAGTATTTTTTCTTTTTCATTTGCAGGGTGCATTTGGATTTGCATACCCTTTCTCTTTTCTCTCTCTCTTTTTTTTTTTTTTAATTCTATCCGACTCTATCACTTATCTCTCACCTTGGTCCAGATGAAACAATTGAACCAATTTTATTTCTACCTAGCTACTAATTTGCCAAGATTAAACTGTTTGACAAATATTTATTTTCTACCATATCAACTTAAATTGAAATTTGTTAAATCATGCTTAGACTGTATGATTTGAACAACATTTGGGGTTTTCTTTTTCTTCTTATTTTTTCTCTTGTGTTCTTTTTCTTCTTCTTATATACCCTCTTTTCATTTCTTTTCTTTTCTCTTTTTTTTGTGAAATCAAATGAATATTGGAATCTATGAACAATTTGAAAATTTCAAACTATGAAATACTCAATCACCTTGAGATCCTAGAAATTATAGGACCTTAACAGTGGCTCCAGCTAGGGATGGAACTTCTCATCTTGAAGTGTCAAGAACACATGACCAGTAGCCTTGAATCCTTCAAAACAACATTATTTCCAATTTGATTTCTTTTGTCAAATGAATGATCCAACTAAAAATTTGAAATATTGTGATATTTACAATGGAGTGAGGAAATATGTGTACTTAATAAAAGTAATGCTTCAGCATCCTGCCATTGATAGGACCTCCTGACAATTTTGTTCCATCTAACTATTTAAGGAAAAATGCATTATTCCCTCTAAAAGCATAAATAATATATGGGCCTTTCCAAAGATTTTCAAATTTACCATGTTTCCCTTTGTCTTCTCTTCTTGAGTACTATTTCAGCACTTTGTCTCCCAGGTTGAAATCATCCACTTTGGTTATTTTATAAAAAAAAAATCTTTTTGTTTTCCTAGACAACCTGAGTTCTATTAAATACCTCTTCTCTGGTCTACTGCAATTGAATTGTCTGATATATCCTTCTTTGTATATCATTTGGTTCACTTTGTACCTCCTGAATGATCTTCATAACTGGTACCCCCATGGAAGAAGGGAAAATTGCATCTATTCCATAAACTAGTTGAAATGGGGACATGCCAATGGATTTCTTTGTAGTCAATCTATCAGCCCATAATGCATAGATCAATTTGTTGTGCCATGACTTTTTATTTTCCTCCAGAATCTTCTTAATGATGTTCACCAAACTCTTGGAGGATTTAGCCAACCCATTACCTTGAGGGTAATAAGCTATTGAATGACCCAAAGAAATATGGTACTTATGACAAAAATCCACCATCTTTTTTTATTTGAAAGTTGCAGCATTATCAGTGATCAGTTTCCTAGGACAGCCAAATCTGGAAAGGATATTGGTTTCAAGGAATTTTATAATAACAAAATCAGTAACTACTCTAGAAGGGATGGCTTCTATCCATTTGGTGAAGTAGTATGTGGCTGTTAGGATCCATTTGTGTTGGGTAGAGGATGGAGGATGAATTTCACCAATGAAATCCAATCCCCATTGTTGGAAAGGGCTTTCAACAGAGATAGGTTTTAGGGGCAAAGGTACTAATTTTCTCTTCCCTTCGAATATTTGGCATTTATGGCAAGCATTCACCATATTATGGATGTCTGGGAAGAGTGTAGGCCAATAGTAACCTGCTTTAAGAATTTTATTATCAATCGTCTTCCAATAAAGATGGCCTCCACAGTCACCTTCATGAAATTCCTACAAAACTTTGTTAACATCATCTTTTAACAAACATCTGAGTAAGACACCTCCAACATCTTTCCAATATAATGAATTATCAACAATGCAAAATTTGACTTCTTTTAATTTAAGAAATCTAACCTTTGTTTTGGATAATCCAAGAGGAGCATTTAAATTGAATAGAACATATAAAAGGTCTACATACCAGGGGAATTTAGATATGCCTCGTCTATTGGTGGAGTTGCCAGTTCCTCAAGATCGTCTAGAGCAAATACCATGTTGATATCTAATGCATTGAAACTTGATTCAACCATCAATTTGGCTAATCCCTATCCTTTGATCAACTTGGTGGGGTTTATTTCTATATCATATTCTAGAATCACAGCTATCCATTTGCCTCTCTTCCCATCAGGTCCATTTTGTGTAAGAATATCTTTGAAAATTACGTTAGACACATAAGCAATGATATGAGAATGTAAAATGTAAACCCTGAAACCTTTTATTGCTTTAACTAGAGCAAATGCATGTTTTTCCATGATATTGTATTTTAGAGAAGCATATCTCAGAGAATTGCTAAAGAAAACTATTGGTTTGATCTGGATTTAAATAGGAATGCAGCAAATTACAGAGATAACCATAAAGATAGAGATGTAGTGGAGATAATACTTCATTTCATTAATGTAAAATACTGAAATATGCTTACAAACAGCAATGGAAATAAACCAGCTAGGGCGATGGTAGCTTATCTCTGAGAAGAGATGTGGCGGCTACATGCCTCTGAATTGTGTTATAATGAGGTTCGAAGGCCTATTTATTTTTGAGAAACAATGGAAAACCATAAATATCCAAAAACCTAACCCTAGAAGATGAAACGCCAAACTATGGGCCTCGTTTGGGTAAATTGGTACATCAACTTCCCAAGGTCGTAACTTTGGCATATGATCTCTGTTTGATGCGCACAATATCTCGTTAGAAAGATCTATCTGAGAACTACAACTTTGGGAAGAGAAACAATGATCCATGGACCCATTTTGCTCCTATTTTTCGCAAAAAACGTCGTTTAGGGCCTCAAAACGGCTCCAGAAGTTTAGGACCTAAAAAAATGCTAAAAATAGTAATATGTGCTACAATTAAGGAAACTAAAAAGCTAAAAGAAACAATGGTGGGTGTCCAAGTGGACTTGGAAGGTGGCCACCAATATCCACCTGGATCATTCCTTCCCCCTTAGGAAGCAATGGTCCCCATTGCGTTGAGTTCCTCCATGAGATGAGGAAAGTTCTGCTGAACTTGGTCCCTGGTGAGCCACTTGCCCTGGTTAAGGAGTTGGCTTGCTTTGACAACTCAATATAGTTGGATATTCTATTGGCGAGTGTGCTTGATCCGTGTGTCCATGATCTGATCAGTTGCAACTTGTTCCATGCAATCTGGATTTAACTCTGTGGGTGTGAGTTGTTCTGCAATGTCAAGATGTGTCTAGTAATGGTGGAAAGTATGGCCGAAGGTGGTCCACATTGAACACTGGGTGCAAGCCAAGGAATGGGAGAATGCTGAGCTAAAATGCATTGTCTCCCACAACCTTGGTAATGGTGTAGGGACCACATCAGAGTGGTCTGAGTTTCTGATAGGCTCTGGTAAGGTGTTCCTTTTGCAAATGCAACCAGACTTTGTCACCCACCTGAAACTTGTGTGGAACCTGATGTTGATCATGTCACTGCTTGTACTTGGCATTCGATTTCTCCAGAATGTCATGGACCTACTGGTGAATATGTTGGATGTGCTCAATGAAGCTGGTTTCCTTATCTGTTTCGGACTGGACATGAGCCGAATTTGCATGAGTAGCGCCATATGGCATGGCCACATCAATGGGACATAGTGGCTGGAATCCCAAGCCCACCTGAAAAGGGCTGTGGCCAGTCAAGCTATGAAGAGACCAATTGTAGTTGTGTTGAACATAGGGGAGTCTCTCGTCCCATGTGCATGGATTCTTTGAGTTTTACATGCGCAAAATGTGTACGATCATCCTCTTGACAACCTCTGTCTGGCCATCAGTTTGAGGATGGAAGGCTGTGGACTTAGTGAGTTTGGTGTCCAGCATCGACCAGGGACTGGACCAAAATGTACTGAGGAACCTGTTATCCCAATCTGAGATAATAAACTATGGGATCCCAAAGTGTACCCACACTCGTTCAAACAAGAGTTTAGCAGTGGCTTATGCTGTGATATTCTTCTTGCAGGTTTCCATAATGGCCATCTTTGAGAACCTGTCGACGACCACAAAATCGCAGTCATTTCCATGCTTAGTAGAAGGAAGTCTTGACATGTAGTCCATGGAGATGGATTCCCAAGGTTGACTAGGGGTAGGAAGCAGGGTATAGAGGCCTTGCTTCTTGATGGTCAGTTTGGCAATGACACAAGCAATGCATGATCGATGTACTTCCCGACATCCTGTCGAAGATTCGACCAATAGAAATACTTCTGTAGTACTTCCACCATTTTCTCTACCCCGAAATGCCCAGCAGCCCAACTGTAGTGTGCTTCCCAAATCATCTTGGCACGTTCACTTGAAGGAACACAAAGATGACCTAGGTGGCATAACAGGCATGGAAAATTTTAGGGGCGAATGTTCGCCCTTTGGCGAAATTAAGGGCTTTTAAATTTTTAGTGGGCGAATATTTTGTATCATAGTACATTTTTACAAATCAACTCAAATAGCCCACCTTATTTTAAGTGAGAGGGTAAAAAAGGTAAATTTAGCCCTTGAAATTAGGAGTTACAACCTTCCATTCGCCCTAATTTTCAAGAATAGTTTTTATTTAAGTGAATCCTATGGGCCAAATACCATATTTATAAAAGAGGTATGGTAAATTAATAAAAATAGAAATAAATGAGAGGTATGGTAAATAAATAAAACATTTTTTTATATTTACTCCATAAGTCACCTTATATACATGCAAGGGTGTAAACAAATAAAAATATAAATAAAGTGGAGGTATGGTAAATAAATAAAACCTCTTTTTATATTTAGTCCATAACCCTCTTTCTATTTATGAAGGTTCAAAAAAGAGGTTTTATTTAAGTGAATCCTATGGGCCAAATACCATATTTGTAAAAGAGGTATGGTAAATTAATAAAAATATAAATAAACGAGAGGTATGGTAAAAAAATAAAACATTTTTTTAAATTTACTCGATAAGTCACCTTATATTTACAAACACTCAAAAAATGCATTATATTTAGGTGAAACCTATGGGCAAAATAATATGGGCCAAATACCACTCGCTAGATTATTATTAATACCATCCAAAAAAACATTATTAACCCTAATATTAGTATTAATAAAAGTAAAAATGGCACATGGTATTGACCCATGGTATTCACGTGGAATGTAGCCTATTTAAATGGGGGAATTAAACCAGCATAGATCCATCTTTACTTTGAATCTACTAAGCCCTGAGAGGGATCAAATATTGTGATATGCAAACTAGCATAGAGTGAAAAAATATTTGATCCCTCTTGGGGCTTGATGGGTCAAGAGTAAAAATGGATGTTGTAATTTAATGTATGTTAAACATTTTAACTTGGTTAAATTAAAAAAAAAAATCAATTATTAATTTTTGTAGTAATTTTTAAGCTCCACGTTTATGATAACCCATGGTATTGACACATGGTATTCATGTGAGCATAGACTATTTAAAGGGGAAATTATATCATCTTAGATCCATCTTAATTCTGGGTCTACCAAGTGCTTAGAGGGATAAATAGATTTCATCCCCCTAAGAGTGGTAGATGTGGAGTTAAGATGGATATAGGTTGGTTTTTATGATAATGAAGATATTAAATAGACTTAGGAAATTATATTGTAAAAACATCTTAAGGTGAATGGTTAAAGCTACAAATAGTCACTTCACAAAATTTAGTAAAAAATACCAATATCTCCATTAATATTGGTTTTCAACTTTTTCTGATTTAACAAGAAAAATTCAAAACAATGAAACCTTATCACTCTTTCTGCATCACCCTCGCAAAAGATTTCTCACCATTTTTCAAACATTCTCAATATGATATCTTCATGAAAAAGTTTAGGTACTGATGTTGGAGTAGTTGTTTGAAAAATAAGCTAGTTTGTATAACCTTTCATCTTCTGTGCTATTCTTAGTTTGTCCTAATGATCTGTAGGGGTTGGAGCCATTGCACTATATTTTCCTGAAAGGTGGATATTGTTCACCAAAAAGGAAATTAATCTACATGTTACAAAGCTGTTAAAAAATGCGAGACATATGAGGGTAGTAAATTATGCTAATAAGAAATTTAGATGGGGAGAGACGTAATTAAATTTTATTATTTAATTTAAGATTTCCAATTAAAATTATAATAAATCTACATTTATATATTCATATATTGATTGGAAGGATTCTCACAATGGTCACTTCTTTCAATTAGATCCCCTTCAAGCCTTTGGGATACCTAATACTTTCTTATATAATATAGTTGGGGCTTGCTACTTGTTGGCGTGATGAGGTAAACAAACTTGATATGTTTTATTTTATCTCGCAGTTGGAGCCTATGGAATAAGAAAGAAATTTGATAACTTGAAAAAAGTGGTAGCTTGACAAAAGTTGTAGAGAAAAGATTAATTTCTCCTACCTTGATAGAACTCATTGTCAATATCAACACCTACAAGAACTTTGTTGTGGAATATTATCAAAACTAATAGAAGGATATGAAAGAGTGTATTGTAAGAACATTGACAAACACGGCCACTGAAACTTGGAACATTGTTTGTAGGAAGAGAAAATTATGTTTCTTTTTTCCAAACATGTATGTTAGTATATTATAGTTTAATGAATATGTTTTCTTATTATCATATATGGTTTCATACTTTAACAAAACATTCACCAAGACTTCACAATGTTTTATTATTCAGTAAAAGATTTGCCAAGATTTTATAATTCAGTGAAAGATTCTCCATCACTGTACAAGATAATATAATTTGGTGAGAGATTTGCCAAAAAAATTATATATACATATTATATTATTGATAAAATCGCCTCCCATTTTTCCTATGTATTGTGGGGATTAACCCATTTAATATACATATAAATTTAGGGTGGTTCTTATATTTTTCCCTGATAACAGGGCATCCTAGAGGTGAAAATTTGGAACATGCTAACCCTCCAAGAGTGTTTGGTATGTGTGGCCAAATTATTGGTCGCTTTGGTAGAGAAGTGGCCAATCAGAAGTCCTGTTCCCACAAGATTTGAGCATGGTGGTTAACACCATGATTAGTTGTCAACTGAGGCAATCTACAACATTATTGGTGCTGCCCTTCTTATACTTGATATTCAAATGGAATTGTTGCTGGTATGTGGACCACTTCTAATGGAGATCATTCTGCAATTTCCCTTTGGTCTATATGAACTGCAGGGGTCGGTGGTCTATGTGGATGACCGTTTCCTTCCCCAAAATGTAATGCTTCCATTTCTGGTAGGCCTACACAATGGAATACATCTCTTTGTCATAAGTGGGATACTTCCAGACTGTGTCTGAAAGTGTCTCACTGTGATATGCCACTCGATACCCATGTTAAGTAAGGACTGCCCCAATAGCATAGTCAAAGGCATCTGTCTCGACCTCAAATGGTTGTTGCAAGTCTAGTAATGCGAACATTGGTGTCGTGCAGAGGCGATCTTTCAACTCTGTGAATGTCTTCTGTTGAGATTTAGACGGAAAGAATTTTTCTTTCGCTCCTCCCTTTGTGACTTGACTCAAGGGCCAAGTGATATGAGAAAATCCCAACACGAACCTACCGTAGAAGTTGGCAAGACCTAGAAAGCTACGGAGCTCTGTCAGAGTGGTTGGAGATGGTCAATCTCGAATGACTTGGATCTTGGCTGGATCCACATGCACCCCCTGTTCATCAATAATGTATCCTAGATACTGAACTTGGGTCATGCCAAAAGTGTATTTCTCCAAGTTGGCACATAACTTGTGTTGTCACAGTGTTTGGAGAACCTGTCAGATGTGGTTGAGGTGCTCTTCCCACTCTGGCTGAAGATCAGGATGTCATCCAAGAATACCACTACAAATGAGTTGGTGAATGGCTGTAAGATGTCATCCATTAGCCTCATGAAGGTTGTAGGATCATTCGTCAATTCAAAAGGCACAACCAACCATTTGAAAAGGCCCTCCTTGGCTTTGAAGGCAGTCTTCCACACATCAGAGGGTTCAATTGGTACCTGGTGATATCCTGACTTCAAATCAATCTTGCTGAAATATTTTCCCCCTTCATTTGGTCCAGGAGGTCATCAATCCATGGGATCAGGTACCTATTACGAACAGTGATCTTGCTCAGTGCTAGATAGTCAATGCAGATTCTCCAAGTCCCATCCTTCTTCTGTACCAACACGATCAGGCTCCCACATGGCGATGAACTCGGACAGATGTGACCTTTCTACAACAACTCTTGAATCTACCTCTCGATTTCATCGTTCTCCAGAATGGAGCATCGATAGATTGGTCCATTGAGCAGTGGCGCACCTGGGGTCAGATTGATGGAGTGCTTGACCTGACAGTGCAGAGGAACCCCTGCGGGGGAGGTGAAGATGTCCTCGTACTCCTCCACGACCTTGTCCATTTGTAGTTGTCGTGCAGAAGGGCGCTGTCTAGAGGTCGTGGCCACCGTCTTCTTCTTTCCTTAAGTGCGTATCATCAGGAAAACAAATTTCCCGGTTTTGGAAATGAGCTTACTACATTGTTTTGGAGTAACCAAAGAGATGGCGATAGGCGGTGCTACCTCCAATATCCTGTACAACTTATTTCCCAAAGTAACAATAACAGCACGGGGCCTTGATTCATACATAGCATGTTGCTTCCACAAGTATTGTTGTCCTAATAATACATCAAAAATTTCAAGGGGAGCAATGTCACACAATACCTCATCCGTGAAGGGCTTGATCTTGTATGGAAGGCGACACTGCTAGCTCACGTGAAGATCCCATCGTTGTTGAAGCCACCCAATGGTGTATGGTTGTGGATGTGTTGTGGTCGGTAAGCCCAGCTGCTTCACAACCTTTGCTTGAATGAGGTTCTTTTGGCTCCCGCTGTCGACAATGAACTGTAGTGGGGAGCCCTTTACCCACATCTGGGAGTGGAAGAGATGCTCCTCCTCCTCTGGATCTTCGGGTTCCTCCTTCTATATCTTCGGGGGTGGCAATGGTGGCACTGGGCTCCACATCGATAATATGCTTCCCTTTTTCATTCCCTTGATGGGTTCTAACTCATAGTTGGAACATGCATCTGATTTTGAAACCTTCAGCTCGACCACCAGTGACCACTTGGCCCGACACTCACTTGTGTTGTGAGTGGAGCTCTTATGGAACTCACACCACTTTCTCGTGTCCTTTTTCGGCTTTACGGCACTGTTCTTTGCTTGCAGCTTTGGCAGGTTGTCTTGGGCCACCCAGCCTTGGCTTTGTCCTTTATTATGCGATTTGGGGGCACATTTCCCTTGCTCCGGATTCACAAATCTAAAGTCTCACTTCTTTTGTTTAAAATTTTGCTTGACATTGACGGCATATTAGTATGTTGTGCTGAGCAAGGGGATGTTCAGGAATTCTATTTCTTCCTGGATGTACTTATGCAGGCAGCCACGGTATTTGAGTACCAAATGCTTCTCTGAATCCTTGATACCCAACTTTGTGCGAAGGGTATGGAAAATATTGGTAAACTCCGACACATATTGGTCCCTCCCCTAGTACAGCATGGTCCACTTTATGTATTAATCCTCATAGCTTTCGACAGGGTAGTACTGCTCCTTGATGGAATCCTGGAATGAATTCCAAGTGGGTGCGGCTGAAAATAGTGAGCCTTTATTTTCATCCCTCTGCTCGCATTAGGTTTCCCACCAGTCGTTGACGTGGGGCGCTGCTTTGAGAAAAGCGAAAATAATCTTTTCTCGACTGGAAAAATCATGAACAAAAAAATAACCCTCTAACAGATTTAACCATTTATCGATGAAATCTACATCTATCTGACCCTCGAATATGGGGATTTCAAAATTAAATTCTACCTTAAAACATGTGGCATTTCCAGGGTAGTTGTTGGAAGTCGATGCGTCGCCCCTGGGTAGCAGCTGAAGGATCTGGGCAAAGTTGTCCATCATTGCGTTCCTTTGTCGCACGAGTGCTTCTCCGAGCAAGATTTTGATAGGATCTCCTTCCCCCTCGTCTTTCTTTTCATCTGCCATGGGAGGCTATCGGAATTTTCCACCCTGGTCATGCAAAGGTTCGACCAGTTCAAGCCCTAACTCCTTATATCCCGACCTCGTTGGGGACATGCAAAGAAAAACAAAGAAAAAGCAGACCGCTTTGATACCACTGATCCAGATTTAAATAGGAATGCAAAAAATTATAGAGATAACCATAAACACAGACATGTAGCAGAAATAATACTTCATTTCATTAATGTAAAATACTGAAATATGCTTACAAACAGCAATGGAAATAAACCAGCTAGGGCGATGGTAGCTTATCTCTGAGAAGAGATGTGGCGGCTACATGCCTCTGAACTATGTTACAATGAGGGTCGAAGGCCTATTTATTGTTGAGAAGCAATGGAAAACCCTAAGCATCCAAAAACCTAACCCTAGAAAATGAAATGCCAAACTATGGGCCCCGTTTGGGTAAATTGGTACATCAACTTCCCGGGGTCATAACTTTGGCATATGATCTCTATTTGATGCAAACAATATCTCCTTAGAAAGATCTATTTGAGAACTACAACTTTGGGAAGAGCAACATCGGTCCATGGACCCATGTTGTTCCCAATTTTCCCAAAAAACATCGTTTAGGGCCTCAAAGTGGCTCTGGAAGTTCAGGACCCAAAAAACTACTAAAAATAGTAAATTGTGCAACAATTAAGGAAACTGAATAGTTGAAAGAAACAATGGTGGGGGTCCAAGTGGACTTGGTAGGTGGCCACCAATATCCACCTTGATCATGGTTGTTCGTGTCCTTCATTGTTTTTCTGTAATAGTACAACAGTAATAGTATGTTCAGATGCAAAAGAAAAGAATAAAATCTTTAGCGAAATCTGGGTTGATTACAAATGTAGCTTCTGTTAATGCATGCTTGACTAGATCAAAAGATTTTTTGGCTTCAACATTCCATTTAATTTCTGTGTCTTTCTTGAGCATGTTTGTTATATTTCTGAGTAGTTTAGCAAGATTTGCTATAAATCTTCTCAAAAAAATTATTTTTCCAATAAAAGATTGGAGTCCTTTCATGTTTCTTGGATGACTGATTTTAAGGATACCTTCAATTCTACTGGGGTCTAATCTGATTCCATCTTTGGAAATGATATGGCCTAAAAGTTTTCTGTCTTCGAGACCAAACAATGTTTTCTTGGGATTAAGGGAGATACTGAACTTTCTGCATTTTTCAAATACTTTTCTTAGATGTGCTAGGTGTTCTTCATCAATCTTTGAAAATATAGTGATGTCATCAAGATAAATCACGATGAAATGTCCAATTTCATTTGAAAAAGCAATGTCCATTTCTCTCTGGAAAGTAGTACCTACATTCATTAATCCAAAAGGCATTTTTACATACATGAAAGTTCCCCAAGGAGTAGTAAAGTCAATTTTATCTTGATCATCAGGATGTACCAAAACTTGATTATACCCTGAAAAACCATCTAACAAGGAAATCCTACTAGAACCCACTACCCTTTGCAGTATGTGATCCATCTTTGGTAAGGGATAGTTGTCTTTTAGGGAAACCTTGTTTAAATTCCTAAAGTCAATGCACAATCTTATTTCACCAGTTTTCTTCCTTGTAGGAACAATATTGGATACCCATTTAGAATATCTAATTGGGACTATGATCTTAGCCTCATACATTTTCTTGATTTCCTTTTCCACCAAAGGCATTAGGACAAGGTTTATCCTACACGATTTCTGTTTGAATAGTTTTTGATCTTCTCTGATTGGAATTTTGTATTGTATAATGCTAGTGTCAAATTGTTTTAAATCCTCATAGCTCCAGGCAAACACATCTACAAATTCTTTGAACAGAGCTATATACTTTTGTTTAGCCATGAGAGGTAGTGATTTTGACAATTTTATGATTTTGGGGTTCAGTTCACTTCCTATGTTGCATTCCTCAATGTTTATTCCTGTTGGTTCCATTTTTTTCTTTCTAGAAACATCATTAAAGTCAAACAACTCTTCTAAAGGGGCAAGCCCTCTAGGTAATACATTATCTTTGAGTTGTAGTACTTTGAATTCTTCCTTTTCTGGATCTTTATGTATTTCAGTTTTATGTACAATCTTATTTATAGAAATTTTTTCATCAGAAACAATAGGTTGATTTATACTAATATGTACATCAGTTTGAATGTCTAGTTCATCCTCGAGATCTATGTTGCTATCCTCAAATTCATCCTTTGATTGCAGAAAACTCTCAATCTCTTTATCACTTCCAAAAACTTTCCAGTATCTCATGTTATTAGACACTGCAGGATGGTGTTTCACTTCAACTTTGTATTGTTTATTTGGGTGAGGTAATTTATGAGTGTTGGATGAAAAATATAATCCATTTTCCAGGGCATTCTAGAGCCTAGGGATCACAGTAAGGTCATACTCTTCAAAAGTTTTAAGAAAATCAATCACAACATTTCAATATTCTCTCAATTTAGGATGTTTTGCAGAGGATTGACTTTTAATTTGTTTGATGATGAGTTCAGCGTCTCCCTGGATAGAAATTATTTTAGCACCTAGACTTTTAAGCAATTTCAAGCCTAAGAGTAATGCCTCGTATTCTACTATGTTGTTTGTACACAAAAAATTCAATTTCTACGAATCACCTTCAACCTTATTAGTTTTTTAATTATACAACTATATTCCTACTCCTGCCCCTGTTTTACCACATGAGCCATCAAAAGTCATATCCCAGAGAGGTCCTATTTCCGGGTCCTGTTGGATAATGGGTGTTTGAGTGTCAAGTCTTTCACTGATATCATTTTCTGCCTGCTTGACCCGTGTATCTATGTCTCCATCATTATCATTGTATAGTATGAAAGAATCAAGATCAGCATGGACAGAGTACAGGGGATAGCTGTCGAGCCTTTGTTGGCTATTCACCATGTATTTTATTAAGTTTTATCTATAAATTCTCCTTGATTGACCAAATACTGGTATTGTGGCATATGTCATATCCATTTGTAGTGTTCCTTGTAACTTAGCTCCCCAAGATCTTGATAATAGCATACCATATTTAGGAGGAATGTCAACTATTACTATATCCATCACTAAACTTTTTGCTGGTATCTGGGCTAGTGTGACACAAAGTTCCTTAATGAGACCTAGATATCTAACCTTGCTAGAATCAAATGAATATAAATCTTTGTATGGTCCAGTGATTTCAAGTCCAAGTTTCTCCATAACAATCTTTGGCATGAGATTATGTGATGCACCTGAATCCAACATTGCATTATGAAGGATCTTGTCATGAATATTAAGGATGACATAAAATGGAGGAACACCCCCTTCTTGAGGCTTGCCATCAACTTCTAGTCCAAGCAAAAGTTAAGGCTGGTCATCATTCAGATTCACTGTATTAGTATTTTCTCCTATGTTGAGTACCTTTAGAACCTGGGACCTATACATATTTTTGTTTACCAATTTAGTAAGAGGAATAGAGATCTTGAGTTTAGCAATTTCATTCTCAATACTAAAGGGTGCATGATTTTTAAGCAAATTTGAGAAATTAGTACTTTCTACCATAGCCTTTGTTATGGGTTCTATTTGTTGACTTGTAGTAGGCATTCCAAATTGGACAACTTTTGTTGAGACATCAATTGTTTTCTTAGCAACATTTTCTATGTTTCTCCTTTTTGGGTTGTTTTCATTTTTCTTAGAGCTCTTAGTTGTCTTCTTGGGATTAGGCTCTAGAGTTTTCTTCACAAAGTTATTAGAAGCATTTCTATTTGATTTATCATTTTTTTTGTTGCTCCTGAGATTATATTGTCTATGGACTTGTAAGATAGAATTCTCAAATCCATGTTTATAGTCACCAGATTCTTTAGATTCCAGTTTTGTTTGAGTTAATAAAAACAATTCTTGTTCTTCTTGTGTAAGAAAAACAGAACTATAAGATAGTTCCCATTAAATTAATATGATTTTCTTCAACTTCTTCAACTACACTTATACATTCATCAACATAATTTTCCTAAAATGGTGGCCTAATTTGTTGATATGGGTATCTTTGATCTCTTTGTTTGATTTGTGGAGTGTTTCTCCTAGGGTTTGGATTTCGGTTCTATTGGAAAGGTGGCTTCTCCCTAGGAGCATTCCTATCATTTATACTTATTCTATCCATCATTATTTCCATAGTCCTTACTAACGAATCAATTTTGATTTCTCTTGCAGAAGTTGAAGCTTCTTCCTTAAAAGTCACTTGTCTTTCAGTTCTCATCCTGACTCTTTTAGCTTGTAACATGGCCTCTACACTCATAGCATCTCTTTGCATTGCTTCTAGTGTTGGGGAATTTCTTTCCCTAAGCTGGTAAGACATATCTGAATCAAAACCATATGGGAACTTTATCGAGGCTAAATCCTGGGGTGGTTTAAGATTTACAGGTATTGCATTATAGGTATTGTTGAATCTAGCACAATAATCATGTACAGCTTCACCTAGCTCCCTTTTAATATTTTCATATTCTAATAGAATATGTAAAGGATTATTCTTGACTTCCCATCCATTAAGAAAGGTTTGGTGGAATGCAGGGAGATCATTGATACTATTTGTAGGCAAAGACTTAAACCATTTTCTGACTTCTCCTCCTAAACTTTGAGCAAACATTTTGAGCTAAATACTTTTGTCATCTACCTCTTGGAGGTCAAAACAATCATTCATTTTATCCACATGTTGTTGGGCTATTAAAGGACCTGTCCCATCGAATCGTGTGATCTTGGACTGATAGTGTTGTGGAATATTAGCCAAGGGGGATGGTAACACCAAAGGAGCATACCTAGCAGTCGTGATTGGTGGTGGTGGTGGAGGACCACTTGACAGAAGTTGAGCAGTGGATGAAGGAAGTTGAACAGTGGATGAGGGAAGTTGAACAATGGATAAGGTTGGACTAGTACTAGGTGGAAATGAGAGTAAAGGAATTTGAGCAACCTTATGTTGAAGGATGAAAGAAGGGGTAGGAATTATGGAGGCAGTAGGACTTGGTGACTAAATATATGCAGGTTGAGATGTGAAGGAGGAAGATACTAGGTTTAAAGAAGTTAATTCTACTGAATGTTGAAGGTAAGCACCATCAATTTCTGAGGTGAGATCTGTCACTAGATCTTGAAGAGTGTCAAAATGCTATAAAAGCTGAAGATCTGATTCAGTTTGTGAAGAAAGTTCTCTCACTGGGCTTTTTGGTAAGATTGATGGATCAAAGATAATATGATATTTCCAATTCTCTGATTTAGTCCTAAATAAGCCTTGTTCAAAGTGTAAATCAAATTGGATATCTTGGAAGGTAACAAAGTTTTCAGGAAGTGAGTTGGCTCTGTGAAGAAATCTACTACTTATCTGACTCTCAGTTCTAGGAGTTTTCCTTAAGATCTTTTCAGGATTGTCCACTATGGTAGGAGGATTTGGATTTGGATGGGATCTAGTAGATATTATTTTGGGAGCCAGTGTTCAGATATAAAACACAGATATAATGAATATACAAAAATAGAAAAGGAACCAATCTTAGGAATAAACTTATCATACAAATATTTTAACTAGGTACTCTGAATTCAAATGAAAGGATAAATTTTCAATAGTTCCTCAGTATGGTTGCCACTATGTTATTGTTCTGTGATTTTAAATATTGGAAAGACAAAATTCACAAAAGATATGTCAAACTGCTTAGGAATCTAGGATCTAGCCCTCCTAGACTCAGAGAGGGCTCTCTCTTTATTTTTAGGATTTTACTTTGTTTTCAGTGTTCTAATGTGTTAGACTAGATGTAAAAATGAAGGATATTTATTAATTGATTGTTTGGTTGTTTGTTTGTTTGGTTGGGTTAGATCATATATGAATCCTTTCCATTGGGCTATGGAGTCAAAGGCTGGGTGGTAACATCAATTTTCCAGAGCATTTACAAGGAAAGCTAACTGTTTATACTGGATCTAAAAGCATAATGAGAAATGAGATGACAGAAAAGTGATATTAGTAATGATTAAAAAGCAGTTAAGTGTTTCTTAATCATACATCAAAAGAAAACATTTAGATTGTAAACACACATAGAAATAAGGTGCTCCAACATCATATCTTAGTCTATAATTTCTGCTTTATAATAAGACTTAATGATGCATAAATGAATAAAACACAGATACATTCAGCACAGAAGGAAAGACATCACCAGTTCAAAATGGATCAAGTATCTTACAAACAATCCTTTTTATTAATACTCCAACTCAAGTTTACAATACTTCCAATGCATGAAGTATTTAACTCAAAACCTACAACAATTTGCTTTATACACTTGGAAATCTGTTATTAATTACAACTAAAGAAAATTGACTATTGTAGCCACACAGTGGCCACACTGAGAAAAATGGGACACTTGGTCCTCTTTTTCAAGGATGCTGTTGCTGAGAAATTAATTTTGTTGTAGTGGCTTTGTTGATATGGTTGGTGCTGACTCAGATTTATGTTGTCACTTCAATCATCTTTGTCTTGTTCTTCCTGATAATCACACATGTCACTCAACACTTCTTTATCTAGAATCTTGATCTTCATTAGCCTCCCGTATATTTCATCAGCTTCATTGTATTTTGCAAAAGTGGGTTTAACCACAAAAACATGTTTCAGCTCATGCTCAATGTAGATTTGATTGTTGATAGCTTCCAACAATTCCTTTCTTGTTATGTTTCCTCTGATGTTGGAAAGATTTGCAGCATCCGTGGCTATACCCTGGAGTTTCTTGACATAATCCTCTCTGGCCATGAGTTTTTCATTTATGAAAAACAGAGAGGGGAAACATTTCTGATTTAAAGGTTGAATTCTGTTGAAGATCCTGTTGACTTTTAGCTCTATATTTTGACATTTTTCTTCTGGTTACACATTTAAGCTATTCTTAGTCAGTACCTTCTCAACTTGAAGTATAGTCTCTGTCTTGTCTGCCACTACCAAATCTTCCATCTCATACCTGTTTCTTGAGTTTAAAAATTTGATTATCCTGTTAGTTGTTGCTGGCATGTCTCCCAGCTCTTCATTAATAGCTGGAATAGATACTCTGTTGGCATTATGAGACAAGTATTGTCCTTGATGGCAAATCACACTGATAACAAATCATAGTGCAGAAGGATAGCAGCAAGGAATTGATGATCAGTCTACAAGTATGAAGAAAAATATATACACGTTGGTTCACTATATACCAAGTCGCGTATACAAGCAGGTTCACTATATACCAAGTCGCGTATACGCAGGTTCGCTATATACCAAGTCGCGTGTACATGCTGGTTGGCTTCAGTAAAAGCGCGTGTATGTTGAAAACTTATCTTTGGTCCACGACGGTTATTCCTTGGAAGTTGTGCCTATGGTTTTGGACCTTGGTGTCTCGACGGACGTGTTGATCCCTAGTTTTGAAGATGATGGTATTGGATTTCTATGGTTTTGGCCCTTGGTATTGAACAAGGCCGAAGGCTATATAAGAAGAAGGAAATCATTAGGCAAGGGTATCTGAAATGTCTTGAATATCTGATGAAGTATTAGATCCAGTATGCAGGTTATTGGTTGATGATGTATTGCTTGATCTGAGCTAAGGAGAGATCTCATCGGTTGATGGAGAACAAGATCTAAGGAGAGATCAGGATCAAATGGTTTGAAATGAACTATCTTTATATAGTTGATTATGCGTATTTCTAGATCTGCATACTGATGCAATGTTATGTTCTGGGTATAACTGATGTCTGGTACAGCTGCAAGTTATGAAAAATTATTTTTAGATCTGTATGCAGGTTGTCTTCGGTAAAACCGCGTGTATACGCGGGTTGCCTTCATTGAAGTAGCGTATATCTTTTGGAGCTTGATTTTTGGGTTGCAGCTGGGTCTGACTGTTATTGCAGAGTTCTGTAGTCTGCTCTGTGTTCTGGTGACTGGGTTTGACAGGGTTTCAGTGGTTCAGTGATTGTTGGTTGTTTTGTAATCTGCTATGAAAGTTGAATGAATTGTGGTCTTCAGATTGTAATGTTGTGCTTCAGGAGTATCCAGTCTGAAAATTGATGAAAAGTGGTACCTGAAGGAAAGAAGATTGTAGGCCAGCACCTACGTACTAGTATCTTAGCTAGTACAAGAGCAAAGGGGGTTGGAGCTCCCTTCCAAGGAAGTTTGGAGAACGAGAGAAGGTTGAAGCCTTCTGCAGGTTGTAGCCTGCGTACTGGTATAAGGCTGCACCAGTACAAAAGATTGTAAACTGAAGTTCTTATTAAAGAAAGATAGAGACGACTTGCAGCAGGTGGTTTTCACCCACATTGGGTTTCCACCTTATATCATGGTGTTCATGTGTATGGCTTTTGTGTGATGATATGTTCTGTTATACTGCATCTGTTTACTCTTAATATGATGAATAATGTCTTGATGCATTTAACTGAAGATAAACTAACTGAATTATAAGATTTATGGTTATACGCTGGTTTCTTTAGACACAGTAGCGTGTACACGCTGGTTCACTTAATTGAAGTAGCGTATATGTTTCTGAGCATTGAAAAAGTTTTATTGATTTGATAATACTGATTCACCCCCCCTCTCAGTATTATTTCCAACAATTGGTATCAAAGCAGGTCCTTCAGAGAAGCTTGATCGCTTGAAGGTAGATCGTTCATCATGAGCAACTACGAGAGAGAAGCATCAATCAGGCCACCAGTTTTTGATGGGACAAACTTCAATTATTGCAAGGTAAGAGTTACTGTCTATCTTCAATCTCTTGGTACAGAAGTTTGGGACATCGTAGAGACAGGCTACACTTTTCCTTCAGCTACTCCTACAGATGCAGCCGAGAAAAAGAAATATGAAACAAATGCGAAAGCAGTCAATACTCTATTGGGATGTATATCTCAATCAGAATTCATGAAGGTAATGCACTATAAATCTGCAAAAGAAATATGGGACAAAATTGTCACGAGCTATGAAGGAGACGAACAGGTAAAGCGTGCTAAACTTCAAACTCTCAGGATTAAGTATGAGACTCTCAGAATTTATAATGATGAAAGTGTGGCTAACTATTTCCTTAGGGTAGATGAGATTGTTAATTGCATGAAAAACTTGGGTGAAGAAATAAAAGAGGCTATTGTGGTTGAAAAGGTTCTAAGATCTTTGTTCCCCAAGTTTGAATCTAAGGTGTCTGCCATAGAAGAAAAGGAAAATCTGCAAATTCTTACTATGTCTCAGCTTCACGGAATTCTAATCGCTTATGAAATGAGAAAGGGAGGTCCATCAAACAGAAGAGAAGTTGCCTTCAAGGCTTCAGGCAAAGAAGATTATTATGAAGCAAGTCACGTGCCAGAAGATGAAGAAGAGGAATCAAATTTTGTCAGAAATCTTCAAAGGGGTTTTGGAAGGTTCAGAGGTAAGTTACCTTTTAAATGCTTTACTTGTGGAAGAGTAGGTCATTATGCTGCCAGATGTCCTCACAAAAATAAGAATGACAAGGGAAAGGAACCTGTTAAATGGAACAAGAAACAAAATGAAAAGAAGAAAAGCTATTACACTCATGAAGATAGTGATGGTCTTTCAAATAGTGATGAAGATGAACAAGGTAATAGATATAAACTTTTAATGGCTTTTGAAGATGATGACTATATGGATGCTATAGATGTAGAAGGCTTTTGTGAAGAAATGAAAGATCTCAAAGTTTTCTTAGAAGAGAAGAGTGCTATTATTGATTCTCTACAATGTCAACTAGTTGAAAAAGAAAAACATCTTGAAAAATTGGAATGTGAGATTGTTTGTCTTAGAAAGGAGATTGAGAAAACAAAAGCGATTAATCTTAAATTTGTTAAAGGATCTGAAACCTTGGATGAGATTATCAATGTGCAGCGATCTCCTCTGATCAAGACAGGTCTTGGATATAATGGAGAAACATCTCAAGCCTCTACCTCTAAAAGCTATCTTGATGCAGCAAGGAGAAGCGAGCAAAGGCCAAATAAAAGTCATCAGGTGAATCAGGGACAGTTTACCTCAAGAACAAATAAAGACCATCAAGAAATTCGGGGACAAACTGCCTTAAGGACAAACAAAAGCTACAATCAGCCTCAGGTAAAATCTTCCCAGTTTGCTCCAAGAATGAATGTGAATAGAAGCTACAATCGGTTGGATGATAGATCTTATTATCACAGAAGTTTCTTTAATGGCCAATGCTTTTCTTGCCATAACTTCGGTCACAAAGCAGCTCAATGTGTTGCCTACAAGACAATCATGAATAGAGAAGCTCAAAAGCAAGGGAGAATGACTGGAACCATGAAAAGGACTTATAACAACTTTTCGGTTCTTGAAAATGAAGTTGAATGCTCTATTTGTAATAACTTTTGTCATGAAGACTCTGAATGCAGGAGCAGGTTCTGGAAGACAACTCAGAAGGAACAAACCTCAAATGTCAGAACATGGAGAATAAAGGAACCGCAACCAGAAAGATGTGGGATAGCCTTTTATGCAGAAGGTCAAGAAAGTCTATGGTACATTGACAGCGGATGTTCGAAGCATATGACAAGGGACAAAGAAAAGCTTGAGTCATATACCGCATTAGAAAAGGGGAAGAAAGTTTCTTTTGGAAACGATATCTCTGCAGCCATAAAAGGAAAAGGTGTTGCTCCATTGAAAGAGAAGGTCAAAGCTGGAAATGTTTTGTATGTTGATGGATTGAAGCATAATCTTCTGAGTGTCAGTCAGATGTGCGATCAAGGAACAGAAGTAATATTTAGATCAAATGGATGTTGTGTTCGTGACCTTGACACAGGTAAAACAGTGATCAAAGGAAGAAGGACTCCAAATAATCTATACATATTTGAAGAAGGACCACAACAATGCTATTTGAGCAAGGATGATGAACACTGGCTATGGCATCGAAGGTTGGGGCATCTAAGCTTTTCACAAATAAGGAAAGCATGCAAATATCAGGCAGTTCGTGGTCTTCCAGATATCAAAATTCCAGACAACACTATATGCAAATCTTGTCAGTTTGGAAAGCAAACCAGAACTAACTTTCCAGAGAAGGAAGGATCAGCCAGCATACCTCTTGAGCTAGTCCATACAGATGTATGTGGTCCATTTAGGAAAAGGACACCTCGAGGAGAAGAATATTTGATATTATTCATTGACGATTTCTCCAGGTTTGTCTGGTTAGGGCTTATGAAGCACAAGGATGAAGCATTCGAAAAATTCAAATCCTTCAAAGCCTTGGTTGAAAATGAATCAGGACACAAAATTAAGTGCCTCAGATCTGACAGAGGTGGGGAGTTTACCTCAAACGAATTTTTCAATTTCTGTGAAGAACATGGGATAAGAAGAGAATTCTCTACAGCTAGAACTCCTCAGCAAAATGGGGTTGTGGAAAGAATGAACAGAACAATCCAACAAATGGCTCGTGCTATGCTTGATGAATCAGGTACTCCCGCAACTTTTTGGGGTGAGGCTGTACATGCTGCGGTTATTATTCTTAACAAAATAAATGTCCGAGTAAACAACACTCAAACACCTCATGAGCTCTGGAGTGGTGAGACTCCTTCGGTGAAGCATTTCAAAATCTTTGGGAGCAAATGTTATATTAAGAATACTGATGAGCAACTTGGAAAACTTGAACCAAGAGCAGATGAAGGCATTCTTCTTGGTTATTCTCCACATAGCAAAGCATACAAGTGCTACAACAAAAGACTTGGCAGAATTGTTGACAGCATTGATGTAGTGGTTGATGAGAAGGGATATATTCCTAGGCAAGTTCATCATGAAGACATTGAAGAAGATGAAGGCTACCCTCAAAGGCAGAATGATCAAGAAGAAGAAGAACCTCAAGAAGAACTAGAGGAGCAGAAAAGAATAGAAGAGAAGACTCCATCCAGATATGTTCAAAAGAATCATCCAGAATCTCAGATTGTGGGGTAGAAAGAAGCAGGAATACAAACAAGAAGAAGAATTGCAGAAGATTCAAGCTATTTGGCATTACTCTCTTCTACTGAACCACAAAATGTGAAAGAGGCATGCAAAGATGAATGTTGGGTCAAAGCAATGGATGAAGAACTTGAGCAGATCGAAAAGAACAACACTTGGGAACTGGTTCCTAGACCAAAAGATAAGAATGTCATAGGGACAAAATGGGTCTTCAAGAATAAATTGAATGAAAATGGAGAAGTAATTAGAAACAAGGCCAGACTTGTTTGTAAAGGGTATGCGCAGCAAGAAGGGATAGATTTTGAAGAGACCTTTGCTCCTGTAGCAAGACTTGAGGCCATACGAATGTTCCTTGCTCTCTCAAGCTTTCAAAACTTCAAGGTATTTCAAATGGACGTGAAATCAGCCTTTCTGAATGGAGACTTAGAAGAAGAAGTATATATTGAACAACCAGATGGTTTCATTCTTGGGAATGATCCATACCTTGTATGCAGATTGAAAAAGGCTCTCTATGGTCTCAAACAAGCTCCAAGGGCTTGGTACTATCGGTTGGACAAATATCTTCACCAACAAGGTTTTTCAAAAGGATCAGCAGATAGAAATCTCTATATAAAAGTTGAAAATAACAAATTGCTAATACTTGTTGTTTATGTAGATGATATTATCTTTGGCAGCAATGAAGAGACTATGAGTCAAAACTTTGCCTTGGTTATGCAGAAAGAATTCGAAATGTCACTACTTGGAGAATTGACATACTTCCTTGGATTACAAATCCAACAAAATGAAGGAGGCATCTTCTTGTCTCAAACCAAGTACCTCAAGTAGATCTTGAAGAAGTATGGCATGGAAGAGTCAAAGCCAGTATGTACACCCATGGTTACAGGATGCAGCCTCAGTGCAAATGATGAATAAGCAACAGTTCATCAACCAACTTATAGATCCATGATTGGGAGTTTGCTTTATTTGACAGGTACCCGACCAGACATCATGCATGCAGTCGGAATAGTTGGAAGATTTCAAGCAAATTCGAAGGAGACTCATCTTCAGGCAGTGAAGAGAATTTTCAAGTATCTTCAAGGGACACAAAATTATGGCTTATGGTATCCTAGAGATACAGATCTCACACTTCATGCTTATACAGATGCAGATTGGGCCAAAAGCGTGGATGACAGGAAGAGCACAAGTGGTGGTGCGTTCTTTATGGGCTCCAGATTAGTATCTTGGTTCAGCAAGAAATAGAGCTCGATTGCCTTATCTACAGCTGAAGCAGAATATGTGGCTGTGGCATCTTGTTGCACACAACTTCTTTGGATGATGCAAACCTTGCAGGATTTTCAAATCACCTGCACTTCACCAGTTTCTATCTTATGTGATAATACAAGTGCAATCATCATTTCAAAGAATCCAGTCATGCACTCAAAGACCAAGCACATACCAATCAAGTACCATTTTCTTCGGGAACAAGTGCTTGAGCAGAAGGTCAAGTTGGAGTATGTTCCTTCTAAGGAACAAGTTGCTGACATTCTCACAAAACCACTGCCCAAGGAAACTTTTGAATATCTCAGACAAAAGCTGGGAGTAGTTGATGCTTCATCCTGCTGTTGAAGCTTGTTTGTTCTATAGAAAAGTTGGTATACGCAAGTTATGTAAGGGATATCTGCGTATATACGCCGATCTACAACATGCTGGGAAAGTAGCGTGTATGAGTGTTCCGCAAGCACTTGTTGCAGAAAGGCATATTCCTATTGAGCGTGCATACGCTGTTTTATGCAGGAGAAGTCGCGTATATGGAGTTCTGAACTTTATTTATAGCAAGAGGTTATTCAGTCCACTCAATGGTTGGGATAGCTCCCATAAGGTTCTAGAGATACAGATGGACCTCTAGAATGTTCTAGAAGTGTAACTTTTTCAAGAACTCGCGCAGCAGAGACGCACTGTTTCCATGGACGCAGGTGAACAGTCAGCTTAGAGAGTCTCAGTTTTTACAAGCAGTTTGATTAACAGAGGCATTTAGATGCTTTTGGTCAAGGTCTAACAAGTACACAACTGTTGTTGGTTTCAGGAGAAGGAGCTCAGAAGGAAATCTTGGTTGCTGATCTAAAAAGATGTTTATCAGATGCTGCTTGTGATCTTCATAAGTCTTGGTCTAGATCTGTTGTCTCTATGTCATGTATTTTTTTGTAATATCTCTTTTATCGTGTCAAGGTCATGTAACGGCCTATGTTGGTTTCCCCACTATGCCTGGGATGAATGATGTAATATAATTGGTGGTTTCTGATGTATCCCCTCTTGGTTGGGAATATGGATTGAGTCTTTTGGTGATAGGGAGGTCCCTTATGGTGTATAAGTCTTGGTTCTTTTGAAGAACATCTTTTGCAGATCTTGCCTATAGTCAGGGGGAGCATGTTTCAGCACAGCCAAGCAAAGATATCAGCATGTACTCAGGGGGAGCACAGCCCTTTGCCCTTGATGACAAAGGGGGAGAGTGATTTGATTTGGTGTTGTTGCCATCAAGTCCAAAGGGGGAGATTGTTGGCATTATGAGACAAGTATTGTCCTTGATGGCAAATCACAATGATAACAAATCATAGTGCAGAAGGATAGCAGCAAGGAATTGATGATCAATCTACAAGTATGAAGAAAAATATATACACGCTGGTTCACTATATACCAAGTCGCGTATACAAGCAGGTTCACTATATACCAAGTCGCGTATACGCAGATTCGCTATATACCAAGTCGCGTGTACACACTGGTTGGCTTCAGTAAAAGCGCGTGTATGTTGAAAACTTATCTTTGGTCCACGGTGGTTATTCCTTGGAAGTTGTGCCTATGGTTTTGGACCTTGGTGTCTCGACGGACGTGTTGATCCCTAGTTTTGAAGATGATGGTATTGGATTTCTATGGTTTTGGCCCTTGGTATTGAACAAGGCCGAAGGCTATATAAGGAGAAGGAAATCATTAGGCAAGGGTATCTGAAATGTCTTGAATATCTGATGAAGTATTAGATCCAGTATGCAGGTTATTGGTTGATGATGTATTGCTTGATCTGAGCTAAGGAGAGATCTCATCGGTTGATGGAGAACAAGATCTGAGGAGAGATCGGGATCAAATGGTTTGAAATGAACTATCTTTATATAGTTGATTATGCGTATTTCTAGATCTGCATACTGACGCAATGTTATGTTCTGGGTATAATTGATGTCTGGTACAGCTGCAAGTTATGAAAAATTATTTTTAGATTTGTACGCAGGTTGTCTTCGGCAAAACCGCATGTATACGCGGGTTGCCTTCATTGAAGTAGCGTATATCTTTTGGAGCTTGATTTTTGGGTTGCAGCTGGGTCTGACTGTTATTGCAAAGTTCTGTAGTCTGCTCTGTGTTCTGGTAACTGGGTTTGACAGGGTTTCAGTGGTTCAGTGATTGTTGGTTGTTTTGTAATCTGCTATGAAAGTTGAATGAATTGTGGTCTTCAGATTGTAATGTTGTGCTTCAGGAGTATCCAGTCTGAAAATTGATGAAAAGTGGTACCTGAAGGAAAGAAGATTGTAGGCCAGCACCTACGTACTAGTATCTTAGCTAGTACAAGAGCAAAGGGGGTTGGAGCTCCCTTCCAAGGAAGTTTGGAGAACGAGAGAAGGTTGAAGCCTTCTGCAGGTTGTAGCCTGCGTACTGGTATAAGGCTGCACCAGTACAAAAGATTGTAAACTAAAGTTCTTATTAAAGAAAGATAGAGACGACTTGCAGCAGGTGGTTTTCACCCACATTGGGTTTCCACCTTATATCATGGTGTTCATGTGTGTGGCTTTTGTGTGATGATCTGTTCTGTTATACTGCATCTGTTTACTCTTAATATGATGAATAATGTCGTGATGCATTTAACTGAAGATAAACTAACTGAATTATAAGATTTATGGTTATACGCTGGTTTATTTAGACACAGTAGCGTGTACATGCTGGTTCACTTAACTGAAGTAGCGTATATGTTTCTGAGCATTGAAAAAGTTTTATTGATCTGATAATACTGATTCACCCCCCCTTCAGTATTATTTCCAACATTCTCTATCCTTCTCCACTAATTATTTCTACTCAAAAATAATTTGGATGCTAGGCCAAATTTCATTCATACCATTGATTATGTTGTTCTAAATAATCTCTTTCACTCTTCCTAGAGTGTTCCGAATAGATGATTCTTTCTCTATTTTTTGTAGCCTTCCAATCAAGGTCCTTGCCCTCTGCATCTCTACTGAATGGTCACTTTAAGCCCTTTTGATTTGATCCTGTAGCACATTAACTCGAGTTTCTAACCTCGTAATATCCTCAGTCTGTAGATTCATGCCTTCCATTGATCTAGCCAATTGTTCTGTGCTGCTTCTTGCTCCTGTGGCAGCACTTGCTGGAGTGGTTATGGGAAGAGTTGTTAGAGGAAGGGCCTCTATTGTTGTGCTGGCCATTTGTGCTACCTTTTCTTTCTCTTGCACCATCTTCTCCATCTCTTCTTCCATTTGTTTGATCTGGAGAGACTACTCCACTAATAATTTCATCATATCAGCCTTTTGGCTCTTTGTTTCCTCTATCTCCTTGGTCAGTGGGTCATGTGTAGTAGGCATCTTGAGCTACTTCTTCAAAGCTGCTATATCCATCTCTTTTTTCTTTATTATTTCTCCAGCTTATAAAACATTTGAGGGATCATACCCAATATTCACTGCTAAGTCTTATAAAGACTTAATTTTTTTGTCCTTTCATTGTGATGAAATCCTTTCCATCTTTAACTGGGATTGATCATTTGATAGGGCCACCTACATTTTAAACAAGTTCATGGAAGTGTTGGTTAGAGTAGATGAAATCATTTCACCTATTTTTTTGTGCATTTCCAGCTGATCAATTGGATGAACACTTCTTGTGTCAAACTCAAAAGAAGTTTTCTTGTAATATGATGGAGTTTTAGGTGTTGAAATATGGCAAAAATAATATTCCAATTTAATTTGTCATTGAATTAAATTGTGAATTAAAATCAAATTTAGTCTTAACAGCTACTTGGAAATAATTAATTAATTTATTTTAAATTAATTAGTTGGAGAAATTCAAGTTATAAGTCTTTCTGAAGTCATGTAAGATTTATTCCTTAAATTAAGGAGATAAGATTGAGTTATATTTGAGTTGTAATTAGTTAACTCAGTTTATTGAGTTAAGTCTAGTTAAAGTAGTTCCAAATTGTTTGAGGAACTAATAGCGAGTTAATAGTCAGTTGATGCATTAATGCACTCAACTAGTGCTACTCCAGTTAACTGAAGATTCCCTCATCAGAAACTCATGCATGTCTATTATGAGAAAGACTCAGTTGAGATTAATGTTCAGGGATAGTGTACTATCAATTGCATGTGTTTTCTCATCGAGAAAACTCATGCATGTAGTCAAGGATTCATCCTTGAGGATTGCATAGTTTTGAAGGCTTGGTTTTCCACTTGGTAGGTAATAGGCTAATAATCCACAAGGAACATCACAAGGAAAATTAGAGGGCAGAGAGGAAGGTTGGGGAGAAGCCAATATTTCCTGTGAGCATCTATGAGGATTGTACTGAGAGCTGGCTAGCTATGAGATCTAAGGATTTGTATAATTCCTATGTATTTCCACCATGTATGATAATACAATAGTGTGAGGTTTTTATCTGACACTTTCCCCAAAATAGTTTCATGTGTATTGTGCCATTGATTCTTCTTCTTTTGGTTATATTGTTCATCTTGATCTTTAAGCTTCCGCAAATTTATAGTAGAAGTATTTTATACTATTCTGCTTTGATTTATATTGCATTATCGGGTTAACCTATCACAGATTTTCTACATGGTATCAGAGCTGTGAACAGTATACTGAGAAGAGAATTCGAAGTTTGAAGTTCAGGGTTGCAGGTGAAAATCGAATTCATATCATACTTCAAGGTTAGCCAAAGGCATTCTATGGCTTGAGACTCGAGTATGCCTTGGAAGGGAGCTTGAATTACATAGCATGGAAAGATAGAGTGGAGGCTATATTAGAAGACAATGGCTTGAAGGAATTCATTGATCAAGAAATCCCAAAGCCAACTTCAAGTAATGCACAAGATTTGGCTGAGTGGAGGAAGTGTGTGGCGAAGGTGAGATGGATCATCCTTGAGGAAGTTCGAGACCATATTGTCTCGAGTCTCCATGGGAAGGAAACTCCATTTTCAATGTGGAAGACAATGAAGGACCTCTACCAGAACAACAGCGACCAAAGGAAATTGGCGCTCAAGGATAAGCTTCAAAGAATCAACATGGAGAAGGGCTATACTATTTCCACATATCTAAACAAGCTCACCACCTATGGAGATGAGGTTGGCAATGTGGGAATAACTACTGCCGATGATGATATGGTGAGCCTCGCTCTCCTTGGCCTTCCAAAGAGTTGGAATAGCTACCAGGACTCTGTGAATGGAAGGGAGAAACTGCCGGATTGGGAATGACTATGGTCGGATCTTATGCAGGAGGAGATCAGGAGGAGCACACGAGACGGTTCTTCATCCAAGAATGATGATGAAGAAAATATGGCCTTAGAAAGTAAGGCAAGGAAAGGGAAGGGGAAGGGTTCCCATTTCAATTCGAATTCTTCTCATGGAGGGAAAGAAAGGTGACATGTCTAAAGTAATATTCTTTAATTGTCATAGGATGGGACATTATGCGACTAATTTCCCATCGAAGAAGTCTAAGAAGGGATCCTCGGAAGGATCGGAAGGCGAGGCATTAGCCTCTCAATTCGAAGTGGACTTTACCCTCATCGCATGCATGGTGTCATCAATGATGGGTTGTGTTTGGTATCTTGACAGTGGAGTCTCATTCCACATGACCGGTGATAAAAATTTATTCAGTGCCTTGGAGGAGAAATACCTCAAGATGAAAATAGAGATGGATGACAACGGAAGGTATAGTGTTTCAAGAGTGGGCACGGTTGCTTTTTAGAGGGAGCATGGAGCTCCTCTCACCTTGACAGATGTGATGTATGTGCCTGGACTGAAGAAGAACTTGGTATCAGTTGCGATGTTGGAGGACAAAGGCTACGATGTTGTCTTCATTAAAGGAAAGGTGTTCCTAAGACACATAGCCACAGGTCAGACCAAGAGGATAGGGATTTGGGTGAAGAATCTCTATAAACTAGAGGTAGATGATTGTGCAGTATTGAGTGCAAAAGCAAAATTGGTGCAAAGCCAAGACATTGGCGATTTGTGGCATAGGAAGTTGGCCCATTTGCATCATGGGGCTTTTAAGATAATGTAGAAGATATCTATAGGACTTCCCAAAGGTAAACTTGAGCAAGTTGACACATGAAAAGGTTGTACCTTGGGAAAGTACACCAAGTCTTCCTTTCATGATCATTGAGATAGTTGAGCAGAGGCTATCTTAGAGTGAGTTCATACTGATTTGTGTGGACCATTCTTGATGGCATCCACAGTGAAGAAAAGGTATTATGTGATTTTCATTTATGACTATTCTCATAAATGCTAGATTTATTTCATGGAGAATAAGGACCAAAACTTCACAAAGTTTTTTGAGTTGAAAGCTTTGGTCGAGAAAGAGTTAGGGAAGAAGATTAAGGCCTTGAGAAGCGACAGCGGTGGAGAATATGCCTCTTAATAGTTTAAGGACTTCTGTGTAGTGGAAGGAATTAAACGAGAGTTGATAGCACCTCATAACCCACAGCAGAATGGTGTGGCTGAGAGGAAGAACATAACTATTGTAGGGGTAGCACAGGCAATGCTGCATGACCAAGGCCTACCACTTCACTTGTGGGCTGAGGCATGCAACACAACGGTCTATTTGTAGAATAGAAGCCCACATCACATACTTGGGATGAAGACACTAGAGGAAGCTTTCTTCGGTAAGAGACCAAATGTGGGTCACTTCAAGATCTTTGGCTCATCGGTATATTTCCATATGACAAAGGATGCATGGAAGAATCTTGAGCCGATAGCAGAGTTGGGGATATTTGTGGAGTACACTAATACACCTCACAACTATCGAGTGTACTTGCCTACCAATCGGAGGACAGTGGTTCGCAAAGATCTCAAGTTTGATGACCAGAAGGCCATGCGAGTTTCCCTTGGGATGGAGCTCCAACTACAGGTTGTAGAGGAACTGTTGGTTCCTATGGAGGAGGAGCCTCAGATTGATCTGGAGCAGTCACATGCATAGGTTCCAGGAGTGGAGACATGCACTCAAGCAGAGTCTTCCAGAGATGGACGAAAGTGCACAAGAGAAGCTGACAGATTGTTGGAGGATGTGAGAGATAATGTGGGAGCACCATCTTCTCAGAGCAGACAGAGGAGGTCACTTGAGAGGTACACTGGATACATGGCCCTTGTTGGGGAATGTGTTGAGATCGAGCCATCTTCCTTTGAGGAAGTAGTGTAGCAGCCAATTTGGGTTGGTGTTATGGTGGAGGAGTATGACTCCATAGTTCGTAACAATGTTTGGGACATGGTTCCGAGACTGGAGAATAAGTCAGTTGTGAGTTCCCATTGGATTTACAAGGTAAAGCAAGCTGTTGATGGTAGTGTGGAAAAGCATAAGGCAAGAGTTGTTGCCCATGGCTTTTCACAGGTCGAGGGGATTGACTATGATGAGACTTTTGTCCTGTTGCAAGGTACTTATCTATCATATCTATGTTGGCACTATCAACACATATTGGTTGGAAGATCCATCAGATGGATGTGAAGACTGCATTCCTCAATGGCTAGATCGAGGAAGAGGTGTACATAGAGCAGCCAGAAGGTTTTGAGACCTTCGATCATGAGTCACATGTGTGTCAACTCAAGACAACATTGTACGAGCTAAAGCAAGTGCCTCATGCTTGGTACACCAGGATAGACAAATACTTCACTAGGTTGGGTTTCACAAAGAGTGAAGCAGATGTGAACCTCTACCACATCATGGTGAAAGGTAAGATGTTGATCATCTTACTTTATGTTGATGATCTCATATTGACTGGTGATGATCAGTTTATCATGTCTTGTAAGGAGGACCTTGCAAGAGAATTCGAGATGAAAGACATGGGTCTCATGCATTAATTACTTGGCATGGAAGTGTGGCAGAAGGATGGGGAGTTGTTTGTGTCTTAGGGGAAGTATGCCAACAAGATACTCAGGAGATGGAGAAGTGCAAGCCCATGCAGACTCCTCTAGTAGATAACTAGAGGAAGGAGGTTGCTACTTCAAGAGAAGTGGTAGAGGCTACTATGTACAGGAAGCTTGTGGGTTCAATGATGTACTTAATGAACACATGACCAGATTTGTGCTAAGCGGTGAACCAGCTGAGTCAAGCGATGGTTCAACCTACCAAGATGTTTTGGAAGGTGGCAAAGCATGTATTGAGATACCTCAGAGGCCATCTCTGTATTGATTATGGTACAGATAGACAGAGGGAGTGAAGCTACAGGGCTTCACTGATGTAGATTGAGCAGGGAGTCCATTAGATCGGAAGAGCACATCAGGAGGGATTTTCAACCTTGGGTCAGTGACAGTTTCTTGGTACAGCAGGAAACAGAGGTTGGTTGCACTCAGCTCGACAGAGGTAGAATACAAGGCTGCAAGTCATGCAGCATGTGAGGCCATCTGGATGCAGAAAATCATAGTTGGTTTGTTTGATCAGAGGATGGATCCACCTATGATCTATTATGATAATCAGAGTTGTATCAAACTCTCTGAGAATCCAGTATTTCATGATAGGTCCAATCACATTGACATCTGGGATCATCATCTGAGAGACTGTGTAGCGAGGAGGATCATGTTGCTGTAGTATATTTCGACATAGGAGCAAGATGCTGACATTTTGACAAAGGCATTGTCAAAGTGTAAATTCGAGTTCCACGGAGACAGGATCGGGGTGACAGATAATCCATTTCTTATTGAGAGGGAGTGTTGAAATATGGCAACAAGAATATTCCAATTTAATTTCCCATGAATTAAATTGTGAATTAAAATCAAATTTAGTCTTAACAACTACTTGGAAATAATTAATTAATTTATTTTAAATTAATTAGTTGGAGAAATTGAAGTTAGAAGTCTTTCTGAAGTCATGGAATAGTTATCCCTTAAATTAAGGATATAAGATTGAGTTATATTTGAGTTGAAATTAGTTAACTCATTTGACTGAGTTAAGTCCAGTTAAATTAGTTCCAAATTGTTTGAGGAAATAATAGTGAGTTAATAGTCAGTTGATGCATTAATGCACTCAACTAGTGCTACTCCAGTTAACTGAATATTCCCTCATCAAAAACTCATGCATGTCTATTCTGAGAAAGACCCAGTTGAGATTAATGTTCAAGGACAGTGTACTATCAGTTGCATGTGTTTTCTCATGGAGAAAACTCACGCATGTAGTCAAGGATTCATCCTTGAGGATTGCACAATTTTGAAGGCTTGGTTTTCCACTTGGTAATAGGATAATCATCCACAAGGAACAATGCAAGGAAATAGGAGCTTGGAGTGAAGAGAGGAAGGCTGGAGAGAAGTCAAAATTTCCTGTGAGCATTTTTGAGGATTGTGCTGAGAGCTGGCTAGATGTGAGAGCTAAGGCTTTGCATAATTCCTATGTATTTCCACCATGTATGATAATACAATAGTGTGGGGTTTTTATTTGAGACTTTCCCCAAAGTATTTTCACATGTATTGTGGCATTGATTTTTCTTCTTCTGGTTATATTGTTTAGCTCGCTCTTTAAGATTCTGCAAATTGATAGTACAAGTAGGCTATAGTAATCTGCTTTGATTTATATTGCGTTATTGGGTTAACCTATCACAAATTTTCTACATTAGGATCTGTTGTTTGTGCTTCCAAAAATGCCATATGTATTTTGCCCTTTTCTGAATCAAAGGCTAAGAGGAGTCTACCCTATGTAGTTTCACTCTATTTCCAAAATTGAGCATAAGTGCTCTTTTTCAATATTTCATTCCTCATTTTAATCTCTCTGAATGTGTCAAAGACTGTCTCTTCCTATCACATTTTAGATGAGGACACTTGAAGAGACTGTTGCCTTTCTGAAATCAGAGTGGCAGTAAAGGATTGCCCCCGAGTTGAGGATGAATATGGAATATCAATGATATTGGTGACTGTTTTCTACAGTGATCCTTTGTCTATTTCCATGTGCTTTCTAGGATTTTTCCTGTATTTCAGCTTTAATTCCCTCATAGAAGTATCAGTCCCTAGTGACTTATCTTCTCTAGGCATTTTCCCTGTTACTCATTGTTCTTGTTTTTTCCCTTTTGTTATTGTGTCTTCAGTGGTTTGCTTTTCCTACTATCTTGGAGTTTCTGCACTGGAAGAAGAAATCACTTGTTCCTTAGCTTCCTGCAATGTGTCAGGTATCCACTCAATTTGGTTCATGTATTTTTCAATTTTAGGCCTTTGAGTGTGAATATAGGATGTTGACTTGTTTTCCACCCTTTTCTTGGAGATGATACCCCATGGGTCATAGAACCATGTAAAACTGTGGGTGAAATCCATTTCCTTCAATATTTTATCTACCTCCTCATGTGTTGCTCCGTTGTTACAAATGAAGGGACCAATATGAGATTTGATCCTGATCTGGGACTTTTTCTTAGCTGCTACAAAACGCATTTCATCAGCATTAATCATTTTCCTGATGTATTCATGTGCAAATATTCTCATGGCAAGGAAATTTTGCAGCTTATAAGGGGCCAACTCGTAGCCATATACTCTTAATTCAGTGTAATTTTGGTACAAGTACTAATCACTTGTTCTTGCTTGGTCTGTCAACTGCATAATTCTTCGTATTTCTTCACTGATCTTGGGTTGTGCAGTTCCACTGAGGAGGCTCATTCCTGGGTGAAAAAACATTTCTGCAAATGTTTTATAGCTAAATTCTTTAGAGTCCTTCATCACTAATGTTGTCCAAAAAATAACAGATTGGGGTTCACCTTCCTCATTCAGCTTGCTCATTGAAAACTAGAACTTGTCTGCCTGAAAATAAACAAACATATAAACCAAAACTAAGGAGTATTAAAACACTTCCTCCATGAAGAAATTGAAAAACTGCTCATGAATGGCATCTTCTAAAAATTGGCTAAAATTGAAGAGGATAGAGGGCTTGGATTCTGTTGACAAAATAGACAACAAAGCTATGATAGCTTCATCAAGCCATTGATATGAATAATAGCCAAGTAAATAAGAAAGAATAGTGATAATGTGTCTAGTTTTATCATGGAAAATAGAGGAGGAATAAGGAGGATTCTTGTTTGGCAGGGGCGTTTGTTGAGTCATGAGAATTTCTAAGGCTTTGGATCTCTTGGAAAAATCAATTTTATGATACATTTCAATGAGAATCTCATGGGAAAAGGGAGTAGTTCCTTCAATAATAGGGGCTTGCATCATCTGCATAATGGACTTTGCATCAATGGTAAACAATATATGTCATGTTGGGGCCATCACTGCTGTTTTTTGTGGATTGTAGCATGAGTGGCATTTCCTGATCAGTTATGGGAAACTATGTGTTTTAGGAAAAATGTAGAAAGGTATATTAGTGTCCCAGAGGCCTATGTCATCCATCTCCTCCACAAATTTATCCTCCCACCAGCAATATATGTCGAATAAATCGAACTCTGAGAGTGTTTCATGTATCTTAAAATCCCTGTCTACAAGTGGTATGTGATCCAAATCCAATGGTTGGTGCACTGTTGGATTAAATACTTCTTGTTCCTTTTTCTTTGGTGCCATGGTTGTCTTCTACAGAAACCTTTGAAAACTGACTCGTGTTAAAATTGTACAGAAGGGGATAAGAAGAAATGGGAATTTGAAGAGGGAGAAAGAAAAGGGATAAACTAGAACTGGGGTTCGAGAAAGGGAATATGTGATTACGATAGAAAAATAAATTATCCTGCAATTGTACTATTGTCGGAGTGATCTTACTGCACCTTTTGCGTATGACTGAATGAAATTGAATTGCGCCTGATAGTAGAGATAGCAAGTTAAAATTTGAAACTGGCATGAAATGGTGCTTTTATGGCTTTGGAGTGTTCCCGTTGGGTTGGTATGACTTGGTGCGGGTCCATTGGCTAATGGTCCAGCCAATTGAATTCACAACTACAGGAACGGAGATGATAGGAAGATGGGATGGGTTGGCATTGTGAGGTAGCGAGAGCGACAAACAGTCACAATGGCAAAGTGGTTTGACTAATGACATAAACCAGCTTTCGGGGAGCCTGGGGATTGGTAAGCTATATGAGAGGGGGGTGCGAAATTATGAGAGCATGACACATCAGTGGTTTGAAACCAATAATTTTGGACCCACACCCCCCGCCAGGATTAACTTTCATAGGGTGAGGGGGGCTGGAAAAGAACATGGGCCGTTGGATCATATGGGGTGAGTGGGGATTTGATGAGAGATGGGGGATAGGTAAGATGTGATGTGACGGGTAAGTGAGTGGTGGGGTAGGGAAATAAATAGGGGGAAGACTAAAGGAAAATAGGGGTATAGAGTAAGGCTCGGGGAAATAATATTGAAAAATAATATGAGACCCCTTCCCCTTTTAATTTCTTCTCCCGACCTTAGCAAAAACAATAGGATATGACTTCCAACCTTGAAAGAACATTAATGTATTTCTTTCTTTGGGTTTTCCTCAATATACTTACCATTATTTTTCTTATCTAACATTTTTTTCTTTTTCATTTGCAGTGTGCATTTGGACTTTTAGACCCTTTCTCTTTTCTCTTTTTTATTTTATTTAATTCTATCCTACTCTATGATCTGAAAATCACTTGTGAGTGATCTCAGTTAGTTAATTAATTAATGAAGGTATTACAGATTCATGTGCTGGTGTGTGTCTATGTTATATTAGGCAATGGATCGATCAGATTGCAAAATACACAAACACTGGATAATGGAAAATAGTAAGAGAAACACAGTAAGCAAATTCAAGAACACAACAAATTAATAAGGAGTTCACCCAATCCTCCTGGGCTACGTCTCCAGTCCAGCTTTCAGTGGTGGCCTTTTCTTATTGTGTATTTAAAGCAGAGTTTTTACAACGAGGAGCTCAATTTGAGTCTCCTGAAACAAATAATGCTTAGTAGGGTGGTTCTTGGATTCCCTAATCCACTAGAGTGCACAAACTCTTCCTTACCAAGTCTCGACCTCAACTGGTCTGAATGGGATGAGTCTAATTTGGTACTCAGTTCCTGACAGATATCCTCATAGGGAATTACTTGAATCTCTCAAGTCTTGTGTTTGCTCGATGCTGCCTTAGGTCAGCTCAGCTCTCTATTTTCTACTTCTTGCTTTTTATCTATTCTGTCTCTTTGTCTCACTGTCTCCTTCTTTCTTACAGTGCTCTATCCTCTTTTTTCCGTCTTCTGCCTATTCATGGCTTAAAGCCAATTTGTCTCATGGTTATTTGCTTCCTCTTCCACCCCTTCAGATCGCCTGCTACTGTTCGCTTGGAGTTCCCTGTCTCTACGTCATCACCACTGTGTAACGTCTCACAGGGAAGTGGCCACTTGTCCTCTCACGAACTGTGCCAGCTCTTCCTCAAACAGTTCAGTATTTTGGTTATGCTATGTAATGATTCATTTGCCAACTCAATAGTCAAATTGGACTTCAGATTTTTATATGTCACAGCTTAATTCTCCCTCCATATCCGGTTTCTCATTGGGCACAATCTCTGCCATTAGATCTGGAGCCCCCAGATCCTACGATGTTCGCTCTTATCGCGCGCTTAACTTGCTCAGACATTAGCCCATGATGAGAGTGGTTTTCTCTCTCATCCGTCAGACACGCATCGTGCAATGTATGGAATCACTCGTCCCTCTGACAATTCCACTTACCACCCAAAACATCTCTTATATTCCACCGGTTTTTGAACGCGGGACCCACCTTTCGCTTTTAGCGCTTTTCCCATGGTTTTTGGCTTCCCTTATGATCGAGCGCTCAGGGCCTTTCCATTTCGAGGGGTTTTGCCCAGCGAAGCACACACATCAGAAACGGCCTCCATTTTCCAATCCAGACTTCCTAACTGCTAGTTTGCACCCTGCGCAGTCCCCATGGGCCTCGGTCAGTGCGCTTTGAACGAGGTCCTCATCGTTCCTTGCTGGCTACAAACTGCCACTGTCTAGAGGTCCTTCCTGATAACTCTTTGTTCACAAGTTTCTGAAGTCTGTCATGATTTGATACAGTCATAGAACTCTAATAATTTTCATGGATCCAATTCAGATCACGGCCTTCCCACTGAAAAAGTTTTTGGACCACCAAAAGTTGGTTTTCAAGCATCGACTAAGTGAGGGTACAATTTTCTCACTTGTCCAATCTCTATCCACTTTTCACTGCTCGGCTTTGAACCCTTGAGCCCAACTCTGAGGTACTCAACATCTCTCGTGCGCGTTGTCCTCACCTTCCTATCCAGAACTGTGTCTTCCTCCAATTCGTTAAGATATTCAGGTAACAGGTCATCAATAGAAGGCAATTGACTCTGCTCTTTGGGATCCTCAATTAGTGAAGGTTCAAACAATCTGAAGCAATCTGCATTCACGACTGAGTAGATGTGCATGTAAGCTTGTAGATCAAGGTAAAAGGCATTCTCACCAATTTTCTCGAGTATCCTGAAAGGTCCATACCTGATAGGATTTAGCTTTTTACCTCCACCTTGCATCCTGTCCTTGCTGATATACAGCCAGACATGGTCGCCAACTTGGAAAATATGCTCCATCCGATGCTTGTCATGCCTTGCATTATATTTGGCTTGGGTCTTTTCTAGCTATTTCTATACTGCTTGGTGGATCTCTTGGATCTATTCAATGAACCTAGTTACCTTGTCCACATCACTATGTCCCTCAACTGTGGTGTCTTTACCAAAGACAAAATCAAAAGGAGACCTTGGTGTGAAACCAAAACAGGTCTCAAAAGGATATCTTTATGTAGAAGAATGTTTTTCTTTGTTGTAAGCATGCTGCACATAACATAAATGTTCATCCCAAAGCTTAGTATGTTTGTTGCAATATCCCCTGAGCAACTGGCTCACTATCCTGTTGACTACTTTGGTCTGGCCATCAGTTTGTGGGCGAAAAGTTGTGCTTTTCTTCAGTTTGGTGTCCATCAGTTCCCACAAACTTGACCAAAACTTCCCCATAAATCGGGTGTCTCGATCAGATATAATGGAAGTGGGTAATCCAAAATGAACCCATACATGTTGAAGGAACAATTTTGCAGTTTGTTCAGCTATAATCTGTTTATTACAAGGTATCAAAATACACATTTTGTTGAACCTATCCACAACAACATACAGATAATTATGACCTTTCCTAGATTTAAGCAGTCCTCCAACAAAATCCATGGAAACACTTTCCCAAGGGTGAGAAGGAACTGGTAATGGAGTGTACAAGTCTAGTTTTCTATTGTTGGGCTTGCTTTTAGCACACATGGTACACCCTCTTACATATCTTGAAACTGTCTCGTTCATTTTTGGCCAATAACAAAATCTTTGTAGTTGTGCAACTGTTTTACTTACCCCAAAGTGACCTGATAATAGAGAAGTGTGTGCTTCTTGGATTATCTTTACTCTTTCAGTTTGTGGAATGCATAGCTTCCCACAATGATATAGGAGTCGGTCCTTTACATGATAATCCAATTCCTCTACTCATTTGCCTTGACTTAAAGTTGCATATACATCTTTGAAATCTATATCTTGAGAATATTGTTCAATGTAGCTCTCATGTAACACAGAATTATGCTTAAGTATAGTAGATGCATTTATAATGGGTCTAGATAACATATCTGCAAATTTATTTTGTATGCCCTTTTTATATCTAATGACTAAATGAAATTGTTGTAGAAAACCCATCCATCTATAGTGTCTTGATTGCTGCAACTTAGTTTGGGAGTGTAGATATTGAAGTGGTTGATGATTAGTATGTATTACTGTCTCTTTTCCCATTAAGTAATGTTTCCACTTTTTCACACTCTATACTAATGCATACAATTCTTTATCATATGTAGGATAGTTAACTACCATAGAATTAAATGTCTCAGAATGATAACATATGGGTTTACCGTGCTGTGTCAACACTGCTCCCATGGCATAGTCACTGGCATCCGTTTAGATCTCAAATGGTCTTTGAAGATCAGGCAGTGCTAGTACAGGTGTTGTACTAATCTTTTCTTTCAAGGTGTCGAAGGCTTTCTGCTGTTTGCCTCCCCACTGAAACACCTTGTTCAATCCTATTAAAGCATGTAAGGGAGCTGCAATTAATGAAAATTTAGAAATGAACTTTCTCCAATATTGTGTTGCTCCTAAGAAGCTTATAACTTCTGTAGCAGATTTGGGTTTAGGCCAGTTTACAATGACTTCCACCTTAGAGGGATCTATCTTCAATTCACCACCCCTTACTATATGTCCCAAATAATTCAAATATGTTTTTCCAAATTCAAATTTTGAGAGTTTAACATGAAGTTTTTCTCTTTTCAAAACATGAAGTGTGTGCTTAACATGCTTTAAATTTTCTTCCCATGTTTTGCTAAATATAAGAATGTCATCTAGATACACAATAACAAAATCATCAAGAAAAGGTTTGAGTACATCATTCATTAATCTCATGAAAGTAGCAGGAGCATCAGTTAAGCCAAAAGGCATAACCATCCACTCATACAATCCCTGCTTTTTTTTGAAAGAAGTCTTCTATGCATCTTGTTTTGCAACTCTGACTTGACGGTATCCACTATGCAATTCTAACTTGGAAAAATAAACAGCTTATTTCAATTGATCTAAAAGATATATATGCGAGGAAGGGGATAACAATTCTTGATTGTTATCTTATTCAGTGCTCGATAATCAATGCACATTCTCCATGAGCCATCTTTCTTTCTCACCAAAACAATTGTGACCTACATGGTGATGTGCTAGGTCTGATGAACCCTTTCTCGAGCAACTCCTGCACCTGCTTCTTGATTTCTGTGTTCTCTAAAGTGGACAACCTATACATTCCAATGTTAGGCAATGGAGCATCTTGCTGTAAAATAACATCATGCACTATTTCCTTTTTGGGTGGCAGACCTTTAGGTTTTTGAAACAAGATATCATACTATGAAACAACCATTTCTAAATCAGCTTGTTGTTTATCATTACAACCCTCAAATACATTGGTTTTATCAGGTTTCTTTTCCTTTACAACCATCAGTAAGAATTGTTTGCATGAATTTATCATTCGTTTCATCTGCCCTAAGTTTATGAGAGTATAATTATTCTTGAGCTGATGAGCTCTTACAAAGTATTCGACTCCATCTTTAACAAGTAGATACTTGTTCTTAGCTCTATAGAAAATAGCTTTTATGTCATACAAGTAAGGACTTCCTAAAACAATTCCACATATATCCAAAGGAATTATGTCTAACTCAACCTCATCTACAAATGCTGACCCAAAAGAAAACTTGAGTTTGAATTGTTTAGTCACTTGTAGTTGTGCTTTATCATTTAACCATCCTAATGGGTATGGTTTCTTGTGAGGTGTAGTTACTAATCCCAACTTCTTTACAATTTCTTCAGAAATTAAATTTACTTGTGAGCCACTATCAAACAAAGTATCAATCTTTTGATGTTTGGAAATAACTCGAATATGGAAAAGCTCATGCCTTTTTCTCTCATTTTCTTCATTAATAGTAGATTGTGCAGAATTACTAGTAGATGCTTCAAAATTCTTACCTCTTATACCTGTGGCTGCAATGGTTGTTTCATCTCCTGAGTCTGACCCCAAATCTTTCTAAATAGTTGCAGCAGTCTTCTTCTTCTTGCCCTCGAACTTCTTAGGTCTCAGCTCCGGATGCAGAATCCAACAGTGCTCATTGTCATGCCCCTTCTTTTTATAGTGAGTGCATGAAGCCTTACTTTTCTGTGTAGTGTTAGCCTTCCTTGCTTTCCATTTCTGCTTTCTTTTCTCCTTATTCTTTCTTGCAGTGGGCTGGGATGATCCCCCAAATTTTGGAATTCCATTCTTTCCTCTAGCTTCTGTATGAGTAGCTTGAATAGATACCTCATCTATACTAGTGGGATTGAACATGAGGATAGTGTGCCTCATGTAGTTGTGTAGACCACCAATGTACTTTAGAAGAGTCTCAAGTGATTCTAATGAGATTCCTAGAATCAATGCTCTCTTTCTAAATTCTTGGGTGTATCCTTGTACACTTTGCCCTTTCAACTGTCGAAGAGTTTGCTAGCTCATCATGGCTTGCTGCATGTAGACCAATGGATAGAACTGCGTTTTGATTGTAGAAACAAATTCACTCCAGACAGAGATAGTCTTACCATGTCTCTTCAGGTCAGCTTGGGCCTTGCCTTCCCACCAAACCAAGGCAGTGCCTCCGAGGTGTAGGCTTGCCAGTTGAATCTTGCACTTGTCTGAATCGATACTCTGCACTCTACAATAAACATCAATTTGTCTAATCCAATTGTCCAACTTTTCTGCATTCAACTCTCCATCATATATAGGTAAATCAAATTTAACATCTAGTTTAATCAAAGATGCCTTCTTTTTATGTTCAGGGCTATCAGGAGGTGTGAGAAAGCTTTTTTCTTTCCCTTTTCCTCTTGAGTGGTCATGGAAGTGAGACTCATCTTCTCCTTTGTCTTGTTTGGAGCCTGATGAATCTTCATCCTTGTGTTTTCTAAAGTCCCTATACATTTCCTCTACCATGGACTTTATGGCTAGGAAATTATCTATGAATTGAGGGTCTGGCCCCATAGAACCTTCCTCTAACATTGTCTTCCTAGGATAGACTCTCCCAATTTCAGGATTAGTTTCGACCAACTCTCCTTCTCCTAATTTGAGCTTTGATCTAGCTAGAATTCAACAGCTAAATCCAACACAAGCTTGTTTAACCTTAACAGCCTAAAGCTCTGATACCACTTGATCTGAAAATCACTCATGAGTGATCTCAGTTAATTAATTAATGAATGAATGTATTACAGACTCATGTGCTGGTGTGCGTCTATGTTATATTAGGCAACGGATCAATTAGATTGTAAAATACACAAACACTGGATAATGGAAAACAATAAGAGAAACACAGTAAGCAAATGCAAGAACACAACAAATTAATAAGGAGTTCACCCAATCCTCCTGGGCTATGTCTCTAGTCCAGCTTTCAATGGTGGCCTTTTCTTATTATGTCTTTAAAGCAGAGTTTTTACAATGAGGAGCTCAATTTGAGTCTCCTAAAACAGATAATGCTTAGTAGGGTGGTTCTTGGATTCCCCAAGCCACTAGAGTGCATAGACTCTTCCTTACAAAGTCTCGACCTCAACTGGTCTGAATGGGATGAGTCCAATTTGGTACTCAGTTCCCGATAGATATCCTCACAGGGAATTGCTTGAACCTCTCAAGCCTTCTGTCTGCTCGATGCTGTCTTAGGTCAGCTCGGCTCTATGTTTTCTACTTCTTGCTTTTTCTTTGTTCTGTCTCTTTGTCTCACTATCTCCTTCTTTCTTCCAGTGCTCTATCCTATTTTTTTTTCTGTCTTCTATCTGTTCATGGCTTAAAGCCAATTTGTCTCATGATTGTTTGCTTCCTGTTCCACCCCTTCAGATTGCCTACTGCTGTTCACTTGGATTTCCCTGTCTCTGCATCATCGCCACTGTGTAAAGTCTCACAGGGAAGTGGCCACTTGTCCTCTCATGAATTGTGCCAACTCTTCCTCAAAAAGTTTGGTATTTTGGTTACGTTGTGTAATGATTCGTCCGCCAACTCAGTGGTCAAATCAGACTTCAGAATTTTATATGCCATAGCTTAATTCTCTCTCCAGATCCGGTTTCTCATCGGGTGCAATCTCCGCCGTTAGATCTGGAGCCCAAAGATCCTACGGTGTTCTATTATCGTGCGGTTGACTTTCTCAGACATTGGCTCGCGATGATAGTGGGTTTTCTCTCTCATCCACAGACACGCATCGTGCAATGTATGGAATTGCTCGTCCCTCTGACAATTTCACTTACCGCCAAAAATGCCTCCGATATTCCACCAGTTTTGGAGCATGGGACCCGCCTTTCACTTTTAGTGATTTTCCCATGGTTTTCGGCTTCCCTTGTGACCAAGCACTCGAGGCCTTACCATTTTGAGGGGTTTTGTCCAGCGAAGCGCGTGCATCAGAAACGGCCTTCGTTTCCCAATCCAGACTTCCTAACTAATAGTTTGCACCCTGCACGGTCTCCATGAGCCTCAGTCAGCATGCTTTGATCGAGGTCCTCATCGTTCCTTGCTAGCTACAAATTGCAACTGTCTAGAGGTCCTTCCTGATAGCTCTTTGTTCACAAGCTTCTGAAGTCTGTCATGATTTGATACAGTCATAGAACTCTAATAATTTTCATGGATCCAATTTGGATCACTCTATCACTTATCTCTCCCCTTGGTCGAGATTAAATAGTTGAACCAATTTTATATCTACCTAGCTACTGATTTGCCAATATTAAACTGTTTGGAAGATCTTTAGTTTCTACCCTATCAACAGAAATTGAAATTTGTTCAATCATGCTTAGACTGTATGATTTGAACAACATTTTGGGTTTTCTTTTTCTTCTTATTTTTTCTCTTTTGTTCTTTTTCTTCTTTTTATATATCCTCTTTTCATTTCGTTTCTTTTCTCCTTTTTTTGTGAAATCAATTGAATATTGGAATCTATAAACAATCTGAAATCTACAAACTATGAAATAATCAATCACCTTGAGATCCTATAAATTATAGGACCCTAATAGAAATCACATCCATAAGGTGTAAAATCGTCCATATAAATTTCTACTGCATGATGGACTAACTCGGCAAAGATAACCAGGACTGATATCTAGAAAGTGGTAGGAGAATTGCATAGGCCAAAAGGAAGGACCCTATAGAAAAAAGTTCCCCAAGGACAAGTGAAGGTGGTTTTATCATGGTCCTCCGGGTTGATCTGGATTTGATTGTACCCGCTAAATCCATCTAGGAAAGAGAAAACCTTTTTCCCTGCCAGGCCATCTAGCACTTGTTCGATGAGATGTAGAGGGAAATGGTCCTTCTTTGTGGCTTTTTTCAATTCCCTATAATGGACACAAATACTCCACTTATCATTTTTCTTGTGAACTAACATCAAAGGAGAGATCCACTCACTGTTGGATATAGGACAAATTAATCCTACATCTAGTAATTTTTGTAGTTCTTCTTTGGCCATATCTTTAAGAGCTAGATTCATCCTCCTTTGGGGTTCCCGGACTGGCTTGCAACCTTCTTTGATGTAAATGTGGTGAGTACACACTGAGGGGTGTACTCCCTTCATTTCTTTGTAACTCCAAGCAAAGGCATCTAGATGTTCCTTTAGCATGTTGCACAACTTCTCCTCTTGGAGAAAAGCAAGAGATGGATTGGTTTTCAAAGTTCTCTCAGGGCTAAATTCTATGGTTTTGACACGGAGAGGGTTGGAATCAGCCAAGTATAGGTCAATTGGATGGTTGTTCTGGGTTTCCTTTAGTACTTCTTCTAGGGACAATGTACTAGAAGTTGCACTTTGGAGTAGGTCTTCAATCAAATAATCTTCATCCTATTGCCCTTCTCCCATGGTTGTTTCTAAGGTATACAATTGGGTAGAATAAAATTCATCTTCTTCCTCCTCTTCCGACCATAAAGGTAAATCATGTTCTAGAGATGGTTGAGTAGGAGGGTATAGGACAAAATTCTTGGACATATGCCCATTCTTTATGGTAATATTCCCAACTCTACAGCTCATCTAAGCATCGACAGTGGCCAACCAGGGCCTCCCAAGGATGAGAGGGTAACCAGTAAGCTTTGCCTTAGGCTGGAGAACTAGGAAATATGCAGGGTACTCCCAAGAGTCAATGGAGACCATCACATCCTCCATAATCCCCTCAGCGGTCACTGTGGAGCACTCTGCAAGTTGGAGGACTATTGTGGTCTTTCTTAATTAACCTTGGAGGTTGATCTTGAGCATGGTGTCCTTGGTCATCACATTAATGGTAGACCCAATATTGATCAAAGTGTGTGGGACAATGGTGCCATTGATGTGCACATGTACTACAGGGCTCCCAGGGTCAAAATACTTTGGACAGATTGCCTGCCCTAGCATTAAGTTGGACAACTGTCCAATGACATTAATGGTAGTGACATCTCTTCTTCGCCTCCCTAGATGCTTGAAGAACTTTTCCTTAATCAACTTGTTGTAAATAGCTACATATTTAATGGCTTTGAGAAGTAGAATCTTGACACATAGGTTTTTAAATTCTCCCAGAAGTTCAATCTCTTCTGGGGTAGGCTAGAGTGGTTGAGTTAATCTCTCAGGAAAGGGTGGATTTACTTTAAGAATGCTTTCCTCTCTTTCTTCTTCAACCTCCATAGGTGGAGGTGGAGGTTGGTTATCTGGGAGAACTCTCCTAGATCTCAAGTTAATTTCCTAGATCTCCATAGCATAAGCTAGATATGATGTCTCTCCACTGTATATTTGTTGTGCCTGTCTGTTGTTCGAGTTCAGATTTGGTTGGGCAAGCATATGGGGTTGTTTAGGTGGAGCAGAGTGTAACATATATGGTTGGGCAAGTGGTGAAGACAATAAATAAGGAACATTGTTGTACTGGGGCCTCCACCCATAGGGCGGTGCATTCCACTGAGGTTGTGGCAAAGCATATGGTTGAAATGACTGGCTGGCTAGATGGGAATGATACTGAGATGCAAAGGACCAAGGAGGAGGAGTAGACCAAGAAGGATGAGTAGGGGGTCCCCAAGAAGGTATGGATGTGGTCTGGTTGGGGTTGTAATATGAATGTGATGACCCTTGCATGCCTTGCTGGTATGGCCTAGGCCCATGAGGGCTCATTTGGTTTATGTAGCAGAGCTACTTAGTGACCCCTTCAGCACTTTGATATACAACTTTGGGTCCAGGAAAATAAGGGCACTTGTCTGTGGAGTGGTTTTCTTCACGATAGAGCAAATTTCAATAGAATTCAATGGACATTCATTCCTAGGGTTCCTCCTGGTGCATATAGGACAGAAAATGGAAATGGCTCTCTCTGCTTCCTCCCTCTTTCTCCTAATGTGTGTAGTGTCCATCTTTAAGGCAAAGGTTTGCAACATCTCACTCATGAAATCTTCCAACTTTTTTCCAATTTCACCCTTGGTAGATGAATTGGAAGAGGATGTACTGACCATAGGTTGAATTCCACTACCCTTTTTCCTAGCTATCCTAGAATGGTTTCTAAAGACAAGCTTGATATCCTCATAGGGTAACTAGTATATATCTCCTCCTGCTAACAAGTGTAGGGTATTCGAAATTTCTTCCCTTACTCCTCTAATCAGGACCAACTTTAGTGACTCAGGGTCAAGTGTGCACCTGGCCCTTTTGTAACTAAGAAGGAATATTTCTTCATAATCCTCTAGGGATTCATCATTACCTAAGGTCATCCTAAAAATTTCATGTTTAGTTTATTTAGACCTACAGTAGTCTCGATACTTGTTGTTGAAGGCTTGCTACATTTGAGCCCAAGTTGTGATGCTATCCCCAGGTAAACCCATGAACCAACACAAAGCTGCATCCTTGAGGGTAGATGGAAATAGTTTCAACTTCTGTTGATCATTTGTGTAGTCATACGTTTGGGATAGGGAAACAAACTCAAATAGGAAAGTGTCAGGATCTTCTGTGGTCAAGCCATGGAAATTAGGAAGGATAGGGGGGCTTATATTTTTCATCTTAGTGTCCCCATTGGTTTCCCTGATGGGGAAGACACTCTCAACTTTCTCTCTATTCCCTCAGTCATTTATGTTTTCAGCCATTGGCTCGATACGAATGGGTTCATCTTCATCTTCTTCCCCTGTAGGTTGTTGAAATATGTCTGGTTGCTCACCTAAGGGTTCCTCTAGTTCATAGTCACTAAAGAGGAGGGAAGGTTTGCTGTTTGATGCAGTGGGGGTATTTGGAAAAAATTTCCGTAAGTTATCCCTATTCCTATGAGGCATGAAAGGAGATATTTTTGGTTTGGTTTTGTGTTTTTTTCAAACTTTGGGAAGTACTTTGCAGAACTGAAATTGTAGATTGAATGAAAACTATTGACTGAATGAAAAACTAATTGCTGAATTGAAATCTTACTTGCAAAATGGAAAGGAAAGCAGAGAATGTAGAATGAAAAAGGAAGCAACTAAATTACTTTTGCAGAAATGAAACTAATGGCAGAATATTAGAAACAAGAAATAGAATAAAGAAAGTAGTAATCACATATTACTCAGACACCTCCCTGGCAATGGCACCAAAAAGTGATGAGCACCAATATTGCAGCAAGAATGCTGCAAATCCTAGGCTACCAGCGTTACTTTATCAACCCAAGGTTCTTACAAACTTGGAGGTGAGAGTGCTTTATACACGAGTAAAAGTGATGGTTCTGCCTTTTGTCACTACTCAGCTGGCGAGAAACCACTAGGGTTTTCAAGCCAGACTTCTATGGATTCAGAAGAAGCTTGGTTCCTTGATGAAAGACATATAAATCTACTCTAAGAGAGAGTTGATCTATTATAATAATGAAGAACACTGAAATTCAATGCTAAGGCGCACCATTTCCTAATTAACTGCTAATAGCTATGCTTTGTAATAATGCTAAATTAACATGAGAAAAATGCTATTTTCCTAAGCATGGAATTTAAAAACATCAAACATCACTGTTATGAATGTAAAGGATTGTAATAAATATGTTGTCTTTTTATGCTTTTCGTGAAAAATCAAGTGTGCAAGATAATCCCTTTTGGTGATGTGGTAGGTGGCTTAGGGATGCTGGTGGATGGCTGGAAGGTTCAGGAGATGGTTGGAATATTTGGGAGACCTGTGGGTGACCTTGGGTGTCTTCCTAGATGTTTTCCTTCAATTCAGCCTCAAAACAGGCCACTACAGGAAAACCTATAAGATGTACTAGAAACCTATAGGATTCCCTATATTTCTATAGGATACAGCTGAGAGAAAAATGATGGGTGTTGGAGGTGATGGAAGTCTTAGGGAAGGTGGTTGATGGGTGGAATGGAGTGAGAAAAGGCCTAGGATCACTCTGAACCCAAAACCAAGTTTAGGAGATGGTTGGATTTGTTCAACATGCCTGGGGGGGTTTTTATGTAAAATGATGAAATTGGTGAAGGTTTTGATGAAAACAATGAATAACTATGTGTTGGAAATAATACTGAGGGGGGGGGGGGGTGAATCAGTATTATCACATCAATAAAACTTTTTCATTTCCATATTCAGATTCATATATGCTACTTCCACAACTTCTTATGATTCAGTTAGTTGATCCTTAATGAGTGCATTAGAACATTATCAACCATATTAACAATAAACAGGTGCAGTAAAATAGAACATATCATCACCCATAAGCCACACACATGAACACCATGATATAAGGTGGAAACCCAATGTGGGAGAAAACCACCTGCTGCAAGTCATCTCAATCTTCTTCTTAATAAGAAAATTCTTTTACAATATTTATGTACTGGTGCAGTCTTATACCAGTACGCAGGCTTCTACCTGCAGAGAGCTACAACCCTCTCTCGTTCTCCAGTCTCTCCTGGAAGGGAGCTACAACCCCCATAGTTCTTGTACTAGCCGATCCAATTACTAGTACGCAGGCTGCTACCTGCTACAATGCTCCAAAGTTTTCAACTGCTACTGGAAGGGAGCTGCCACCCCCTTAGCTCTTGTACTAGCTAAGATACTAGTACGTAGGCGCCGGACTACAATCTTCTCTCCTCCAGGTACCACGTTTCATACATTTTCATATTGGATACTCCTGAAGCACAACACATAATCTGAAAGGTCACGTTTCATCCAATTTTCATACTGGACCCATTAATATCATTGAAGCACATAATCAATCAATCTTCTGAATCACCCAAACACCAGATCAATACATATACAAGGATAATATATGTGTTAGCACCCAGATCTAGTCCATCAGATCACATAAATATGAGTCATTATGATCCTGATCCAATATTAGTTCTCATCCATCAATACTGAAGCTAAACACAATCAACCAAACAGGATATGCAGAATACTAACACCTTTAAACTGTCATCAGAACCCATCAACAACGAGAACCACCTGTGACTTCAAATATCATAGCTCAAATTGTATATGCTACTACAATGAACCAAACCTGCATACATATGCGCTTACACCAAAGCCAACCCGCGTACAGATCTATAAATATTCAAACATGACTTGCAGCGATTTCAAACTTAAGTTATACCCAGTTCAGATCATTACAAGCGTCAGTATACAGATCTAGAATAAGCATAATCAAATATATAGAGATAGTTCATTTCAAACCATTTGATCCCGATCTATCCTTAGATCTTGTTCTCCATCAACCGGTGAGATCCCTCTTTAGCTCAGATCCAGATCTGCACCATAACCCAATCACAGTATTCCAGATCTAACACTTTATCAGATATTCAATGATTCAGATGATGATTTTCCAAATGATCTCCTTCCTCTTTTATAGCCTTAGTCCTTTCTCAATACCACGGTCCAAAACCATAGGATCAAAAAACTGTTGGACTAATACCATGAACCAACCATGAAAATGCGTGAGATCAACACTTTTGGATGCAATACCACGGACCAAAACCATATGATCAAAAACTGTCGGACTAATACCATGAACCAACCATGAAAGTGCGTGAGATCAATACTTTTGGATGCAATCCCACGGGCCAAAACCATAGGATCAAAAACTGTCGGACTAATACCATGAACCAACCATGAAAGTGCGTGAACTTTTCTCTTGCATGAAGGGAAATTTTCTCTGTATGAAAGTGCGTAAACTTTTCTCTACATGAAATAAACTTTTCTCTGCATAAAAGTGCGTGAACATTTCTCTACATGAAATAAACTCTTCTCTGCATAAAAGTGCGTGAACTTTTCTCTACATGAAATAAACTTTTCTCTGCATAAAAGTGCGTGAACTTTTCTCTACATGGAATAAACTTTTCTCTGCATAAAAGTGCGTGAACTTTTCTCTACATGGAATAAACTTTTCTCTGCATAAAAGTGCGTGAAATTTTCTCTACATGGAATAAACTTTTCTCTGCATAAAAGTGCGTGAACTTTTCTCTACATGAAGGAAACTCTGTTGCACTATAATTTATCAAATAAATTTGCTGCACTATAATTATCATTTGTGTGATTTGCCATCAAGGACAACACTTGTCTCATAATGCCAACACTATGGGTGGATGAAGTTGGAAGATGGTTTCTTGCTATGAGATCTCTTTCTACTTCTGAAGCACCTGTTGTGCATCAAACATGTGTAATTTCCAAAAATTCACGTAAACAAGAAGAATTCTCATAAGCTAGAAAAGCATAATTTAATGCACTAATTGTCTACCTTATGCATGAGGAAATTGCTGAATAAAATGAAATCATGGATGAGATCTACTACAAGAATGAAGTTAGAAGAGATGGAAATGAAACCCCACACTTGCAAAACTGATCAAATGCTGGTTCAAGTACAGTAAATTCTAAATCTTATGAAAGAAATAGAAACCTATCTTTTTGGGTCTGCATAAGGGTCTTTTCCTCAAATCATGATCCCAGAAGGAAGAAGTGAGGCTATGACACATACTGACAGCTTTGTGGTGCTTCTTTTACCCCTTCTAACCTGCTACTGAAGTAAGGTACAAATGGAAGCAAACTAATAAACAATTAATCAAATCTACACTACTTGTAATGAAATACTTCTAAAGACATTTTAACCATGAAGCTATGAAACTAAGCTAAGCATACAAATACAAGAAGAGGATCCTTTGCTACTATGGTTGGTATCTAACCCAAGAGCTTCAACCCTTTGAGTTAACTCAATTTTGGATCAAGAAAAAGCTCATTCTTATTACCAAAACAGAAAATTACATCAAAGTCTTCCACAAGTTTGGAGCTCGAAAATAACTAGAGTTTTTACAACAAAAATTCAAATCTTAATGAGGCTCTAGGCCTCTCTACTTATACAAATGAAGTCCCCTGCAACTTCCTTAAATTTAGGGAGGCTTGGCTCCCAAACTCGAGATGAACTAACTCTTTGTCTATCACTTGCTTGACTGCCTTCTGATCTTCATGACATGGCTGCTTGCACTCCGAGCTGGTGGGATTAATGGAGAAATATTCAAATGGGGGAGGAGTAAATGAGGAGCATTTACCTCCTACAATCTCTCTCCCTTGCCCCATTTGAGTTTCAAACCTTAGTCTTGCTAATATTCCTTGATTTTCTCTTCCAAACCTACATTCAATGCATATTAGTTCACTAGGCATAATATCTCACTTTAACTCATCTCATTAAACAAAATATAATCAAAACATGTAAAAAGTTGTGAGAAGAGTTGGTTTGACTAAGCTAGGAGGTGAATTAGGGGCCATATAATTACCCAATGATGAGGCTCATTAGTTACCCAAAACAGGATTGCTATTACTGCCTTTTTCCATAAAATCCTTCCAAATGAGTATTGAATAATGATTTGAAGAATTATTCATGAGTGTTTGAACCAAAATTCTTATGGTGAACTCATTTTACCTATTTATTTAATGATTCTATTATATCCTACTCTATTGTAGAAAAATAAATCATTCTCTTAAGTATAAGATAATTTTCCATTTGCGTAACAAGATTATAAGTAGACTCATATCCAAGTTTGAAAAATATACCTTAATAAAAGCTTGGACATGAAAAGTTAGTTTATCATAAAGATTTGATGCAAAGGAATGTTAAAAAATGAAGTGGTGTTGTGGCCTAATGACTAGTTGAAACTAGGTTTGAGTGTGATATTTAAGTCTTTGATTCTCCTCAACTATCATAACACAAAGTTCTTCTTGTGGAACTTGTTCAAAATCATGAATGAACAAGGGATCTTGCAATGCATATTCTATATTTTCTTCAATTTCTAGCTCTATTGTTTGAATTTCATTGCATGTGATCCATAACACATTGATCTCCTTACAAAGATAACTAGAAGAATCTTCTAAATTCTCTTCTTATGGATCCTCTTCATGGATGCTTTGTTCCTCTTCTATCTTTTGAAATCAAGATTCATCCCTAGTGACCATTGTAAATTGTGGACAAGGATGTGAGAAGATCCTTATGGTGGCATACCCTCCTTCTCTAAATGACTTATTTAACTTTTACAAATGGATTTTGTACTTAATGAGTTTTTGTTAGTGGCTAGGGGTTTTGTTTTGGGGCTCTAACTTTCTAATTTCTATGTCTAAGCATGAATAGACATAATGAAAAGTGTTTTTGTTTTTATGTTTTGTTGTTGTTTTTTTATTTTTTTAATATGTTTTCTAAACAATATTCCTAACTAGCACTTAGATAAGCATGCTTCCTCGACAATGGCGCAAAAAATGCCAGTCCAATTTATTGGGATAAGCTAGATAATATATTTTAATATCAATCTGGGTTGGTAAACTTAGAAACACACCAAAGTATATGGATCTTAGATCTAGCCAGTTTAGAAAGCGATTACTTAGATGCTAAAAAATGAATACATGATGTAGTCTAAAAATAACAAGATTCTTTCTACTAAAGAAAGAAAGCTATTATAAGAGAGCATATAAGGAAAACATTCAAATGTAACCTATGAAAGCATATGGAAGAGTGATCAATGATATTATTCTGATTTAGAAGATAAGGAAGAGGTTCTTGTCTCAAAGGTTATGGTTGTCCTTTATTATTCTTTCTATTCATTCAACAACATCATTTTCACTTATCTAGATTATCAAAGCATAACAATAAAACATGTAAATATATTCTAAGAAAGCATGTAAAGAGTGAATATTGAGTCAATTCAATCTTAGCTCACAAAGAAAAGGCTCTATCTTAGAGACCTGGGTTTTCCTTCCTTAGTCAAACTAATCACTGAAAATAATTTAATTCCAATATGAATGACCGTGACATACTAATGAGTTTATACAGAAAATATTCACAAGAGATTACAATAGAAATACACAAAAAATTAAGATACTAACATATTCACAATTATGTATATCAATCAACAATATAGTGTACTTAGCTCAATATGGAGTCCCTCCACCTTTGCCTGGTACACCTTAAGATAATCAGCTACAAAAAATCACAATTCACATAAACCAAGAATGTATGCACATGAAAGAATAAAGCAAGTATCTATCTCAAATTATATTCAGGAAATTGTAATCATAATGTACATCTCTAGCTGTTGAGTGCTTTTCTTAAATAGACTAAAAATATAACAATATGAACTATAATTTTTGTAAAAAATAAAAAGAGTCCTATTCCATCTCATAATGTCGATCTCATCCTTTCTGTTACACAAAATATGGTAAGATCCCACAAAATCTCAAAACTGCCCCTAAATCAAGGGATTTCCTGTGTGACTTGTCAAGTTTGACCAATGTTGATCGAGCTTACATTTAGTGATATTTGTTAAACCAATATGTATTTCTCCATCCTTGGTTCATGTAGTTTCCACATATTCCTTCAGTTCATGCCTAGGTACCCTGCACATAGGACTTTGAATGAGCCATTACAGGAAATTCCGTTTGTACATAAAAATTTAATTTTAATGTCAAACTTTGCCAATTCAAATCATGAAAAGTAATTGATAAATGTACCTAATATGATAGATTTAAAAAGAAATATGGATGAACTATAAGGAATATGAATGAAAACTGAAGGAAAAAATAAAGGTTATATGATCAAAATACATATCAAAAGTGGTACCCAACATAATGTCTGTTGTCCACATACCAATGTTCCCTTCGATTAACCAACCAAACCTACTAGGGACTATCCGATCTATGGCTTCATCAAATCTTTCAACAGTGCTTGAGCATATTCACATTGACCATACTATGTTTCATATCTCATATTTTTCCATAATCCGTTGTTTATCTCAAACCCTATCCTCATAACATCCATTAAAACCTAATACACAAAATTTCAAAGGTTTTGATCAAAAACTAGAATTCTTTTAGGTATCCACCATCTTCTTCTTGCTTCCATCAATGGTTTCATCATCAGGGTGATCTCCGTGTATTTTCTTTAGCCCAACTTTGATTCCATGTTAATTTTTCTAAGGGCTATATTGTTCTTTGCATAGATAATTTCATTTCTTCATCAACACATTAAGGTCACCCCATATCATCATTACATTATTAAAATTTACATCATTATTCATCAACATATGCAACTATGTAGAAAGAACAACATCATTATCATCAATGCAGCAGAACTAAAGGAACAATAGAATAAAAACATGCACACATAGAGACACCAGTATTGGTCCTAGACCAGGGAAAAACCCATTATTGGGAAAACCCTTGCAAATTCTTCTTCTTCTTAGATCGTCATCAAATGATTCAGCAAAATAGAGTATAATGATGCATATCTTTGTCTATGAAACTAAATAGTAAAACAACAATGGAATCCATGAAATGAACCTAATCATTCTTATACTCAAAACCTTGATTATGAGGACTGTAATGTATTGTCACAGTCTGTAGTCAACTTTTGAACACTGTTGTCATTGAGTGGAGTCTTTAGAATACTGAAATTTCATCTTTTAGTCTTGGACGCATGGATAAGGAGTTGAGTGAGAAACTATGGCAGTCCTGGACACTCCTTGGTGAACTATATATCTGTGTCTGGGGACAAATGCACTCAGATCTTCCTCAAACCCCAAAACGCACACTTTAGGCTACTATGCAAGTGACTAACGCTACCCATACGCTCCCTTGACCACTATGTGCATGTGTCTATGGACCAGACTGACTGATCTACTTCAAAAACCCTAGACGCCCCCTTCAGGCTTATGTGTGAGCGACTGAGATTGCCTAGATGCACCCTCGACTAACATGTGCATGCGTAGGGTAAAAAATACTCAGTTATGTATGTGCGAGCTTCAACCCTATAGTTTCAGCCCCTTGTGAAAACTTTCTATGTCATACTTGTGTGAACTAAGACAATAGAAGAGAACAAAATATGGCTTGATCAATGTGTCCAAATGAGATTGAGGTATCTTCTATTTATAGGCTTCCATGAGGGTCCACTTGATGTTGAGGCTGACTTGTCCAATTGTACATATGCATAGGGCTGACCTGATGCAATATACATGAGTTTGAACATAAATTCAAAAACCAACTTCTTCCTATCCAAATTTGGTGATCTTTAGGTCAATTTTTGTCCTCTCGAAAAGAGGAATCTATTTCAATTATTATCTTCATCATATGAGTTGTCCAAAGTGGAATTCAATCATAGTTGCATAATTTTAACAGGAGGAAATCACATCTTATGAAGTACAATGAATGTGACAACAAACATGGCATATGTATAACTATGACCCAATAAGATGTTATAATCAAACAAAAATAAATTATTTAGATATCAACCAAGACTGTCTTTCCAACAAATGTGATTAGGCAGTTTTGATATAAAATGATGGGCTACAAGGAGTGACCTTCCCAAGCACAAAGAGTGATAGTCGATGGTGACGGGTCAGGGGAGCCACTTTTCTTCCAAACACTAGTGGCCATCACATAGGTGGAGGCACCTTCATTTATTATACACCATTGGACAGTGGCATTTTTTATAGAGATTGGTATTTGAAAGGAAATAGATGAAGGAAGGGGGGGATGTTCCATTTTATCAACATCAAGGAGAATCATACGATCGTCAAAGGGATCCAAAGTGCCCAAAGTAGATAATAGAGATTTCTATTGGGATGGGAATGTCTGGAGAACTTCCAACATTGACATGTCTGCAGGTGACTATGCCAAGTCATCTACTATGCTATAGGTATGGCCAGATTTAGAGAAAATAACATTTCAACGTAATGGAAATTTGGGGATCTTGGGGGGAGCCCTCGACTTTAAGTGGAGGGATTTGTAAGGTACCATTTGGTGATGATAAAGGCTCAGTGGAAACTTTGGGCTGGGAATCAGTCATTGAATTCACAGAAGGCTTGCCATATTGGCATGATCGAGTCTGCAGGTTGACTTATTTGGTGTTGACCTCTTTGGAATCCATCATGATAATTTGGTAATTGGTTTGGCCAGATTGTGAAGGTTGGGGTGTGGATTACTTTGTGTGGGTTGGGTAGTCACATATACTTTATGAGGAAAAGGATTTGTAAGAACAACCAATTGGGATGAAGCAGGAGGGGGAGAAGGTGGAGCGAGAGGTTGAGATCCTCTAGAAGCAACTGCTTGAGCTTCCCATGCCTAACACATTTGAGGTAAAAGGGGAAATTCATGAGTATAATGGCCAAAATATCTGCAATAGGAACACAATTTATTAGTTCTAAGAGCCTTCGTTTTATTTTATCATTCTCCCTACTGTTGGGTTGCGAGATTAAGTTGGTCAACCTTAGGGCCTTTAGGTTATAAACCTTAGTTGCCCTGGTTACCTTGACTTTGCTGATTTCTATTATCCTTCCCCTTGTTACTTCTCTTGGAGTTAGGGTAATTTGTATTACTCTGTTGAGCATAGATTTGATTTTGTGGAAGTGGTTGTTGTAGTGGCAGAGGAGGTGGGGGCATCGCAGGTTGAGGCATTAATACCAGTGGAGCTGGAGTGCTAGGTGGGGCATAAGGATAGTAAGGATTCGTGAAAACATTTTGATAACCAGGTTGAGTAAAAATTGGTCCTGTAATCGATTGATGTGGACGGGGATATGCATGTGATGTGCTTTTACCTTGATAAGAGTCAAAATGTGAAGGATTGGGAGGGGGATAGATATAAGAGGAATTGGCCCCCCCTGGGGTTGACCATAACTCATAGAAGGATGAGAATATGGTGATGGGTGAGGGTGGGAAAGATATCCAATGCTATCATTAGCGAAATATGATTCCCCCTATTGGAAATAATACTGAGAGGGGGGGCGAATCAATATTTATCAAATAAATAAGTTTTTCATTTCATACTCAAATTTATATATGCAACTTCAATGAAGGTAACTTGCATGTACACGGAATTGTCTTTAAAGCAACCAGCGTATATCCAACAAATTTATGATTCATTTATTTCATCATATGTTGATCATTAATTAGTGCATCAGTACTTCATTAACCCTATAAATAGTAACCATGTGCAGTAATAATAGAATAAACCATCACAGATAAGCAACACACATGAACACCAATATTTAAGGTGGAAACTCAATGCAGGACAAAAACCACCTATTGTTGTCTTCTTTTAATATAAGAAAAACCTCTTTACAATCTTGTACTGGTGCAGACTCATACCAGTACGCAGGCACCCACCTGCAGAAGGCTACAACCTTCTCTCATTTTATAGTTGCTACTAGAAGGGAGCTCCAACTCCCTAACTCTTGTACTAGTCGATCCGTTTACTAGTATGTAGGCACTGGCCTACAAAAGGCTCCAACCTTCACTTGTTTTTCATCTGTTACTAGAAGGGAGCTGCAACCCCTAGCTCTTATACTAGCCGCTCCATTTACTAGTAAGTAGGCATCGGCCTACATAAGTCTCCTACCTTCACTCATTTTCCAGCTGCTACTGGAAGGGAGCTCCAACCCCCTGGCTCTTGTACTGGCCGATATGTTTACCATTATGTACGCACCGGCCTATAGAAGACTACGACCTTCTCTCTTCCTCTAGAGACCACGTTTCATAAATTATCAAACTGGATACTCCTGGAACACAACACCACAATATGAAGGCCAAGTTTCATCAAATTTTCATACTGGACCCATCAGCAACATTGAAGCTCAAAACGAATCACCACTGGTATACAACCAATCACTAAAAACCCATCATCACTGAAGAAAATCGCAATCAATCAATCTAAACATTCAGAACACTATCACCAGAACACAATCACCAAAACATAGAGCTGAACTCAGAACTCTGCAACAATAATCAGAACCAATTGCAACTTCAAATATCAAATTTCATAATGTATAAGTTACTTGGATGTGATGAACCAGCGTGTATATGCACTTTTACCAAAGTGAACTAGCATATAGATCTGCAAATACTAACTTAAAACTTCACAGTTATTCCAGACTTTAGTCATACCTAGATCATAACATTTACATAATGACACATGCGTTAGTATTCAGATATAGACTATCCATGATCAAACCACATAATGATAATTCATTTCATGCCTTATGATCCCGATCCATCATCCATCATCAATCACATAGGTGCATCCTTAGTTTAGATCAAGCAAAGCATCAGAAATCCATACCTTGCATATTTGATCTAACACTTCATAAGATATTCAATACTTGCAAACCTATCCCTCTGATCTTCTCCTCCTTATATAGTCTTAGGCCTTTCTCAATATCTCGTACCAAAACCACTTAGGACCAATACCTCGGACCAAATACCTTAGACCAATACCTCGGACCAAAAACCTCAGACCAAAAACCTCGAACCAATACCTAGGACCAAAACCTTGATTTTCCATCCCATACGTGCTCTTCCTTCTGTGAATGTGCATGCACACGTATATGCCATAATTTCTATTAAACTACATGTATACACTCCTTGGACGAAGTGAACCAGCGTATACTTCTTAAACCACTCTCTTTCTTCAATCTATGGATTCTAATCTGTAATCCTTTGTTATTAACCTATTGAACTGTGAACTGTCATCTATGTGAGTTGCCATCAAGGACAACAACTGTATCATAAGGCCAACACCACCAACCCATTAGAAACACTAGGCTAAGGTGGATTAGGGAGGACAATATAAACATAACCTGATTGAGCATAAATGAGATCATATCTTAAGGTTATCTAGAGATCTTCTTACTTAGTCTGAGGGAAGTGAGTGGTGACATATTTACATATGGGGGCCAAAATCATTCTTAGAAACCAATAGATATAAACATGGTCTTCAAAGTTACAGGATTTACACATGCTCCTCCTTCTACGCCCTTCTTGAACATGGTCAGAAAGGCAGGTCATAGAAGTTTGAGAAAAATAGGTCAAGGGTTTGGTACATGTGTCGTATTGAAGAGGTAGCTAAAAATAGGAGAGAAAATATGGCAAGATTAGAAAAGGTGGAATGGGAGGCATGTGGTTAGTCCACATACAATTTGGTAGCAGGTCCAGTTAGGGTGTGTTGGAAAATAGTAAGACGAATGGAATCTTCAAAAATGGAACTTGATGAAAACCACATGTGAAATGAGCGAGCATGATTTGTGGGGTCTTCTCTAGGATTACCTTTGAACTTGGGGATGTCAGAAGGAAGCTTGATAGGCATAGGAGGCCAATTTATATTATGAAAAATAGGGTCTTTTATGATCTGGTTAAATCCATATAAGGAAGTAACGGACGATTAGTGGCCGTACCAGTAGAGCTTTTGTCTGTGGGGTTACCATTGTTACCACTTGGATTTCCACTGCCCATATTGGTGCTTGACATGGTGGCAGTGTAGGGCTAGGAAAATGCATAATCGTAGGAAGAACTAGAAGAATGAGAAGAAATAGAGTCATTATGGGGACTCAGTGGAGGACTAGGAGGTTGGTTTCAATCTCAATGAGAGGGAGTAAGATTTCCTAAAGGAAATTGGGGGCGAAGGCCACGAAGTCTTCGTGACACATTCCTAGGGGGCAGAATGGTGTCAAAAGATGACTTAAGAAGCTAAAGGGTGATGATAGGATAAAAGAGTAACAAACAGCAAGAAAAAACATTGTGTATTGGTGCCAAGTGTAAACTAACTATAATGATATGCGACTCTAATTTAAGCAATCATGTCATATCAAAGAAAAGATGACCTCTAGCCTAAAGGTGATCTAAATGCTCAAACAAGTCCTAGATCTACTATTTCAGATGGCCTTCCAAGAGACTTCTTACTTGATGGAATCTGATCCACACAAGTAGAGTTGTCTAGAGAAAGGTGGGGTAGAGGACAAACTGCTTGCCCAGAACCAGTCCTATAGGGTGTTTTCCTGATAATGGCCACTAAGGTTACCTTCATCCTACAAGGGTGGTCGAGTGTTTATCTTATTGGTGATATACCATGACATGAAGCTTCCTACCATGGGTTGGGTAGCCCTAAGGAGAACAACTCGCACCATGATCTAGCCAAATCCCCTCTGAATTCGGTTTCTGTTGCACTCTGACTTTGGACCATGGCATGGTGAAGGATTTTAAGCTCCCTAATATGTCAACTTTATATGTCTCAATGTAAGTGATCAATGGGTTTTCTTAGAATTGTGTCCCACTGATCCTACACCTAAATACAAAGATTATTTTGGCCTTGGTGCCCAAGTGGGCTTAATCTATGTGAGTTTAATTATTAAGGTGTATTGTTTTGAGTCTTGGCTTGGTGGTGTTACCCAAGCTCACATTCGCTTAGGGTGTGTGTGTGTGAAAAATGTGTTAAGTGGATGAGTTAATCAAGAATGTTTTGATGATTCTAATGCTATTGAAAATAAAAGTGCATAAATTGTAAATAACACTGAAAATGAATAGTAAATAAATAGTGAATTGAAGCACACAACCCCCACCCAAGAAGGAAATCAAGTAGCAAAAGAAAAAAATGGAAAAAAAACAACTCAATGACATAAATAATGGCCAAAAGATCTAATTTCTAAGGGATTGGAATCTAGAGGCAACAATCTACTAAAAATGGTGCAGAAAACTAACAAATATTAGAGTTGAAAATGCTTAAAAAGAACAGGAAAGAAGCTCCAAAAACCAAGACACACAAGGGTATCCTAAGGGGGCAAGGAAACACAAAACTCTAAAGGGAGTAAAATGTTGAAGAAACATGTCCAGAAGGGATGTAAAATAGCAGAAAAAACCCTAAAAGATAGTGGTTGAAAATGTTGCACACTAGACTCATAAACTCAACAATTTTCATCCTAAATGGTGGAGGTGTACTCTAAACCATAGGGGTTTTTCCCTTCCCTAATGAAAAATTACTAAGAGGATCTAGGCATAGAAGTGGATTAGCAAATAATAGTAACCCTTCTTAGTACACATGCAACACTCTCAGCAAAACTGGAAAAATCTAAAAAATGCACAGTGTAAAAACCGACCTAAAAAGTGTGCTGGCAAAATTTATGGGTTGAAAAGTGCACTCTAGGCGCAGAAAAAAGGGCCAAAAAGTGTGCTTTGTTCCCGCTTCTCTCGCTTGGCATATATGACCTAGAATGTGTCATGTCCTGCTCAATTAGTACCTAAGACCTGCAGAAAGATACAAAATCCCAACAAAAACAGGAAATTTTCCAAAAAACAAAGGATATCTAAAAATAGATATTTAGAGTGCTAAAAATAGTTGGAAAAACACTCAAGGTAGTTGAAACAATAATCACCAATTTTCTATCCACTTGGGGTAGCTCAATTGGCAATTTTCGGGGAAATGAAGCCTCACCGAACCAGAAGTCTTAGGTTCAAATCTTGTGCTATCCCCCCCCCCCGATAGGGGTGAGAAGTTGGACATGATGAAGATGTAGTCCTACCAAGCTTACAAAACGAAAATCACCAAAGTTATGAATTACTACACCAGTGGACTCGCAATCTGTTAGCATAAATATTCCAGAGAAGTGTATTGAAAATGCTTCACTTAGGTCACTAGAGACAAGTGACCCAAACAAGAAAACATGGATGTCTATGCTTCATATTTGCAATGAAAACCGGAAGAAAAACCCTGCAGCAAAAGATCATATGCAACCCAAAACATATAACATCAAAAATGAATGTGTAGCAACCCAAGGGATCATATAAATAAGAAAATTTTATTAATATAAATGAAACACCTCGTGAGGAGAATTTACAAACTTGGGTCTATAGATCCCCCTCCACAGGATGGATCCTTTTGATGTCTATGTTCTTCATCAACCTGATTCTCTCTCTTAACTTGCAACGGGCAAAAAACAAACAAAAATAACTTGAACTCAAGTGGGATCTATAATATGATAAGATGATAGTGGTAACAATGAGAATGATCAAGGTGAAGAATCAATGGAAAAAAGTCTATTTATAACAAAATATTGAGCCAAATTAGGAATTAAAAAATAATACATTATTATTGACCAAATCAAAATATAGTCATTGGGAATCCTTTATTATAATTTTTTTGGAGAGGGAAAAGATAATCAAAATGGTCAAATATCTTTATTTAGAAAGTGATTGAAGTAATTAAAAAATAAAAATGATTGGTTAATCACTTTGTGAGAATTAAGAAATAAATCATTATTAAATAGTGGTTTAATAATGATCTCATAAGGAAAATATGGAATAAATAAGGAGTAATAAATAAATAGTGATTTATTTAAATATTCCAAGGTGATTAAGTCAAAATTAATTAATAAATAATTATCAAATAATGATTTAATATTTATTTCTAGAGAAAAATATATAAATAATGATTTATTCAATTATTCTCATGGAGTTTTTGAATATTCATGAGAAATAATTTAAGAAAAATGGTTTACTAAATTATTTCCCATGGTGAAAGTGGTTTTACCATGGTGAAAGTGGTTTTACCATGGTAAAATTAATCTTACATGGTGTATTTCGATCCACCTAGTAAGAAATGACTAGGTGATCATTTTCTGGGTGATAACACTCTTATAACTAAACTCTATGGAGAGGTTCATGCTCAGGAGATACGGTTATTTGAAAATATGTGCATCAAAATGAAGAAACAATTTGTTTACTTAGTATTCCTCAAGTAATATCACAATTTAGGATTTCTACCTTCTTTCACCAGTCTCCATTTTCCCCAAATATGATATGATATCTCATGCATTTTTAGCAAGACTAGTGTTGTTATTATTCATGCTGACAACCAATTTACAAGGTATCAACTTAACCTATTATCCCATAAATATTATTCCTTCACATTAATCTTTCTTCGCTAATTTAGGATGACATTTGGTATTCCATTAAATACAAATATTTTATTTCTTCCTTTGGTATTTATGAATCCACCACCAAAAATCAAATTAAAAAGTTCTCCATTCTTTATTCCAGGTAATCTGTAAATCCATGGAATTATCGGTTAAATCATAATGATAATTTATTTTCTAATGATTTTATTACTGCTTCATTATCTTCCAAACCTGGTCTTCATAGAATTTCCAATCATCATACCTATTGTTCCATCCAATTTTATACCATGGAAGGTGCACCCTTATCCAAGCCAGCCACTCATTCTCCTTCCTCTTACGATAGCCTTCTATGTGACTCTCATTCGAATTATCCTTGCATGTTGAATATTTCATCTCTTAATTCCTCGTCCTCTTCTAGTTTCTTAGTTCCCTCATCCACCACTGAGTTTTCATCCTCCCCATCGGCTAGTTTAGATATCTTATCAATAGCAGAATTTTTTATGTCTTTAAACTTGAACCCCTTCCCTTGTTTGAATTCCCAACAATTCCATAGCACCACCAGTGCAAAGCAAGTTTCATCTATTTCTTCTATGGTGGTGGTCGTCATTCCTATTGAGCCGTTGTAAACCCTAATTCTTAATACTCTTTCATGTGATTTTTCTCCCCTTTTGATGGCTAATACTAACTCCTACCCTTCTATAACACATTCCCCCCCATCGCATACTTTATCTCTCTTTGTTAGTTCATCCTCTTTGTTTAAGATTTATATTAACAGTCAAGGATCCTATGATAATAATAATGTTAGTAATGATTCTATTAATATCTCTAATAATAGTCAAACCTCATATAATAATGATAATAATTAAAGCTTCTCTCATAAAGATTCTTATAATAATAATAATAATAATCCATCTTCTTTATTAGGTAAAAATAAAAATAATAATAGTAATAAAAATAATCATAATATTTCCTCTAATTGTTCATTTGCCTTCTTGCAACCCTCCTTGATGGTGAAAATCTCCTATGATATAGACCCCCCAACCCTTAGTCTCCTAGAGAAATGATTTAATTTTTCCATAGCCTCTCATTGGATCCCAAGTGAAGATATTCTCTACTCTGCCGAGTTATTTTCTCAAACCCTCCCATCCCATATAGATGAAGAAATTAATCAAGATTGTGGTTGAATTCTTCTGCATGCTAAACCCCCTAAACCTAACCTGTCAAAAGAATAATTACATGCCTTAAAGAGTATTAATATTAATCCTAGCATCCTTATCCTTAAAGTTGACAAGGGAAACACTTCAATTATTATGAACACCTTGGATTAAGAAACTAAAATGCTTGATATTATTTCTTCTTGATAAAAGATTCTTCCCCAAAACTCTATTAACTCCATCACTCAAAGTGTCACCCAAGCCATTAAATCATCCTCTATTGTCCCTTCTATTCAAGTGTGCCTCATCTCGCACACCCCACAAACCCCCAAAATTTATGGTCAACCTAAAATTCACAAGCCTAGTGTCCCCCTTAGGTCAATTAGAAGTGCCATTAGTGTCCCTACCCATGCCTTAAGAAGATATTTAGAAAAAATCTCTTGAAATTTGAGGGGTCAACCTCCTCTTTTATCATATATTCAACCAATTTCATTCTTAAAATTAAAGACGCCCACATTAATGACCAATAAATTTTAGTAAATTTTGATGTCGTTTTCTTGTTCACAACAATTCCTATTCCTAAAGCCATTAAATTATCTCTAATCTTGTAGACTCTTAAAGCCTTAATCTCATTCAAATTTTCCTCTCTTTGACTCATTCAAATCGGAGGCATGATTATGGGTTGTTCCCTTTCTCCTATTGTAGATAACATCTTCATGGAGCACTTTGAGACCTTAGCCCTCAACTGTTGGCATCAAAATCTAAAATGTTGGTATCAGTTTGTCGATGACACTTTTTCTGTCTAGCAACAGGGCCTCCCTACTCTCTATTTCTTTCTAACCCATCAAAACAATATCCCTTAACATATTTAATTTTCCATGGACATTGAATTTGATAATTCCATTCCCTTCCTTGATGTGCATATTTCTCATCTCCCTACTGGCTCCCTAATCCATTAGGTCTTTAGAAAAATGACCCACATTGACTGATATCTTCACACCCATTTTGATCTGGACTGGATCAATATATTTTTTATCATTCATATTTATGCATTCAGAGTGGAAAAAGTGGAGGAATCATCTCACAAGACCATTTTATTGGGCAGACCCAATTTGGCAAAATGGGGTCTGAAACCTTACAAGAGAATTTTGAGGCCTCAAACAAAACTTTTTGGGGGAAATACTTTGCTACATTGGTGCGACACATTTTCATGCTATTCTACACACAAAGATATTTCCAAAAATACAAGAAGGATGAAAATCAAAGTTTGTATGCGAAAGTTATGCCACTTAGAAGTCGACCTTCTATTTTCACCACCATGGTTCGAGAAGATGATGCATCAGCCCCCAATATTTATGGAAAAGGGGATAGCCACATGATTGTTATGTAAAATACTTAATAAGAATCTATATTGTAACTTTGGTTAAGAGTTGAGATAGTCAAACTTAACCACTAGTAGGAAATCAGAGCGCAAGGACACTTCCCATGAAGGAATAACATAGACTTCTATGAGATTTGTAAGACATATGGACACCTGTCACGAATGTTTCCAATTTTGCAAAAGTATTCTAATGTCCCCAATAAAAACTACTACAAGTTCTACGCATCGACCACTCATCACACCGATCAGTGTCGAGCGCTGCATGCTCTAGCAGAAAGACTGGATAGATCCACATTCAGGGTCAATGAAGCAAGTTGAGGGGGGGGAGGAGGAAATGGACGTGGAGGAAGAACGAGAGGTAGAGGACCCTTGAGGTGCTACAACTACAATCAGGAGGGACATGTTACAAGGGAATGCCTGCTCCCGAGAAGACCATGGTGTTCGCAATGTAGAGTTAACACCCATGCAACAGAGGACTACCCAGAGCTTATTGCAAAATGGGAAGAGAGAACCAGATAGTGAGGGGCCAACCTGGTGAATACTAAGCCTCGGACCGATGAGGGTTTCCCCGCGACAAATATTAATATATTCACCTGAGGAGGGAAGAAGACAGGGGAGGATCGCTACGCTGAGGAACCCTCCGTGATTGTTAAAGCAGTGTCACCACGAAAGCCATATTAGCCCGAGCGAAAAAAGAAATATTATCAAGAAGTAGCCAAACTATTCAAGGGAATGACTGAAGATAGGGACACCAAAAGACCGCAAGTCCATGGGCCTGCTTCCACCCAACCCATTGGGGAATGGTTTAAATTGTTCCTAAAAATTGTTGAAGATGAGGCATGCTAAAGGAATTGTGGAAAAGCTTAAAGGCCGCGGTATCCATAAAAAAGGAGGATGCGGAACAACCATGTGAAACCTGGCCAGAGAAACCATCTAGGAGAGTGAAGCAGAATAAGAAAAGAAGTGGAAAGGACCCCTACCAAGGACCCAGGTTTATAGGGCCAATGGATGACAGAGATGAACCAAGGGTGTTAGATCAGTTATATATGCTCACGAAAGGGAAAAGGGAGGACTACATAAATCCTATAGCCGGAGGATCAGTTAGCTAGAGAAGCATTCAAAGTTCTGAAGTTGGTTCAGAAGCTACATGGGATGCATGGCAGCAGGGTGGATACGAACTGATGACTCGACGATGTGCAATGATAAGTTGTGTAAATTGGGGAGACATGGGAAGGGGCGATGAATCAAATTACTATGACCTTGAGCTGATAGATCGGTTCCTGGACAGGATGGACCAGGATGTACGGAAGACCAAAGAATTCCCTTGCTAGACATTGCACTTATGGCAACGCCAACAAGATGGTGGAAGGTGCACTGCCAAGTACTAAAATACTAGAAGGATGCTAAGCAAGCAATGAAGGAGAGGTTTAGCAAGAAAGAATATTGGCCACAAGATGAAAGGGAATACATGGGGAATTCAAGTCCCAAGGAGCACATCAAATATTGCACAACCAATTGGGAAAGTTGGGGACTACCAAGGAATCTGTGGGTACATGCTTTTATACATACCCTTAGCACCATCCCCCAGGCTTGGTATATATAGGAGGAGCTATGACGACAAACGGCTCGTTGGGATGCCTTGGAAGCACAATTCACCAATGATTTTTCATTCAAAAGAAATGAAGCATAAATGACAGAGGTACTCTAGGTGGTAAAGAGGGTTCTGTTCACCCCAGAGATGGTAGTTGAAGGGGAGCATGAAGAAAACTTTCTACAGTGCTTGTATGATATGGAATCGCCAGGGTTTATGACCTACGACAAAATTGATGAAGAACTAGAAGAGGATGGATTGGAGGGGCTTAAACACCTAGCCTTTGAAGAAACAAAGGGAGAAAGAGGAATTCGGGAGAACCCCTCGACGAAAGGCGTCCATCTCCTACCAATGAAGCTGAGAAAACAAAATGTAGGGATGAAAGATAAGCCTAAGATAGCATCAATGGGAGACTACTGGGACGAAGAGACCACCAAAGAAATTTTTGATTTATTACAAGAATACCAGGACCTGTTCTTAGCTTCAGTGGCAGAACTCAAGGGGATAAAAGGTAACCTGGGAGAGATGAAAATTTTTCTGTAACCAGGAGTTCGACCAGTAAAGCACAGGCCATACCGACTAAACCCAAGGGTAAAAGAGAAAGTTCAAAGGGAGATTGACAAAATGTTGGATGCAGGGATCATATTTACAGTAGATGAAGCTGACTGGATAAGCCCCATAGTTATTCAGAACAAGAAGGATGCAACTGAAATTAGGGTATGCGTCGACTACAGAAGCCTGAACAATGCATGCATGCATGACCCGTTCCCCACGCCATTCAGTGACGAAGTCCTAGACAATGTTGCAGGGAATGAGGCATACTCATTCATAGATGGGTTCTCAAGCTATCACCAGGTCGGCATAGTCGAAGAAGATAAAAGGAAAACAAGTTTCATGACAGAGAAGGGGTCGTGTGTATACAATGTAATGCCATTCGGATTAAAGAATGTGCCAGAAGTCTTCTCAAGGATTGTAATAGCCACATTCCGGAATTACATTCATAAGTTTCTACAAGTTTACATGGATGACTGGATAGTATAAATCCTACTAAAGAAGCATACCAGCCTATTGAGAGTGATGCTCGAAAAATGCAGATAGCTACAGATCTCTTTAAAATTTCAAAAATGCATTTTCGCAGTCCCCTTTGGAACTCTGCTGGGCCATATTGTCTACAAACATGGAGTCTACGTGGACCCTACCAAAGTAGCAGCAATTGTACACATGGAACCACCCTGCAACGTGAAGAAACTAAGAGAAAATCTAGGCCACACAGGGTACTACAGAAGGTTCATCAGGAACTATGCAGCCATAACAACCCCAATGGAGAAACTACTAAGGAAGATGGAAGAATTTACCTAGACCACGGATTGTCAAGCAACACTGATCAAACTGAAAGAAAGGTTAGTAAGTGCCCCCATATTAGTGTACCCTAACTAGAACAAAATATTCCACATATACATCGACACCTCTGGAATAGCACTAGGAGTAGTCTTAGCATAATCGGGAGAAAATATGGACCATCCAGTATACTATGCTAATAGAAATATCTCCACGGAAAAAAAGAACTACACAAAAATAGAATGAGAAGCTCTAGAAATGGTTTACTCTCTCCAAAAGTTCAGGAACTACCTTCTAGGCGCATCGTTCACATTATTCACAGACCATTCTTTGCTAAAGTACCTAGTAAACAAGCCAGTACTAGAAGGAAGCATATGCAAGTGGCGGTTACTATTTCAAGAATTCATATTTGAAGTGGTTATTAAGCCACGCAGATTGAATGTAGGGCTAGATCACCTATCTCGCATGAAAACAGGAGAGCATGATGGAGCAATAGATGATCGGTTGCCCAATGCTGACTTGTTCAGGATAGAAGCCATTCCCGATCACCTAGAGGAGATTGCTACTTTACTAACAATAGGTAGTTTCCCATAGGGATACACGACAACATAGAGGAGGCACTTAGTGGTCAGAGCAGCAGATTACCAACTCATAGCGGGATGCCTCTACAAAATGGGCTTCAACCAAATACTCAGACGCTATGTCCTACAACACGAAAGAAAGGTCGTCCCATGGGAGTGCCACGTAGGGGTCATGGGAGGCCATGTAGGAGGCAAGGATACCGCAAGGAAGATACTACACGTAGGATTATTGTGGCCCACTATCCATAAGGATTCGAAAGCATTTTCCAAAGAATATGATCTCTGTCAGAGGATCGATAAGCCTTCCCGACACGATGAGCTACCACTACACCTGGTCCATATGGTGCAGATCTTCGATAAGTGGGCAGTAGATTTCATTGGGTCAATTTCCCCACCAGCAAGACACTCCCGAGCTTGATACATAATCACAACGACAAAATACCTCACAAGATGGGCATAGGCCACGCCAGTGAAAGACTGCACAACAGAAACAATGACAAGATTTATTTTTGAAAATATTTTCAAGGTTTGGATGCCCAAGGTGTTAGCACTCAGAATGAACCTCAAGGCTGAGAAGAGGCAATTCTGAGGTAACCACAGACCAAGCTTTTGATCTAGAATCTAGCCTTGCTAGACCAGAGAGGGCTCTCTATTTGCCAACAAAACGTGCTGGAATAACTGAATATTAGGATAGTTATGAAGAATAAGGATTTGGTTGAAAATTGTGGGTCGAAAACAATAAGAGAAGGGACTATTGGGCTATGGATTTGGGGCTAGTTTCTGTTGTCAAACTTGGGGAAAAGTAAGTGCAATGTATAGCTAGATTAAAGATATAATGAGAGAAGAAAAGAGGGAAAATATCACTGCCCTGCAGGCATCAATTAGGGGATGGATCTACAGTGGCAACTTTAGAAGAAAGAGAAGCACAGGGTTACTCAACAGAGCATCTAACAGAGGATGGATTCTGAAAAGATAACCACTACATCAAACAACATAATCATTGTGAAAGGAGCATCATGCATGGATGGATTCCTAACACTTCCCTTAGAGAATTTTGTAACCAAATTAGCAGAAAAAACAAAGCATGGAAATGAATTTACAAGAAAAACATGTTGCACATTAAACACCGTGATGAATCCCAAATTTAAAGAGCAGAAAAAGCTTCATTAAAATAATATTCAAGGAAAACTTTACACAGTCCTATGGCAGCCTCACTCAGCTACAGAAATCCAACCATTACACTTTGAAATTCATCAAATATATACAGTTAGCTCATCCCTATACTAAGGGAGTTGAGCTCAACCATTTCTCTTGAGATAGAATCAATTACATCAAATTTGGACCGAATTTCTAGAAATAGGGCTCAAAGATGAACCCGTATCTCTTGAACCATAGCACCCGTTACAAAAATGAAAGAGGTTTGTGTAGATAAATTCATTTTTGATAAAAACCTCTCTCAAATTTTAGAAACTCGTTTCCAGTTGCTCAGAATCTGTGCCACAAAATAATCTCTAAACAAGAAATCACTAAATATTTAAATCTGTATAAATAGGCTATAATGATCTAGTCAAATATTCCAATTCATGACACCTGTGAATAAAATAAAATAGGTTTTTGCTATATGGCTTGTGGTTGACAGAAACCACCTTGGGTTTCTCAAAATTTACTTTCCATCTATTGTAAAATGGCGGTGCACTACAATGGCTAAAACAGTAAAACAAATGCAAAATTTGTTTTGTTTTAATGTAGGCTTCAAATATCACTGCATATCTCCCACATAGTAACACCTATGCATAAAAGGAAGGAGGTTTTTGTTATTTGGTATGTTATTGACAAAACACTCTTTCACTTTTGTAAAATTCATGTCCATTACTTCAAAAACTGATTTTGTAGTAAACTTGTTCCTGTGTGTAGCAAATGACCTCAAAACATGCATAACCAAGAATAAATCATTCATTTTGATCATATCTTCTGATCCAGTAACCGGTTATGGGAGTGTGATACGCCGTTGGAAATATTTTTCTGAGCTTCTTCTGATGGACACACTTAGGATATGATTTGCACTGAAACTCATGTGGAAAACATCTCTAAAAACCACACATAGTAAGAGCCCATTTTAATCCCTGGTGACAGGTTGCGAAGACTGGAACTAACATTGGCCTTATTGGGGATGGCAGCTCCTTGGAGGTGCCAATAACACCATAGACCAGGTGCTTAGATGATTGGGCCAATATGGTCAAAAACTTACAACCAAACCGAACATTGAAAATCACACACTGCAAACTGTAAACTAGATGTTGAAGGATGTCTATCCAGCAAGCTTATTACACACTTATCCTACACTAATCTACTGCAAAATCACTGAATCAAGTGATACTAAAGTGCAAAATCAACCAATCAAGAATTTTTTGTAATGATGCGGTTGTTTGATGGTGTTTGAACCAGAACATAATTGGAAATTCTACCAGCAATATATACACATAGTACCTCTGGCTTTGTAAAAGGAAATCTGTTTTTCCATTCAAATTAAGAAAATATTCCATATATGCTGCTATAGGATCATAAAAACTAGATTCTATCTGCTGCCCCAACTCATTAACATATGCTCTCAGCTGGAGATTGTCACATCCTTGCTGTAAATCAAAACATCCTTCAATCCAACCATCCAAGGGTAGCCTTACCTTTTCTTCTTTGGGAGGAGGGAGAGTTTCCAAGAACTATTTAGGATCTTGGAAATCATATGATTCAATTTGAACATCCAATAGTTCAATTTCATTTTCTAATCTTTCAGCAACTAAACCAAGAAAACAATTTTTACCTTTAGGTGTGAGTCGGCTGGATTTAAAACAACGAAATACTTATGTTGAGAAAATCTAATCAATTTGAAATTTCTCTAACTCATTCCTTAAAGTTAGTAATATTTCCCCAGATAAAGTATGTTCCACATACCCTGTCATTGGTGATTACCATCAATGCTCTGAAATCTGGATTCTTTGGCAGTGAAGTCGCTCTGAACTTTGAAGCTCGGGATCTTGAACAATGGAGTCACGAGGTGAATGATTTCAGCCTTCATATGTGTCTGACTACTGTCCACCATCAGCAATTAGACCTGCAACTTGAACGATCTTTCCCTGAGAAGATCTGTCACCTCAAGGCGCCAATATGTTAGCACTCAGAATGAACCTGAAGGCTGAGAAAAGGAAATTCCGAGGTAACCACAAACCAAGCTTTTGATCTGGCATCTAGCCCTACTAGACCAGAGAGGGCTCTCTCTTTTCCAACAAAACGTGGTTGTGATAAGTGAATCTTAGGCTAGCTATGAAGAATAAATATTTGGTTGAAAATTGTGTGTTGAAAACAACAAGAGAAGGGACTATTGGGCTATTGATTTGGGGCTAGTTTTTGCCGGAAAACTTGGGGCAAAGTAAGTGCAATGTACAACTAGATTAAAGATATAATGAGAGAAGAAAAGAGGGAAAATATCACTGCCCTGCAGGCATCAATTAGGGGATGGATCTGCAATGGCAACTTTAGAAGAAAGAGAAGCACAGGGTTACTCAACAAAGCATCTAACAGAGGATGGATTCTGAAAAGATAACCACTACATCAAACAACATAATCATTGTGAAAGGAGCATCGTGCATGGATGGATTCCTAACACTTCCCTTAGAGAATGTTGTAACCAAATTATTAGAAAAAACAAAGCATGGAAATGAATTTACAAGAAAAACATGTTGCACATTAAACACCGTGATGAATCCCAAATTTAAATAGCAGAAAATTAAAATAATATTCGAGGAAAACTTTACACAGTCCAATGGTAGCCTCACTCTGTTGCAAAAATCCAACCATTTCAATCTAAAATTCATCAAATATATACAATTAGCTCATCCCTATATTAAGGGAGTTGAGCTCAACCATCTCTCTCAAGATAGAATTAGTTACATTAAATTTGGACCGAATTTCTGAAAATAGGACTCAAAGATGAACTCGTATCTCTTGAACCATAAACCCTGTTACAAAAATGAAAGAGGTTTATGTATATGGGGTCATTTTTGAGAAACACATCTCTCAAATTTTAGAAATTCATTTCCAGTCGCTCCGAATCTGTGCCACAAAATAATCTCTTAACAGGAAATCACTAAATATTTAAATATGTAAACATAGGCTATAAAGATCTAGTCAAATATTCCAATTCACGATATTTGTGAATCAAAAGAAAGAGGTTTTTGTTATATGGTTCGTGCTTGACAAAAAACACCTTGGGTTTCTCAAAATTACTTTCCATCGGTTGTAGAAAGGTGCCGCACTACAATGACTAAAACAGTAAAACAAATGCAAAATTTGTTTTATTTTAATGTAGGCTTCAAATATCATTGCATATCTCCCACATTGTAACACTTGCGCATAAATGGAAGGATGTTTTTGTTATTTCGTATGTGATTGACAAAAACCTCTTTCACTTTTGTAAAATTCATGTCCATTACTTCAGAAACTGATTTTGTAGTAAACTTGTTCCTATGTGCAGAAAATGACCTCAAAACATGCATAACCAAGAATCAATCATTCATTTCGTTCATATCTTTTGATCCAGAAACTGGTTACGGGAGTGTGATATACCATTGGAAATATTTTTATAAGCTTCTTCTGATGGAAATAATTAGGATATTATTTTCACTGAAACTCATGTGTAAAACATCTATGAAAACCACACATAGTAAGAGCCCATTTTGATCCCTGGTGACAGGCTACAAAGACTGGAACTAACACGAGGAGCCTCACAAGTGACCAGGGAACTCACTTTATAAACAAAACAATTGAAGTTACACTAAATTTTTTTATGGTGTAGCATAATAAGAGTAGTCCTTATCATCGGCAAGCGAATAGTGCAATAAAGGCATTTAACAAAATACTGGAAAAAGGGCTAACAAAAATTGTATTTGCCAACCAGGATGACTGGGAAGAAAGAATTCCAGTGACTCGGTGGGAATATAGGAAACTAGTTAAAATAATCCACAAACAAACTCCATTCTAGCTCATCTATGGCAGAGTGGTGGTGGTGCCAATGGAATTTATACTACCAAGAATGTTAATGTAAGAGGCTACAGAAATGACGGATAGCAGTTCCTTGCGGAACAGGCTGCGCCAACTGATGGAACTCGATGAAACCTGGCTCCTAGCATAATTCCATCAATCAGTCAAGCAACGAAGACAAAAGGACTGGTATGATAGGCACATCAAGAAGAAATCATTTGAAGTCGGAGACCAAGTGCTCCTTTATGACAACAAGTTCCTGCAGTTCCTGGGGAAACCACAGATGCACTAGTTAGGCCCATTCATAATTCCAGAAATAAAAGAATTGGGTGTGGTAAGACTCGCGCAATTGGATGGAGTCCTGGTACAGGGATGGGTGAATGGCACACGCTTGAAACTCTTCCGCAATTAAAAATAAAATAAAAAATAAAAAGAATTGAATGATAAGGTTACGGCCAAGATTGGGATACCACAACCCTTTTTTGGTTGGGGGGGTAGTGTTAGCGGCCATATAGTGTCAAGGGTTGCATTGATAAGCTTAGTCGGTAGGGACAGTAGCCATGCATGTCACCCTCGTCAGTAGATTACACGTAGGTCCAAACCTTTTCCAGAATTGATGGTCGCACAATTACCCGTCCCATCCACCATACCAGTAGTTGTTTCCCGATTAAGTAATCAATAAGGCAACTGTCAATATAGGGTCACAAAATCTTTCCTGTTAAGCATAGAATTAGTTAATAAATAATCCCATAATGGCAGAATAAAGATGCCATGCATCCCACTCTATACCTTCCAGACCATGTCATAGTTGGCATGTACGAGCCGGCCGACGGCAGCAAAATATAGCTAGAATACATGGAAAGGTCAATAGAGTAATTAGTTGATTAAAGCCTTGTCAATCAGGGGATGTCACGTCAGAGTTGGCTACATAAATCGCAGGAGAATGTAGGGAATAGTAGAATTTCAAACAACAAAAGAATTCCAAGATCGCTCGAAAGAACAGGAGCAGAAGAAGAGAAGCAGGAGACCACCAGTACAGATTGTTTACCGCAGAAGAAAAGCAATGGAAAAAGGAATCATATCAGTCCCACAAAATGCTCTGGATGCAAGAATTGAAGTGGTGGATGATCTATACGGGAAGTATGATAGGTTGAATCTCATCGACAATGACTTCACAGATGGATTCCAATTTCTAGCGATGAAGAGGGAAGTGTATGCGAAAGAATTTCAAAGGGAGGATGGCACCAGGGCCTCCAGAATCAGAGAGGACTTCAAAGGGATACAGAGGTCCATGTTGTTCCACCTACAAAATTTTCCTGTACTCGAAATCCAATTTGCTGCCATGCAGTGCACCAAATTACTGCCAAGCGGGATGCATGGAGGTTCCTTATGGTTGGACAGGGAATACCCTATTCATGTTGAAGATATCTACCAACTAACTAGGCTGGCAAAAGTGGGGAATGTAGTCAGCACAACATTCTAGGCTGGGGTCAAGCAGGGAAAGAAGCAGACATAAGACAACATCTATGTCAAGTATGGGATAGAGCGAGGTGGGAAGGGCACAAAGCTAGACAAAATCAATAAAGATAATATCAATTTTGCTTGCTATATTATTGTAGGCAAGACAATGAGGAATTTCACGAGGAACGAGTGCACCTTGGACATTGTTTCGATTACAAAACACTGCTACCAAGGAGAAGTACTCAACTAGTCAGCATTCATGCTCAACGAACTATTCGAGGCATGTGAAGATGTCTACAGGAGGAGCACTGGATTTGTGTTTGGATACTTGGTAATGGTGCTAGCAATGTGGAAATGGAGGCCACCACCAGAGAGGAAAATTGAGACCATTACTAAAGACTAGCCAATTATGCTCAGGTATGAACTGTGGAGGGTATAAGGGGATCCCAACAAAAATGAGATCAACGAGAGGGGTTTCAAGAGCTAGTAAGAGTAGATGGTGATGCCATTCAGTCCGCCGAGAGGATACCCAAGGCTCTCTTGGAGGAGTTCTCAGGGGAGCTCTCGTTTGGTGCCTCCCATGCGCGCACTTATCTAAGACCACGTGTGTCAACCCGAGCACATTCAAATTAAGGTCGTAAAGGTTTAGACTGATGGAGGATGCCTTACGCAGAGAAGTGGAGTCTTGGCTAGGAGTGGCCTACAAGGTAAGAGTAGGGAAGCCCAGGTACCTGTTCAGAGCTTTGATGCCACAGGACCAAGAGGGAGATGGGGCAGAAAGCAGTAGAAAGCGAGTAGCCGATGAAGTACTCCAATTGATGCTGCTCCAAATGGAAGAAAAAATGTTCAAATCAAGAAGGACAATTTCCAGCTTCGAGCCAGGTGAGAGTGACTATCCCGAGCACTTTCAAGGTTCCACCATGTTGTTCCCCATTGTAACACCACCCTCTCTATGGAACCTCCCGCGGGAGTGGCCTAGGCTCCCTCCTCGATGAAAGTCCCCAAACCACAGAAGAAACAAGTCATCCGCACCCCCAAGTCAAAAATCCGGCTACTAAAAAGTCGAAAATTAACTCACCAGCTCCAATCATCGACCTCACTATTGAGGTCGAACAACCAATTCCCGCAACCACCATAGTCAAGGAGATCCCTGCCACCACATCCACTGCAGTACAACTGTCACGGGAGTCATCCCCGTAAACCAGTTCCACCTCTGCGACCTTGTCCGAGATCCTCCCGTTTGACCACCAATGGACTATTATGGAAGCAAAATTTCAGTAAATCAACTGGACAGAGGGCACCACCTCGACCATAGGGATGCCACCAATAGATAGAACAACACCAATACTTGGGTTGAACCCACCAACAGGGAGATGCCTAGATACCAGTTGGTAGAGAGAAAGGACTACCTCGTACTTTCCCACTCTCCCTATAAAGGTCACAGTCCCTCCAAACCCTAGCATCACTCCAGCCACACCACAGTTCACTCCACCATCTCATCAAGAACATTCACTTGCCTCCCATTCAGATAAGTCTATTGCAAGTGGACTACTCGTACAACAAAAATTCCCAGAACCAAACATAATGCGGGCTAATACACTCCACCACTGGTCATCAGCCTAGCTATTTTCTTTTATTCAGCAAGCAGCCCAGAAGGCTAAGAACCTTCACGAAGACCTGGCCAAAGAACATGAGCAACAGAAGATGCAGTTGCTCATAGTGATGGAAGAACGAGATTGCCTATGGGAAGTAAACATAGAATTGAAAGCCCAAGTGGATCAGATTACACAGCGGTTCCAATCCATATGTCCAACCGTCACCAAAGCCAACACAGATGCACCGACGGACATGTTTTCCTGCATGTTGATCGATTTTTTCAATCACATACAAACGACAGGCATGTGCCTAACAACCAAAAATGCATAAATGAAGCAGAAGCTAGAGACTGTCAGGTCCGCACTACCAAATCATGTGGAAATCTATGTGCGGATGGTTGAAGGCAAGGTCAGGGAGCTAGAAATGAAGAAAAAAGCATTGGAAGAAGCCCTCACTAATGGATACTCCTTAATGGGAATGGTCCATGATTAGCTAGGTATCCTAGTTCTGAAGAACCACCAGGTTTACCCATTAAGAGAATAGATTCAGTCCCTATTTTCCAACACAAGGGATTGCACAAACCATGCTCAACTGGAGCAAATCAATGCACAAATCGACATCCTCCAAGCCCAGGTTGAAAGCATTGAGGAGGAATCAATGAGGATGAAGAGGATAATCTAAGACCTGCGGCCCCTGGTTCATATGCAGGTTCTGCTCTTGAAGGAGGCATGTGACTCCAACGGCCAACAATGGGACGACCTGCAGAGACAGAGGCTATCAACTTTAACATCACAATCGACCGAGGCATTCACATAAGGCGCCGATGCAATCCTCTTAATTGGGACCTGGAAATTCAGCGATACATTGATTTCAGGCAGCAAACAACAACCTCAGTCCTAGAGTTGGAGCCTTTGTTTGGAATGGAGGAGCCAAAAGGTCAAGAAAGGGCCACAGGAACAAATTCCATGTCGTAAGCTAGGATTGAGGCAGAAGAGATGCCCACTCCGCAAGCAAGTATCAAAGCAGCAGAAGTGTCGGCATAGCAGACAATGGAGACAGTGGCGGTAGTAACACAACCACCACCCGTAGAACACATGGACGCAGTAGTAGAATCGCTAGAGGTTGAAATGACTTGACTTGTGGATGCGTCAAGAAATTGTGGTCGGGTCCTGTTAGAGCCTTTGTTAATTTTGAATGATTTTGACCCATTTTTACTGACCAAAGGGCGGAAAAGGGACAAATGGCAACAATGGTTGGGTGGTAAAACAAACAGTTGTGGAGGAGTGATGGCAAGGTGGCAGCGGAAGGCAAAGGTAGCTAAGGAGACATGAAGGCACAGAAGCAGCTAAGAGAGGAAGCTACCGAGCGAGAACTGGTAGTCCAGGCAGCCGGGAAGGATATAAAAGGGGAGGAATAGAGAGGAAGAAGGTTGTTGTTGGACCCACCAGAAGCAAAAGGATTTGGTTGCAGAATGTTGGGTGTGGAGCCTGATTATCTTTTGTATTCAAAGGTATTGCCACATTGGACCCCAGTTTGAAATGGGACGGAAACGCCGCCTGTAAAATATTTACTGCAGGAGGGGTCCAGGGGGGGTGGCTGTGACCTTTGGGGAGCCCCCCCCTGGAGGGGGGTTTCGGGGGCAATGCCCCTGAAGCTAAGAATAGATGTAAAATTACCTTGTAAAAGTATAGTAATTTCTAGTCAATCTGGGCCATTCATTAGGTGGAGATTTGACGGTAGAAGTTATGTTTAATTTAGGGTTTTTTGCCCTAGAAGGAAACCCCTCATTATATATGATGGAATTGTGTTGCGTCTATGTAGATCTGTATTCTGAGTGAGAAAGAGAGAGGAGATTGAGAGTGAAGAGGGTGTTACAGTGGATCTGCTGTAGGTTGTATCTCTTCAGTTTGCTGGATAATATAAAAGGAAGGACTGGTTATTTCTCCGTGGACGTAGCCCAAACTGGGTGAACCACGTATATCTGTGTCTCTCTTGTTTTATGTGTTTATATTTCTGCAATATTTTATGTGTTCCATTGCTCTGTAATATATAATTTTCTAACATAGAAGAGGTACGTAGGTTTAGATGCTGAAGTAGAGAGAGCTGGGATTCGAGGAATTGGGTTGCGGAGCTAATCTAACCCAAGCAACTAAGCTGGGTATTCTATGTAGTGTGTATGGCGAAATTCCAAATAATGATGTATTTTGTTATGTTAAGTTAATATAAATAGAGCTGATGGTTGTTGAGACTTCTAATGTATTGAGCATCGTGCTTTGTGAGCTTATTAAAATTTTAAATAGTCTACCTGTTGCATGTAAATGGTAATTCATAGATTGATGCAAGGATGTTTTTAGTTTTGTTCTTTATGATGGATCTATGCATATGAGCTATGGGTACTATTATCTTTGTTTTGTGTATTATGGATGTATATGTGTGTGATCGCCTGTGCCTAGTTGATATTCTCTCAACCCCATGCTAAACCCTTCTCCCTCTTGGTCGCAGCGCACTTCGGGTGAGACTCCTTGCCCTTCGGGGTGAGGTGAAAATGCTAGCACTGTCCTAGACTATAGTGAACCACTGTTGGCCTCATACGCCTGAACCCAGGGTCTTTTCCCTGATGAATCTTTTGAGCCAACACATGTGTGCACTAATTACAGTAAAATCTACAGGTCTAGAAATTTAATAAATTTGTAATAATGTAGAATTTCATATTTTGAATATAATATTATGAGATATGTTGTGACAAACTATCCCATGGAATATCCATGGTAGTTTACTAATCACATTCCAACCACCACCCTTCCCAAAATTTAGCTATCTTAAAAACCCTTATTTCTCATACCTTATAAATCTATGCTTCTCAATTCGTTTCTAAAGAAAAAACCCATATATTCCAAGCTTTTAAATCCAAAGGTTACTCTTCCTATCAAATTAATAAATCATTTCAAACCATTGGTAATCCTATGTATTATGGCTCTAATTCTTCTCCTCCTATTGGGATGGTTTGTCTTCCATATATAAAAGGAATCACTAAGTTCATTTACGATATTTTAGCCAAAATAAATATAAAAATGGTTTTGAAACCTCTCAAAATTCCCTGTTCTTGTGACAAGTCTTACATTGGTAAAACTAGTCATCCCTTCAAAATTCGTCTTAAAGAACACATTGTTGATACCAACCACCATCACCAGTCTAAGTCTTCCATTGTTGAGCACTCTTATAAATGCAAAAATCTCTTATTTTTGATCAAGTTAAAATATTGGCTTATGTTCCTCTCTGTAACTCTCATATCATCTGAGAAGCTCTCAAAATTGAGAAGCACCACTCCAACTTCAATAGAGAAGATGGCTATAACGTAATCCAATTTTAGTATCATCTATCAACTTCAATCAATTATTGTTTCTCCCTCCTTTCTCCTCTCCTTGCTTCCTTTCTCTACTTATATTTTCATCATCCTCCTAATCTTTATTCTTTTTTTTATCTCCATATTTGTTTTTAATTATTCACTTAATCCTTTTATTTTGGGTTAATAAACATCCAATCTTACCTTTACGCTAATTTATTTAATTCCTCTCTCTCTCTCTCTCTCTCTCTCTCTCTCTCTCTATATATATATATATATATATATATATATACCTAAATTTTATCTCATATATATACCTAAATTTTCTGTTCCAAATATTTTATAAATATAATGGTCACAACATAAACCTTTTTTTTTCTATATTAATTTATTAACTCTAATTTTAATTTTTAAATAGTGTTTATTTTTCATTGAAAATTCCTCTATTGAACTTCACATTCCCTCTAATGACTACTTGTGGACCTTTTATTTTGATTTTTAATAAATTTTGACTATTGACCCATTGATTTTCCTATAATGATTACTTTGGATCCTTAACTATTTAAGGCTCCTCTACATTGGTTTCATCATCATAAAGTTGTCTAGTCCCTCCCAATGGGTGGAGTGCCCACCGAAAATGTTGGGCAAAAAAAAAATGATACATAATTTTCTTCTGAAATTTTTTAACAATATGAATAGGTTGTAAATTCGAATAGGTTGTAAATTCTACATTCTCTTATAACATATAAGCAACTTTACATATCTACATGTCCCTCACACCATTGGAACATTCATACAAACCATCTCATTTCAATTACACAAGAATACTTATTCCTTCGTTATTAGTGCACAACAGGTTAGATGAAGCATATTGAACAACCATGCATATTCATGCAACTAAATCTATAAATCATGAGAATATCAGGAACCATATAGATCCATATGTTAAACCATCACCATGAAGGAAATTAAAGCAACGTGTGCACCATGATCATACATAGATATCAACAAATTTCTAAGTAAAGTTATTCCATGCACTCAACACATAAAGTGAACTCATAGTAGGGTAGATTATGACAATGAGCTTGTAAACATATAATGATGACAAAAGGTCATGAAATCACAGATCAATCCTCAACGATATCAGATCACCAATTAGGATCATATTAGAAAACCTACAAGAGAATGGAAAGATTGTGCCCACATAAATTAAGAAACTCATAATCACCATAGGTACACAAGTTATCTGGTTAATCATGATTAAACAATGAATCATACATCCTTATATAAATGACACGAGATTAATCATTGGTCATAAATCAAATAAGTCATATTAAAATCTATTAGATAACATGCATAATCCAAGATGAATATCTGAATTAGTCTGAGATGTGTAGAAACTAAATTAGGTATTTCCACTCTCCTCCCAACCATAGTCCAGCTACACTACAACCTTTATTATAATTGACCACCCCTGAGTTGGATACAGAGTTTGAGGACTTTGCTTGTACAAGGGGAGTTTACACTAGTGGTTTGTTTAATCATTGAGCTTCATACAACCCACACAAGCATAGACAAACATGGTCTCAAACACAGTCAGAGAGATTGGGGCCTAAAGTGTCAAAGCACAAGCCTAGGGTCATAGAGCACCAAATCTAGCTTACAAACTCAATAATTCAGCTCTAGTTCTTCCCTAATCAATTGCACCATGCCCCACCACTATGCTCACCACCTCACATCATTCATGAATTCCTTCTATTAGAAAATGGAGCCAATGTGAACTAGTGATCTAGGACCTATAACAGGTAAGATATTTCTCCCCAAGAACCTCTTCTCTCCTAAAGTGAAAAAACATGACCTTTTTATGTCTTTAGATTCCTTACCCTTTTCCTTTCCTTTGGATCCTTCTTAATCCCTTTATGTGTGTGTGTCCCTTCCTTTTATTCACATCCCAATATGAAATGTCTATGCTTTCCTTTTACCAATCCCATCCTTTCCATGTTTTAGGTGGTGGCTTGCTACTTCCTCCCTCTTCAAGTGAGTATGGGCCTATTCATAGCACGTAATAGGCACCAAACATACATGAAACATGTTTAGCTCACCAAAACATGACCAATGATTGCATCAACCAATCATGGTCCTTTCATGTTGGTGTGACAGTCATAACCATCCTTAAAAGAAGCAGGGGTATAACAAAGGAATGTTACAAACCCCACCCCATTTTACGAACACACGTCCTTGGTGTTTTAAAAAATAATGGATATCAACAAAAATTGAGCTCTATATTTACAACTCTTTATCTCAACAATATTTCCTCTTTCCTAAATAGGGACGTCAAGCCATGTTTTTCACTATGCTCACGACTCCTTCAGGGAAAAAATTCAAATCATTGCTTTCTATGACACATCCAATGTATGCTTGATCCCACTAAGTATGTGCATGACCTTTTTGAAATAATTTTTCTTTGGTTTCCTCTTCCTTGCATTCACACACCTTCCAAGTTTAGGCATCCCCTTATTAACTTCCCTAGTCCCTTCGGTTATCCATCCCTTAGCAAAGATTCCTCACATAGGAAGAGTCTTCACAACCAAGTCATCTCTCTGCCTTGATTTAATAATATGATCATAATATCCATGCAATATCACACATAAATCAATGCATATCATAGGTTTCTAGAATCATTAAAATGGCCGAGTTCTTGAGGTCTTCAACTCCATTATGTTGATGTCATGCACTCTAGTATTATCATATTTATGTTTCTTGCTTTTGTATTCAACAACTTATATTTGTGATCAACAATAAATGGTTTATATAAATAAAAAGAACATGAGTATTATGAGATTCATCATGAAATTTTTTAAAGCAAATTAAACCACACTTCCATAAACAACAGATCACTAATTAGTTTCACCACTATGGAAAGAACTTAGTGGAAAATATATTGCTCGATGCAGTGTTTTTGTAAAACTCCATCCTTAAGTACAACTCAATGAGTAGTTTCAATACCAGGGAAAGAACTTAGTGGTAGATATACTACCCCATGTAGTCTTTTTATACAAGTCCCAATAATCCCCCCTTCTCACTCATCAACCAATGAGTGTGGTACTATCATCAACGTAGTCTTTTATTGATATGAATATTATTTACCACCACATATCCATTATTGATCTAAATTTATGAAGGAAAAAATGAAATATAGATTTAAAACAAAAACATAGAGATACAGTGAAGCTCAACTTCAACTAATAAATGGAAAATGTTGAAACTATATACATGCATAATGAAAGAAAAATAGCTCGAACAATGGTAGCTTATCTCTGAGAAGAGATGTGATGACTATGCCTTTTGAAATGTGTTAAATTAAGGCTATGAGGAATTTTATTATGAATAAGAAATGAGAAACCCTAAACAACCAAAAACCTAGCCCTAGGAAATGAAGTGACAAAGGCTTATGCGATCCAATGGGGTAAGATGGAACACCAAATTCTTGGGGTTGTAACTTTTTCATATGATCTACATTTAGCGTGCACAATAGAATATTGGAAAGGTTTATCAAAGTAAATTTTTTTAATGTCGTCAAATTATCTAATCACCATTGGCCCATTTCCCTAAAAATACCATCTAGGGCCTCAAAATGGCTCCAGAAGTCTAGGACATAAAAATTCCAAAATAGGAAATTTGTGTTGTGCACTAATGTAATAGGTGGGTGGTCACCAATATCCACGTAAACCAATTATCATCACACCTCTAATATAATGACACCTCCATCATCATGACATCTCCAACATCATCATACCTCCAATAACATAGGTGTCATTATTCAGTAAGTATATAGGCGGCTAGTTAGCACTTTAGTGGTGGTAATAGTCAAACTATATGCACTGAGTGGTTTCTCAACCCCAAGATGGCACTCATTGGCATATGTGCCTCACATCATTCCATGTAATCTAATTATCTGTTAGTATACACATTGATACAAGGTTTAGCATTTCCTTATCATAAACATAATATAAACACGAGCACATAAATGTCATAAGCACATGAGCATAGTGATAGTAAACAACAAGAGTTTAATCTTGGAAAATTGATTGATAAATCTCTTACATCAAAGGTGATCGTAATGGATAACCTTATCATGTTATGTCAAACATATCATTCACGTATTCATTAGATGTTTATGAACATTAATTAATCATCCTTCTATAGGGATGATTCTCAACAAATGACTTGTTAAATGGAATGAAATCATATACATTCATTTCACCATTAACATATTCATGCAATGTAACACATACATATTATAGATAATGTTAACGTTAGGAAAACTTAATTTGTATGTTATTTTTATAGTTTTCATATCACTATCTATTTTGTTCATGTGAACACAGGAAGGTCCACCTAGCTATTCTATCACCTTCTTCTGCCTTCTAATGTATACGGTTTATTCAGGGTTTTTCACTTCCAATTGGGTTTTATTTAGCTCTTCTCCATGAGTTCCTTTTATTTCCCTTCTCACACCCAAGAACCAACCAAGAGGAAACCACATAAAGGCAAGAAGAAAAAATGAAAAATAGAGAAATAAAATGAATTGATCATGGAGAAGAGCTAAGTAAAACCAAATTGGAAGTGCAACACATGGAATCAACACAAAGCAGCATGGCCATGCTCAAGATTAACAAATAAGAGAAACAAGAAAAATTGTGTTCAACAATAACAACAAATACATGCAAAGAATTCCCTTTCACATCATTCGTTAGTTCTTAACAAACTCAATCCTTCAGTTTTGGTGTTCAGAGTGTCCATCATGAACATATTCATAATATTTTAATAAAAGTCCTTCCTGAGGGTTATAACAACCTCAAAATTTTATTATCCCTCTAACTATCTCAAGAGGGAACTTTTTGGTAATTTAGAGAGCTTGAGGGGATACTCCCTCATCTTTCTTTGTGTCAAAAATTACTGGTTCATGATTCTAGAGATCACATGAATTATTTTTCCTCTTTCACAGTTTTAACATGTCAATGAATTTCTTTTGCCTCCATCCTTACGAGGTTTATTTCTAGTGTTGTTTGAATGAAATTCTTATATATCTCTAGAAGTTTATGCATGTTGCAACAACCTTTGCATGTATGAAAAGTGTTGTCATAGTATCTCATTCAACCTTTCCTACTCTTCTTTCTTTATAACGAGCCTTTTATTTTCTTCTTTGCAACTCTTTAATTCATCTTTCAACTTCCTAACAAGTTCTATTCCATTAGGGAAATTTTTCCTTTCTTTCTCATGGTGGACTTGGTTCATGTTGTGTTGTACGATATTATTGTTCACCCCTTTAACTGTTGTTGTAATTGAGTCTCCTTATGTGTTGTCACACACACATAGTTGTTAGTTATATCAAGCATAAACATATGGATTTATTACCTTGTAATTCCAATACTATGCATGCTCGTATGAAGCATGTTGTATGTTTTTGTTTAAGGAAAATATAAAAGGTTTCTTTCACATATTTACTAAATACCATGAAAACATAAAAAATAAACAAAAGTATAATAATATTCCTTTACCCTTGGATCAGGGTGCTAGTTTGACGATACAAGCATTCAATGACTTTAATGTATCCAATGCATAGACATAGGGTGAGATTTTGGCACCGTATCTGACTCACAATCCACTATGTCTCAAGTATGGAGTGTGGTGGTGGTCTCAAGTCCACCCCTACTGCATTTAATGTGCATTAAGCACATGGTGTTTCCACTTTTCATATGGCATCCCTTATTCCTCATTAAAACATCAAAATCTCCCAACACGGTTATCAATTCCTCTGGTCATACAAAGGTTGTCTCTCTTCTTAGCTTCATATCTTTGCATTTGTATTCTCTTAAACTATTGTCTGGGAATGAGGGTGGCCTAGTATAGGTGACTATGGGAAAGGTCGACCTCCCCACTATTCCTGGCATGGATACAAGGATGAATATTTTGATTTCACTCTTCTGCACTACTACAGATGAATGGTAGCATATGTTGAAGCACATGAGCTTTGAGTCTTGAGTGACCATATTTGGGCCCTATGCAACCTATTGGGGCACCTTTACTGGGACCAAGAAGATATTAATGTGTTGTTGGAAGGAAATGTCATGGAATTGGAATGTCATTTACATCACACAAAGTCAGCTTAACATCACATTGTTAGGCTCTTGGATATGCATCTTCATGTTCTAGAGTCTCCCTTGATTGATTTAGTGGAAAAATCCTCACTTTCTCCAATCACACATATGATATCCATGAAAGGACTCATAGCCCCTTTCCATGATGACGGAAATCATGTGGTGAGTCAAAATCTATCTCTGTCAATTCAGGTCTCTCTTATGGCATAGGTGGTAGCTACAACAACTAGGTCAGTGGTGGCAGTGGCAAATTCAATGGCTCTCTCCTATACCACTCTAAGTTTCCAGCCTCCTTCATCTAGGCAACCGCCTCAAGGCTCCCTCTGCTAGACTACCTGGGCTACTACAACCTAAGTTCTAGCTGGAGAACCCACCTAAGTTCTAGCCAACGTTGTTCATCTTTCAAGGTAGTGTTTCTATATGTCTTGCAGTCCTGGCCTAAGATATGGTTTTGTATATTTTTATGCATTGTAATTGGTGGTGTTATCATTCTATATTTTTGGGGTTGTGGGAGTAAATACATTGGAAAGCATCAAACCACTTTTGAATGTTGGGATCTAGCCCTACCAGCTTCAGAGAGGGCTCCCTCTATGATTTAACTTGGCTTTTTAGGTTGATTTTCGGCTAGTTATGATTATGATTGGTTGTTTGCTTGAATTTGGTTGATTGGTTGGTTTATATGATCAAATCACTTTCTTTCCATTGGGCTATCGAGTTAAATAAAACTGGAGTGCTGCACCAAAAGTTCAAAGGAGTAATCACAGGGCAAGCTAGCTAGATTTATTGGATCTTTTAAATTAAATTATGGAATGGGGAAAAGGTGTTCTTCAGCATGGACTGAAAAGAATTTAAGAATTTCTCAATCAGACTTTTAGAAGAAAACATACATATTGTAAATGCAGTCCAAATAAGGTGTTCAAAAACATATCTTACTTTTCACATCTCTTGTTTTACAATGAGATTTCAGATGCATAACATAAGAAGAATAACAATGAAAACGCAATTACAGAAGGAAAAACATCACCAGTATTTTGTAACACAAGTAGCCTATGAAGAGTCTTTTTATTAATGGTGCTCCAGCAATGCAGAAAGCGTACAATGCTTGATAGAAAGAGTTACAATGTTCAGGGACCAACCCTCAATACTTCGACAGAATGAAGTATTTAAACGAAATTTAAAAAAATTATTACAATTAATTCCTCAGTGACATGGAATTCTATTATTGACTTCAAACTAATAGAAATGAAACAATATGATCAAAAGAGGTGAATTTGGCGAAGTGATATAGACATCTGGCATTGCTTTGGTGGAGAACAGTTGTTGAGTGGCCACTATTCGGGTGTTGCACTAGTGAAGCTGACCTATTCTTTTAATCTTGGAATTCACACAACTTATCCCACGCTCCTCATATGGAATGGCAATTTTTGTTACCTTGTTTTAGATCTCATCTCCATTGGTATATCATGTGAAAGTGGGTTTCACTACAAAAATGTGTTTTATCTCATGTTGGATAAAACTCATGTTGTTGATAGGTTCATAAAAGGCCCTCACTATCATAACACCTTTGATGCGGGAAGACTTTGCTATGTCCTTTGCAATGTCTTGAAGCTTCTTCTTGAAATCTTCCCTAGTCATTAATTTGTCATTGATCACAAATAAAGAAGGCAAACCTTTCTTGTTTAATGCATCTATTCTAGTGAAAAACCTGTTAACTGCTACCTCCAAAATGTGACATTTCTCTGTCAGCTACACAACCAAGTTCTTCTTGGTTAGAACTTTCTTTACTTCTAATATTGTTTTTGTTCTATCATCTACTCCCAAATCATCCAGCTCATATCTATTTTTGGAATTCAATAACTTTATGATGCAGTTGACTGTGTCAGGCATTTCTCCTAATTCAGAATTGATAGTGGAAATGGTTTTCTTGCCTTTCTCCATCAGCTCCTTCTGTTCAAATATAATATGGATACGTGGCCAAATTTCATCTATTTCTTCAATGATATTACTCCATATAATCTCTTTTACTTGGGCCAATGTATAACCAATAGAGGACTTAGTTGCTAATTTCCTCCATACTTCTATCTAGTTTTGAGCTCCTTGTAGCTCTACTGGATGGAAATTCTTAGTCTTTGTCTTCTGATCTTGTAGAAGATTTACTTAAGCCTAAAATATTTTGATTTCTTTAGTCTGGAGAGACATGTTCTTTACTATATTTTCCAACTGATCAGTAGCTGCCCCTGTGCTTGTTGTAGAAGATGTAGTTGTAGGAATTGCCATGATAAGGAGTGCTTCCAAAGGAACAACAACCATTTTGGCCATTTGCTCCTTTTCTTTAATCATCTTTTCCATCTCTTTCTCCATTTTCTTCAACCGAACACTCTGCTCCACGATGATTTTCATGATGTCTGCCTTTTGTGTCTTTGTTTCTTTGATGTTCTTAGCTAGAAGGCCCTCTATAGCTGTAACTTCAATTGCTTCCTTCATTCTACTATGTTTAAATTCATTTTCCTTACAAGCTCTTCTGCAGCATTGATGTTGTAGGGTCATAACCTACTTCAATCACCAAGTCCTCCAAATTTTTTATCTTGGTGTCTTTGGCAAGTGCAGAGACCTTTCCATCTTCGATTGCAATTGAACATTGGCTAATGTACCCTGCAATTTAGAAAAAATCGTAGTAGTGTCAGTGGCAGTGGAAAAAATCATCTCCCCAATCTACTTGTGCATCTCCATTTGGTTAATGGGATATATGTCTTTCACATCAAATTCAAATGATGTCTTCTTGTAGTCTAATGCTTCCTTGGGTTAGGGAACTTGCGCTTGGAGAAATGCCATCTGCATTTTACCTTTCTCTGAATCAAAGGACGATAACAAATTTCTTTGAGAGATGGCAGTATGCTTCCAGAACTGATTGTAGGTGTTGATATTCAATGCCTAATTCCTCCCTTTAATCTCTTTAAAAATATCAAATATACTTTATTCTGTCTCCCCTGTGGTAGATGTGCTGGTCTTCATAACCTACTACTGATCTTTTGAAGTGTGGAGGTAGTGGGAGATAGTGTGGTCTGATCACCTACTAATGAGGAAATAAGTGGCACATTAGTGGTGATAATATTCTCATGCTCTGAATCCTTTCTTAGGCTTAGTTTTGAACTGAGCTTGGCCTTCTTCCTATACATGATTTTGAAGCCTTCACTAAAAATCTCATTCCATGAAGGTGACTCTTCTTCCCTGCTTCTCTTTTCTCTTTTCTCCTGCATGATGGGTGATGAGCCTCATAAATGGGTAATTATATGGGCTCATTTTACCTCCTAACCTAGTCAAATCAACCATTCTCTTAGCTTATTTTATGATTTTATGATTATATTTATTCTTATAGGGTGAGTTGAGTTAGTTATTATGCCATGTGGTCTAACATATATTTAATGTACATTATTGATGGATTTCAAGGTCGAATTCAAGGATCTAGTGGTCAAACTGCAGCAATAACTCAAAGTAGAAAAAGGAGAGGACTTACAGGGGGTAATCCCCCTCATTTATTGCTCCTCACTTCGAATTCCCCTTCATTCATCTCAGAGTACAAGCAGCCGAATCATGCACTAGAAGGCAACTGAGCAAGTGGAAGATGATTGATAGTTATCTCGAGTTTTGGGAGCCAGCCTCCATGATTTTAAGGAAGCTATTGGTAGCTTCAGATGTATAAGTAGAGAGGCCTAGGGCCTCACTAGATTCGACTTTTTTTTTCTTGTGTAAAATCTGCTCAAATTTCGAGCTTACTATTTTATGACAGTTTTATGTAATCTTGCTATTTTTTGATAATGAAGATGGAATCCTTTTTGCGATAACACTGAGTTACCTCAGAGGGTTGAAGCTCTTAGGTTAGGGCCCAATCCAAGCAGCCAAGCTTCTCTTTACTTGTATTTGTATGCTTTACTTCAGTTTGTAGATTAGTTTGTTGTTAGATGTATTTCTCTTATGGTTAAGAATAGGTTGCTTTTGATGATTTAGTAGCTTGCTTTCATTTGTGCTTTCTGTAGCAGGTTAAGCAGTGATTAGAGAAGATTCAAAAGGCTAGAAATAGTGCCTTGGCCTCTCTTCCTCCCTCTGGGACCATGATTTGAGGCAAATACTCTCTTGCTGCCCCAAAAACACAGATTTTCCTCATTCCTAGGACTTCTAGTGTTTGCATCTCTCTAGTAGGTTGATAGTCTAGTTTTGCTTTGCTTTAGATATTCTTTATCTTGTTCACTTTTTGATTTGCAATAGTCCTTTTGCATGCTTTCCTTTCTTACAACATTTCCTTCTATACATCATAGTTTAGGCCATTTTAATGCAAAAATCTGTTTTTCCTAGGATGCACTCATTTCATTGGTTTCTTGATTTTATTGGTTGACTGTCAGTTTCTATGCAGTAGATCTCTTCCAGCAGTAGGCCAGCTTACCAGAAATCACACCCTCCATCTGATCCATGCCCTATAGGTCTCCCAAACCTCACCTCAATTCTGCCCTAGTATCCTTCATTTTTCATAAGAACTTCTTCCTCTCTCCTTGAGAAAACCCAATCATCTTTCTCTCTCTTGGTGATTCATGGTAGACCTTAGGCATCCTAACACCTCATTCCAACCTTCATCTACCTTTTCCAGCCACTCTCACACCCTCAAAACAGTGAAAATTGCTCTCGGCCTCCTCCTGTAGGCCTCCTGTAGTTTCCTTGTTTTCCTCCTGTAGTTTTTCCTATAGGCTTTCTTTTGAAGGCCGAGTGTGGGAAAATCCTCAATAAGGCCACCCGAGATCTCCTAGGACCCATCCACACCATCCTACATCCTACCAAGCTCCAAAACCACCCTATAACACCACCTGTTCATTGCCACACTCGCACACAATAATTAGATGCATGTTAAATTCACATAAAAATCCAAAAATATGTTTTTTGCTTATTTACTTCCAGAATTAGCATGGTTGGATGTTGTTTACTTCCTTGAGTAGGTAATGGCATTTCTTTCATGGTTTTCATAGTGTTTTTGGCAAAAGTAGAATTAGCTTTTTAATTAGGGTTTACTAGGTTTTGCTTTACATTCCAGTCTTTTTCCTTTCTGCAGTTAGAATAACATATGTAGAGTAATCTTTCATTCCTTTCATCACACATAGAGCTTCTTCTGAAATCTATAGAAGTTGGCTTGAGCTCCTAGTGATCTCGCACTGGCTGACCAAGTGACAACCTGCAGTGAGAACTAGTACTTGTGCATATAGCACCGGCGCTTCCAAGTTTGTTACGAACTACCAGGTTGATAAAAGTAAAGTTGGTAGCCTAGGAGTTGTAGCGTTCTTGCTGTAATACTGGCACCCACCAATTTTTGGCACCATTTCCGTGGAAGCGTCAGATTATTCTGTGATTACTGCTTTCTTCTATTTCCTATTGCAACATTCTACTAATAGTTTATTTCGGTAAAAGTAGACTAGTCATTTCTTTTCTTTCAGTTCTGCATTTCCTTGCTTTCCTTTTCAATTCTGAAAAATTTCCATTCAGCAAGTTCATTTCAGCTAGTTTCAATTTGTTTTGTTCAATCACAATTTCAGTTTCTGGAGGTACTTTTAGTGTGGGGAAAAAGAAACAAAAAACCAACCAAAAATATTTCCTTTCATGCCTTGTAGGAGTAGAGATAACTTAGGAAATTTTTTGCCCAACACCCCCACTGCTTCACATAGCCAACCTTCTCTCTTCTTTGGTGGTTGCAATCAAGAATAACCCTTAGGTGAACATCCAAACATATTTGAAGAACCTATTGGGGAAGAAGAAGAAGAAAACATTCCTCTGGAGCCAATGGCTGAAAGTAGAAAACACTGGGCAGACAGATTAGTTGAGGCCACTTGGGCCTACACCACAACATGGAATACCACCACCATGTTCACACCCTATGAACTGCTCTATGGGAATAATTCTTTGCTATCAATAGAGTTTTAATTCAATACCCTAAGGATGGCAGCTCAGCTGGACCTAGACCTCAGCCATGCACAGAAGGAGAGATTACTTCAGCTCAACGGATTAGATGAATACAGATTGAAAACCTTTCTCCATGCAGAGCTATTTTAGCTTCAGAGAAAGATATGGCATGACAGAAATATCACGGAGAAGCAATTCCAAGAGGGAGATTAGGCACTACTATATGATCCAAGATACAAGGATTTCAAAGGCAAGTTGAGGACAAGATGGCTTGGACCCTACACTATGGAGAAATGAAATGACAATGGTTCAGTTCTGATCAGAACCATTGATGATGAAGCCATCCGCATGCTTTTCAATGAACATTGGTTGAAAGTATACAACAAACCCCTCTCCAAGCGAGAGTTTATTGAAGATTTGAATAAAACAATGATGGTAGTGGAGCATGTCCTAGCTTCCACTTCACCCACTCACTGAAGAAAAAAGAGAAAAAATAAGGACTCAAGTGAAAACCTCCATGAGGCGCTTGAGTCCCATCATTGGGTTGAAAATCTCTTTTGAGGTAGCCCGGTGATGTAAAAAAAAAAGGGAAAAGAATAAGATCCCTGGGTGAAAACCTCCCTTGGAGGTGCCCAGGGCAGACAATTAAGTTGAAAACCTCTCTGAGGTGCCCTAGTTGTTTTCAAAAAAAGAAAAAGAGAGAGAAAAATGAATTTTTATTGCATTGCAGGTTTGTAGGAGGACTACAAGGAGCAGAAGAAGGTGCCAAGGGGACCTTGACATTCATACCAGTATCCATCTCATCTTCTCCACACCTTCCTCCATCATTTTTGGTGTCTCTTTCACCCCACTATACCTCTTCTTCCAAAGCTATGTTTTCTAGAGGAGGCTCTTGTAGGAATTACAAAGATCCAAAAGTGTCTACAGGAGGCAGTTTGAGGGACAAGAAAAGCTTCATGAGGAACCTATAATCCCTCTTACCATCGATAAGCCTCCTTGCCATCATTTCCAAGCCTGCATCACTCCAAGCATCATTATTATTTTTTTCCTTTCCATGAAAAAACACAGAAAAACAGTTTTTTCAGTTTTGAAAAAAAAAACAAAAATAAAAGGAGGAAAAGGCACCATTAACTTTACCTGAAGCTTACCTACTATCCCTCCATCATTCATCTCCACCTCTGGCATCGTTCTCGAGCTCCAAGCATAGGGAAATAGCTGAAGTTGCAAGGGCAGAAGTAGCTACAAGAGCTCATGTAGGAATTTTTGTAGCAGCTGATCCCATAGAAGTCCAGCACCAGCTGCAAGGGACAACACATTTGAAGGTTGAAAAGGCACATGCAGCTCAACTCCAACAAAAGAATAACCTATAAAAACACACAACAACACATCAGCAAGTAGAGACAGCATGCATGAAGGAAAATGAAGGCATGCAACAAAGAAAGCCACAACACCTCACAGTTGATGGCAACAAATACACTTGGATTACAGGTAAGTAGCTAAGTCACTCCTCTATCTACATTTGTGTAATTAGGAATCATATGAATGCAATGAGATGGTTGAAATAGGAACAGGGAAAGGTGGCCATTTAATTTGGCCACCTTCATTTAGTTGACTCCACTTAATCGAGATCTCACCCACATGTGCGCACAGTCAACTCAAGCAAAAGATGCGAAGGACAAGTAGTGGGAAGAAGAGTTAACTCTGATGTAGTAATGAGGGGATGATTACGAGGGGGGTCATGATGACCAAGTAGGTGGGGACCAACGGTCCTAATCTGGGCACCATACACCTTGCCAACTTAACACTCATGACCGAAAACAACCATAAAAGGTAATGAGCACTCCTCCCTGTGTATTCTCACCACCTTTTCTTTAGCTTCTCCTCGTAACTTAGCCACACAACAGTCTTCTTATGCCCCCATAGCCTCGTATCCACCATCCTTCATCGATTTCCTCCATATTTTTTCTTTCGGCATCTTCTACAGGAGCCCTACAGGTTTTCTACAGGAGCATCTAGAGAAATCTACAGGAGGAACAGCGAGCTTCTACAGGAGGGGAAGTGAGTCATTTTGAAGGGAGGAAACGTGATTTTTGGCACGAATTTCAGTCTAAAGAGGCATAGTTCATGAATTCTCTCTATTTAATATCAAAATGTGAAAGAGTTGGTCTCAAATTGAAGATAAAATGAGTCTTTAAGAGGGTAAAAAAAAGAAAAAAATTGTTTAAAAAAAAAAAAAAAACACAGTCCCCTCTGTTTTACTATTTCACTCAAAATTCTTTGTCTCCACCTCCATATTTGGTTTTTCAAAAGAAGTACAGGTAGTATGAGAGGGGTGTTTATGAGAAGAGAGCCCACTAACTCCACTAGACTCCATGCACATCCTCAAGTGGTGGAAATATTTACAAGGGCAAACTGGATGAATTTCTTTGAGAAGTTTAGAGGGTTTGATGATGAAATTGCCCATGAATTTTCTCTCTCTGGTCCCTCACACAAGAACTCATGATACTGTAACCATAATGTAGGAATTTACAGGGTAAGTTCCTCAGGCAGAACACCAAAGGACAGCGCTCACAAACAGATCACAGATCAATACACCAGTATTTTGACGTGGTTAAAACCCTCAAAGAGGGAAACATTCCACGGCCTGAGCCAACGCGGCCACTTCAGGCAATTTATTAATAAAAGAATGAAAATTTACATATGCTTCTCTCATAGATGGATTTCCCTACAAATGACCCTCCATGCTCTTTAAATAAAAATCATGGACCAATCGGGTGTTAAGCCACGGATCAAGTGTCGGTAATGCCGAGGAGAGAATGAACTGTCGGATCACTACATATCGTGACCATCAAATTGTAAGTTACAAAATGTACATAGTAAAGAAACACACTTTACCTAACTCTATACCTAACTCTATACTAGACCAAGTTGTACTTAACTATTTCCTATGTGTTGGAATATCCTAACATCCCCCCTTAAGAACAACTTGGGATAGGATTGAAGGATTTACAAATATGACACAATAGGAGAAGGAAGGAGGCACTAGAGCCTATCCCCCCTTAGTGACAACTTCCTGAACTCCAACCATAAATCGAAGTTTAGTGAACTTCGCCTCAGTGAGAGCCTTTCTAAAGATGTCTACAACTTGATCATCTGTTGAACAATATTGCACTTCAAGAACATGGTTGTGAATGAGCTTTCTGATGAAGTGCATGTGCAGTTCAATGTGTTTGCTGCGCTGATGTTGGACTGGATCTTTACATAGCTGAATGGCACTTTGATTATCACACCAAAGTGTAGTCGGATGCTGCTGCTGAAAGCCAAACTATGACAGGATCTGACGAAGCCACAAGGCTTCCTTACTAGCTTCTACGGCACCACGATACTCTGCTTTTGTTGAAGAAAGAGAAATGGCACCTTGTTTCTTGCAAGCCCATGTAATAGGTCCTGAACCAAGAGTGAACACATAACCTGCAGTAGACTTTCGATCATCAGGGTCACCAGCCCAATCGGAATCAGTGAAACCAACCAATAGAGGAGCTGCTTCAGCACTGTAATGAATCCCAAACTGAACTGTACCTCGAACATAACGAGTATTCTTTTAGCTTCTTTCCAGTGAATTTCATGTGGGTTTTGCATAAACCGAGCAACAAGGCCGACGGCAAAGGAAAGGTCAGGATGAGTATGGGTTAGATACAAAAGTTTTCCTACAAGTTGACGGTATAACGTAGCATCAACTTCAGGAGAAGTACAAGTGACTAAAGGTTTGACTCCAGACTAAAAGGGAGAAGGGGCTGGCTTACAGTCTTCCATGTGAAAATGGCGTAGAATATCACAGGCATACTTGGAATGAGAAAGGGAAATACCTTCCTTGGATTGCAAGAATTGAAGACCGAGAAAATAATGTAAGTGTCCTAAGTCTGTCATTTCAAACTTCCTTTTAAGGCTAGACTTCACATGGTTTATAAGATTGGGATCACTACCAGTCAGGATAAGATCATCAACATAAAGAACAAGAATGATAAGATACTTGCCCACTTTCTTGGTGTAGACAATATTGTGAGAATGACACCTACAGAAGCCAGATTCTAAAAGAAAGTTATCCATTTTGGCATACCAAGCTCGAGGAGCTTGCTTGAGACCATAAAGGGATTTCTTAAGCCAACATACAAGGTTAGAGTCTGTTTGTGTAAAGCCAATAGGTTGTTCCCTATAGATTTATTCATGCAAGTCCCCATGAAAGAAGGCGGATTTAACATCCATCTAATGGACTTCCCATTTGAAAGAAGCAGCAAGGGAAAGAACAAGGCGGATAGAGTTCATTTTGGCAACAGGGGAGAAGGTTTCAGTGTATTCAATGCCTTCAACTTGTGAAAAACCCTTAGCAACAAGACGAGCTTTATGTTTATCAATTTTCCCATCTGGTCCACACTTGGTTCTGTAAACCCATTTGCATCTAACAAGTTTTCGTCCCTTTGGTAGAGGAACAAGATCCCATGTATCATTTGCCAATAATGAATGATATTCTTCATTCATAGCTGCTTCCCAATATGGATGGCCTGAAGCTTCTGCAAAGGTGTCAGGATCATAATTCACTGAAGCTTGAGCTAGTAAAGAAGAGGCTCTCTTGAACTGAGAACGTGTATGTCGCTGATCTGTAGGATCGCCGACAAGATCACCTGCTGCATCCCGAGTAGCACGGACCCATTTTGGAAGCTGAGGAGCTGAAGGAGGATCCTGAGAAGGTGGGGGAGGATTTTCATCCTCGCTTTCATCATCTGAAGAAGAAATATTTTCAAAAGTAGAAGAGATAGGGAGAGGTGGCACATCCATCAAACTAGGCTCGCAGGCCGATATATTTTCAGCAAACTTTACATCTCTTCTAATGATAACATTTTTGGACTTAAGTGGAATAAGTCTATATCCTTTGACATCTTCAGAATATCCAACAAAAATACATTTTTCACTCTTAGGTTCTAAAGCTTTATGTTTCTCATCTGGAATATGGGCCCATGCTTCACTTCCAAAAACACGAAAGTGACTTACATCTGGTTTGATTGAGCTCCATGCTTCTTCTGGAGTGATATTCTTTAAAACCTTAGTAGGAGTGTGATTTATTATCTAATTTTTACAGTTAATTGCTTCTGCCCAATAATTAAGACTAAGTCCTTTAGACTGAAGCATACAATTAGCCATTTCCTTTAAGGTGCGATTCTTCCTTTCAGCTACACCATTTTGTTGTGGAGTATATGGGACAATATGTTGCATTTGAATTCCATTCTCAGTGCAAAAGTTGATGAATGTGTTTTTAACATATTCTCTGCCATTATCAGATCTTAGCTTAAGAATTTGATGTCCAGATTGTTTTTCAACAAAGGCCTTAAAGGCCAAGAACATGTTAAATACTTCACCCTTGAGTCTTAAGAAGTATACCCAAGTGCGTCTGGAGAAATCATCAATGAAAGTTAAGAAATACTTGTAGCCAGAGAATGAAGCAACTGGAAGTGGACCACATAAATCACTATGCACGAGCTGTAAAGGGGCTGAGGCGTGCCAAGAGGCATGTTTTTCAAAACTGTCCCGATGATGTTTTCCGAGTACACATTCGGAACAAACACCATCTCTGCAAGATACCATTGGAAGACCTGTCACCATATTTTCTTTACATAGATTTTGAAGAGAGCGATAGTTTAAGTGACCAAATCGCTCATGCCAAAGTTTGCTCACTTCATCTTTATGAGCAAAAAATACTGAGGGAAGATTTGATGACCCAAAGTTGTGAAACTTATACAACCTTGTAGAATCATCGGCAATGCCAGTAGCTAAAATCTGTCTAGGATCTCTTAGGTACTTAATTACAACATCGTGAGGTGAAAATTCAACGATTTTACCTTCACCTGAATGGGTTATCTGATATACAGATAGAAGGTTGCAGGATAAGGTTGGAACAAATAATACATCATTAAACTGACCATTGTCTAGATGAACAGTTCCAGTCCCTACAACACTAAGAGATCTATCACCAACATATATATTTTTGGTGTTACAACCATTTAAAGAAGAAAACATGGCTTTGTTTTTGGCCATGTGATAAGAAGCTCCAGAATCAATGAGCCACTCATGAGAATGAGATGATAGTGCATAGCCAGACCGAGATGCTTGAAAACCACATGCAGAAAGTGCCATTCTTGAAGATGAAGTTGAAGTTGAAGATTGCTCCAAATGGATGTTATGCTTCTTCATTGCTGCTTCCAAGGCTTCCATCTTCTTAAAGCATTTGGATTCTAAGTGGCCATCTCGATTACAAAAGTTGCAATGTCTATCAGTCTTCTTCCCTTTGTTTTTATTTGTCTTATCATTTTGTTGAAATGATTTTTCATTTTGAGGCTGAAATTTCTTAGGACCCTTGTTTGGTTTAGGACCATTCTTTTTAGGATACAACTTCTTAGGATTCTTTGGATTTGGTTGCTGCTGGGCGGCTAACGCTTTCTTAGAAGAGTGTCCAAGATGAAGAAGACCAAGGTGTACGAGTTTTTCTTGTTCTCTTATTAAAGAATCACAAAAGGAATCAAAGGAAGGGGACTTGTAGGTTTGTCCTTGAGAAATGAAGGTTTCTCTTGTAGAATGGAAGGTGGAAACAAACACAAAATAGGCTGGTCCCAACTTAGTAAGAATGGAGTAGATAAGGCTACTATCTTCCTTCTTAACCTTAACACCTTCCAAGAGAAGTCTAAGGGTCTTAAACTTGGACAAAAAATCTTCAATGCAAGAAAAATTATTGGGGTCCAATGTAAGCAATTCATTTTCATGTTGATGGGCTTTAAGTTCATTTTTAATTCCAAAGACTTTAGTAATCTGTTTCATTTCTTCATCAGGAGTATCAAGTTCTACAATATGGAATCTAAGATGTGGAGAAATAGACATACCTATCAACCCACGTGCTTGGTCTTGTCTATTTTCCCATTTAGATGCCTTGTCTTCATCTTTCGGTTTGGTCTCTTGGCCTGTGGCTATTCTGTAAAGACCTTTACTTCTAAATAAATCCACAATGTAGGACCACCATTGGAAGTAGTTGGTGCTGTCAAGAATAACTTGGCATGGACTTTCCATTTTAAAAAAAACTGAAGCTATATATGCTAAAACTAAGTGTATCAATGGAAAGATCTCGAAAAATTAGGCTGTTTAAAAAAAAACGGTTCTGAAAATGGCTTCCGGATGAAGAAGTTATGGCTTTTTGAAGAAAATTTGATGAAGTCGCCGACGAAGTGCGGGAATGTGCGGAAATGAAAAATCCGCCCCCACAAAATGGAGACTTGAACCCAAGACATCTACTCTCATAAATTAGCTTTGCACCAAGCTATACAAAAAGTTTGAGAGAGAGAGAGAGAGAGAGCGGGGGGGGGGTTGATGCTTTGGGTTGCGTCCTTGCTTTGAGAAAGCTCTTTTTCCCTACAAAACAAAAAACACAAAACCCAACACGGACATAAAAAAAAAACAAACCTTGCGGCTCGAAGTTAGCTTTAGCCGGAAACTAGATATTTTCAAAAACGAACCTTGCGGCTCAAAGTTAGATTTAGTCGGAAACTAAATATTTTCCTCAATGTTTCTGATTTTCCGAGATCACATTAAGGCGCAACGGAAAAGAGCATACGCATGAGAAAAATCCTTCCTTTCTGTTTCTGATTTGCCCAGATCGCACAGAGTCGCAGGGCAAAGAGCATACGCAGAAATAAAAGGTATAGATCCGGTAATGAAAAAGCTAAATAAACTGAAAACCGAAATAAACAGAGAGAAAATAACTGTAAACTGCAAATAAACATTGTATACCTCCAGATCTTAAAAATGACGCAGCTAGGGCTACCGGAAACCTTTTCGCGTGAAACGAAAGGGGTTCCTCACTGGAACAGATGCTCCCAACACAACAGAGTAGTCCTCTCAGCCTGAAAGCAGTCAGAAATAGTAGATCTAGGAAACGGTAGTCGGATGCAGTTCTACCGGCTTCAGATTTAGATCACCAACGGACGCGGCCCTCAAATAGCTCTGATACCATGTAGGAATTTATAGGGTAAGTTCCTCAGACAGAACACCAAAGGACACCGCTCACAAACAGATCATAGATCAATACACCAGTATTTTGATGTGGTTAAAACCCTCAAAGAGGGAAACAGTCCACGCCCTGAGCCAACGCGGCCACTTCAGGAAATTTATTAATAAAGGAATGAAAATTTACATATGCTTCTCTCATAGACGGATTTCCCTACAAATGACCCTCCATGCTCTTTAAATAGAGATCATGGACCAATCAGGTGTTAAGCCACGGATCAAGTGTCGGTAATACTGAGGAGAGAATGAACCATCAGATCACTACATATCGTGACTACCGAATTGTAAGTTACAAAATGTACATAGTAAAGAAACACACATTACCTAACTCTATACTAGAGCAGGTTGTACTTAACTATTTCCTATGTGTCGGAATATCCTAACACATTAGAGGCCTCTCCATTGAAATAACCCATGAATTCATCAATAGGGTCACTACCCTTCCTCTTGGGCTGCCTTGGAGTAAAGATGAGAAAATAATTGGCTAGGTTGCCAAGAGGAAATTTTTCCAAGATAATGAAACCCATGTTGAAGACATAAATGGAATTAGGAGGGCTAGTGTACCATATCCCTAGGATGAGGTTAGCTACCAAGTGACCAAATAAATTTCTTGTGAGGGGAGGCACAACATTGTTTATGATATCATTTCAGAATCCTCCAAGAATTGAGATATGGCATGGATACCCCAGCAAATCAAAAGCTTAGTATCCCTTACTTTCTCCTTTAGTCCCTCATTGACTCCAGCATCAAGGTACAAGAAGGAAATTCACAGCAGCTAGCTCACCATGGCCTAATCAAGATCCTAGTAGAAGAGGCTCTTCATACCCTTACAATCCCTATAACATGGGAAGTTTTCAGAAATATGACAGCTAAGGATGACATCAAGGCATTAACCTATGATGTCAGTCCTGCTGTCAGTGAAGAGGGAGAATAGCAAGGAGGAGAAGATGAAGCCAGTGGTGACATAGCAAAAAAAGAGAGGAAGGAGGAAAGAAAAGAAATAGAGGAGGGGAGTGTGATGCAGGAAAGTGTTCCCTCTGTGGATAGAGGCAACCCCTCTAGCCCTAGAGTGGGTCTAGTCACAAACAAGGATAGATCAACAATAGTTTTCCTTAAACAGTCATAATTGGAGGCCTACCTCAACCAGTGGTCGATGGAGTTCCGTTGCGCTACTCCAGCTTCCGCTTCCTTCTCCTATGAGTGACCACCCTGAAACAATGCAAAGGAAATACAACAAAGCACGTAACCGGAAAAAAACAATGATCTATTTACTCATAAAGTGAAGAAGTCATGAGATATCAAGTACATTACATACAAGACATAGGAAAACATCATTGATTACATTAATAATGAAATAAGAGTAAGTTTACAACCAAAGTCTTGACGTCACAAGCCTTCTCAGGAGGGATCCAGCCAGCATGTTCCTCAAGCATTCACTCTTGAAGATGGATCTCCTAATACACAAGTCTCTCTCACTCACAAGTTTTACACAAGATTAAGGGCACTTCACACCCTTCCTCAGGCTATCAACAATCCCACACTTGTGACATTCACACCAGCTATCTAGCAAACTCACAAACACTAACAACACTGTCAGCAACCACTCCCAAAACTAAGAACTAGCAGCACATAGCAATTGTGAGAGTTTAAATAGGAGAAGGAGTCTCCATGAAAGGTGGGAAGGTGAGCTTATCTCCAAGGAAGGTAGCACAAATGACAAAACAACCATGCCATAGAAAGGAGGGCGACATAAACTAGGCCAAAAACCAAGTCTGGATTCATCTAGAAGGCCGACTGTTGGAACAAATTCGCCTAATCTGGATCACCGCAGGCACATAACTGGTCTTCCACGCTGACATCACCATTGAATAATGTAGCTAGTCAGGTCATCGCTGAAGATTACAAGCGACAGTCACGCTGGCACATAAAATCGTACCATTGTAGGAATCAGGTGTACTTTCGTGATGGCAGCACTTACAGGCTGTTTTGGAGTGCCCTTCAGCGCTTTTATTTAGCCAACAGACGTGATGAGGTAGAAACCTTTGGAAAAGTGGGTCATTTGGCAAAATCAGAGAGAACTTTTCTAACATGAGCATGCATGACTTGGAAACATGACACAGTAGGAAGACTGGAGTGAAGACAGTGACAAATTACTGTGTAATAGGGAGAGTTGAAGAGACAAAATAGGAGGTAGAAAAAGAGACAAAGCAGGAGGAGGAAAAAGAGAAAGAAGAGGGAGAAAAGGAGGCAGAGGTGGAAGAGCAAAGAGAAGAGTCCCCTAAGACTTTGGAAAGAGAAGCAGCAGCTGCCCTCACTGCCCTCAGTAAACCAGTCAAGTAGAAGCAGAAGCGGAAAAGAAAAACCCCCATGTATTTCAGGGCAAGGAAGAGTACCAAAATTAAAATAGGCAAACCTCAGCCCTCATCAAAGACTCCCATTAACATTCAAGATTCACCATCTGCCAAGGTGAAAGAATCTCCTTCCAAGACACCCATAACCTATGAAAGAAGGACTACAAGATCTTCTACATGGAAGGGAAAGGAAATTCTACAGGACCCCAAACCAGACCTACAGGAGGCTAAAACAATCCTACAGGAGACACTGTCCAAGCTACAGGAGACACAAAAACTTGAGAAAAAGATAGGAGGACAGCCAGAGGTGAAAGAGGAAGCACAAGAGCAACAAGAACCTAACTCCCAGCCTAATATTGACTCCTATTACAGACTACTTGAGGGAGGCAAGATAATCCCACAGAAATTTTCAATTCCACTATTTTTTGAATTGGAAAAAGAGAGAGTGAGAATGCATAGGTGGATGCAGACAACCAAGTCCAAAGGAGTTGAGGATATTGGCCACATGGAAGACAAACTCAGGGAAATGGGTAGGGAATTTAGTGCTATGAGAGACAGAGAAGCCATTACAAGAAGCCACCCTGAGAATGAGAATGAATTACTAAGGAGGTAGTTGTAGGAGAAAAAGACTCATGTGGCATACATGGCCATCTTATCCATAGAAGCATTACAATGCAGAACACCAACCAAATCTTATGGCCTCTATTTGAAGGATCAATGGCTTCAATTCCAAATAAAACTTTGGCACAAAGAGGCATAATGCCTTTCAAAGACTGCAGACAGTTCATGGATTTGTGTGCCAAAGCACCTCTGAGGACAAAGAAAATATGGCAGAGTTCTATCTACACAACATGGCCCTCAAAGACCTCAACGTGTGGGACCCCAATGCCAAGCTAGGGGATCTGCGATTAATAGCCATGGTGTCATGGATGAACCATGAAGAATTGAGGGTAGCAAAAATGAAAAGATTGTTAATAAAAGAGCAGAATGAACCATTGATGATAAGAGCTGAGCCATCAGATCCTATGGCACTCATAAGCACACACAACCTACTTGCCAATGACCCTCAGATTGCCCCTAAATATCTAGCCAAACAGGAACAAGCCATTGCACACTTTGAAGATATGATTAGGCTACTTGGGGATGACTGTGTGCATGCATACATGAGAAGATGGAAAACCCTACCCCACAACTTGCATATCAGAGAATACCATTCCCCCATGAGGTTGAAGGAGGCATTGAAAAGAGTGCCAATGTACAAGCACTCCATGAAAAGGCTGAAGGTCAACTGGATTGGCCTCAAACTGAGTCCTCCACTCATATTAGGCATGCTGGAAGGAAGAAGAGAAGAAGAAGAGAAGGAGCAGCGGAAGGACATAGACAGAAAGGCAGGATTTTTTGGAGAACATGAGCAGACCATATCAGAATCCTAGAATGCTAGGGAGGCCACCAAGGCCATGAAAGACCAAGATATTGACTAGGTTGCTCAGAGGATGAGCAACACCTTCAATAGCGGGGTGATGATGAGCCTCATAAATGGGTAATTATATGGGTTCATTTTACCTCCTAACCTAGTCAAATCAACCATTCTCTTAGTTTATTGTATGATTTTCTGATTATATTTATGCTTATAGGATGAGTTGAGTTAGTTATTATGCCATGTGGTCTAACATGTATTTAATGCAGATTATTGATGGATTTTGAGGTCAAAGACAAGGATCTAATGGTCAAACTGCAGCAATAACTCGAAGTAGACATAGGAGAGGACTTATAGGAGGGAATCCCCCTCATTTATTGCTCCTCACTTCAAATTCCCCTTCATTCAGCTCGGAGTACAAGCAACTGAATCATGCACTAGAAGGCAGCCGAGCAAGTGGAAGATGATTGATAACTATCTCGAGTTTTGGGAGCCAAGCCTCCTTGATTTTAAGGAATATGTTGATAGCTTCAGATGTATAAGTAGAGAGGCTTACGGCCTCACTAGGGTTGACTTTTTTTTTTCTTGTGTAAACTCTGCTCAAATTTCAAGCTTACTATTTTATGACAGTTTTATGTAATCTTGCTATTTTTTTATAATGAAGATGGAATCCTTTTTGAGCTAGCACTGAGTTACCTCAGAGGGCTGAAGCTCTTGGGTTAGGGCCCAATCCAAGCAGCCAAGCTTCTCTTTACTTGTATTTGTATGCTTTACTTCAGTTTGTAGATTAGTTTGCTGTTAGATGTATTTCTCTTATGGTTAAGAATAAGTTGCTTTTGATGATTTAGTAGCTTGCTTCCATTTGTGCTTTCTGTAGCAGGTTAAGCAGTGATCAGAGAAGATTCAAAAGGCTAGAAATAGTGCCTTGGCCTCTCTTCCTCCCTCTGGGACCATGATTTGAGGCAAAGACTCTCTTGTTGCCCCAAAAACACAAATTTTCCTCATTCCTAGGACTTCTAATGTTTGCAGCTCTCAGGTACGTTGATAGTCCAGTTTTGCTTTTCTTTAGATCTTCTTTATCATGTTCACTTCCTGATTTGCAATATTCCTTTTACATGCTTTCCTTTCTTACAACATTTCCCATCATTTCCTTCTAGACATTATAGTTTAGGCCATTTTAATGCAAAACTCTATTTTTCCTAAGATGCACTCATTTCATTGGTTGCTTGATTTTCTTGGTTGACTGTTAGTTTCTATGTAGCAGATCTCCTCCAACAGTAGGCCATATTACCAGCAATCACACCCTCCATCTAATCCATGCCCTATAGGTCTCCCAAACCTCACCTCAATTCTGCTCTAGTTTCCTTCATTTTTCATAAGAACTTCTTCCTCTTTCCTTGAGCAAACCCAATCATCTTTCTCTCTCCTAATGATTCACGGTAGAACATAGGCACCCTAACACCTCATTCAAACCTTCATTCACATTTTCCACCCACTCTCACACCCTCAAAACAACAAAAATTGCTCTCAACCTCCTACTGTAGGCCTCCTGTAGTTTTCCTGTTTTCCTCCTATAGTTTTCTTCTGTCCTCCTGTAGTTTTTTTCTATAGGCTTCTTTTGAAGGCCAAGTGTGGTAAAAGCCTCTAGAAGGCCACCTAAGACCTCATAGGACCCATGCAAACCATCCTACATCCTCCCAATCTTCAAAACCACCCTCTAACGCCACCTGTTCGCTGCCACACTCACCCATAATAAATTAGATGCATGTTAAATTCACATAAAAAGACATAAAAATCCAAAAGTATGTTTTATGCTTATTTACTTCTAGAAATAGCATGGTTATATGTCGTTTACTTCCTTGAGTGGGTAATGGCATTTCTTTCATGGTTTTCATAGTGTTAAGGGGAAAAGTAGAATTAGCTTGTTAATTAGGGTTTACGAGGTTTTGCTTTACATTCCAGTCTTTCTCCTTTCTGCAGTTAGAATAGCATATGTAGAGTAATCATTCTTTCCTTTCATCGTGCATAGAGCTTCTTTTGAAATCTATAGAAGTTGGCTTGAGCTCCTAGTGATGTTGCGCCAACTGACCAAGTGACAACCTGCAGTGAGAACTAGTACTTATGCATATAGCACTAACGCTTCCAAGTTTGTTACGAACTACCCGGTTGATAAAAGTAAAGTTGGTAGCCCAGGAGTTGCAGCATTCTTGATACAATACTGGCACCCACCAATGGGAGTTTGTACTATGGAGGATGACACCAGCTTCTCCTCGGCCTCTTGTAGGGTGTTCTTAGTCCATTCTAGCTAGTTTTTATAATTCTCTTTCTCTAGTATGGCTGTGTGGAAATAATTAGTAGATTTGTTTTCTACTCTTAACATAGAAATGACCCCTAATGGATCATATGACCAAGTGAAACTACAAATGAGTTGCATTTGTTTTAGTAGCTTATTTTCTTCTTCCTCTGCTGCCATGTTGTTGCAAATTAAAGGCCCTATCTGTGTTTTGATTTTGATCTAGGACTTCTTCTTGGAAGCCACAAAGTGGATTTCATCCATATTGAGCATTTTCCTTGTGTACTCTAGAGTAAAAATTTTCATTGGGAGGAATATTGGAAGCTTGTAAAGGGAAATCTCACACACAAATATTTTTAGTTCTGTATAATTCTGATAGAGGTACCCATTCCCTGTATAGACTTGATCCGACAGCTGCAAAACTTTCTTAATTTCTTCATTGATGCTTGGCTCTGTCCAGCTACTTAGGAGACTGAGTGCTGGATGTACAAACATCTCTATGAACTATTTGTAAGAGTATTCCTTTTGTTCCTTCATCACCAGTGTCGTCTAGAAGATGACTGAATGTTGGTTTCCTTATTCATCCAGCTTTTGTAAGGCAAGATTGATGTTGTCTCCCTGAAAATATAAGAACATATAAACTAACACAGAAGCATACTTGAATACCTCCTCAGTCATGAATTGATAAACTTCTCATGGATAGAATCTACAAGAAATTGGCTAAAGTTAAACATGATGGAAGGCTTGGAATATGCAGAGAAAATGGAAAGGAATGCTATAATTGCCTCATCTACCTACTGATTTGAGTAATAGCCAAGGAGGTAAGATATGACTGTGATAATTTTCTTGGATCTCTCAGGGAAAACAGAGGATGGATAGGGAGGATTCTTCTTGGGTAATGGGGCATCTCCTGTCAAGAAAAGCTCAAGGGTTTTGGCTCTCTTAGCAAAGTCCAATTTTTTATACAATTCAACAAGGGCATCATGGGATAAAGGAGTGGAATTCTCTGTTGTAGGGAGAAATAATAAAAGGAGTGATAGTGAATATAATTTCTCCAGTGGGGGAAATAATAGCTCTTTGGCTTGGCAAATAACATGTATTACATTTCCTAACAAATTTTGGGGTGCTGTGGGTATGAGGAAAAATATAGTGGGGAAAATTAGATTCCCACAGTTGAATGTCATCGGATTTATATATTTTTCCTCGAGTCGAACATACATCTCAAAAATGTCAAACTCACAGAGAGTTTCATGGATCTTATAGTCTCTGTCTGCCAAAGGGATGTTGTGAAAATCAATGGGAGGGTGGATCAGAGAACTGACAGGTTCTTCTGATCGCTTGTCTTTTGGAGGCATGATTGAATAAATTTAAGGAGAGTGGTGAAAACTGGATAACAAGCTTACAGTACACAACGAGGACTTGGGATTTGCAGAAAAAATAGGTAATGCAGTTAGCTGGAAATGTCCCCGGCCTAGTGAAAATGTTGGAGTTCGGTCTAGCAAACCTGTAATAGAATAATGACAATGCAGTGTGAAAATCAATAACAGGTGAATGAAAGAAAGGAAGGATTATATAACACTCTGGTTTTCCTGTTGATGGTGGCACGGGTCTATTGAATTAACAGTTAAGAAAATTAATTATGTAACAACTTAATTTTGGAGGGAGAAAATTTGATTGGCGGTATCAACGGGCATATGACGTGGCCAAAGGTGAGTGGCGGACATGCAATGGTTAGAGGAGTGGTATCGAGAGGCGGAGAAACTTCTTTTTGGAGGGGGGGCTCGAGTGGTAGGCGGCATCTTGAGGGGGGTGTGAAATGATGTAGTGCTGACACGTAGTGGCGGGTGCAATTTTGAATACTACCTATTTCAGACCCCTCCCCCCGATGGGAAAGTTTTGATGGTGACGGGGGGGCGAAACTCATTGTGGGCCATTGGATGTAAGGAGGTGGGTGCGGATGAGGGGAGAAATGGTAGAGTTTTAATGTGACGTCACAGGGCACTTGTGGGGTCGGAAAAAATGGATTCAATGCATAGTGGGGGAATAGTTTGAGAGCATGGCAGGGTAATGAAACTTAGGAATAAGGGAGTGGATGAAAATATGAGCGTAAGGGTGAATTGTGGTGTCAAAACTTAGGAATAGGGGATTAATATACCAAAAAGTAATTGATATATTAAACTTTAGAGGAAAACATTAATCCTTCACCTTTTTCTTTTTCACATGAAATATATTTGAAATTTTGACTTTATGATAAAATATTCATGTTTTTATTCTAACCATCAAAGTGCTTCTACCTATCCATTTACATTTCCATTCTTTTTCTAAGCTAACATTTTCTCTTCTTGCTTTGCAGGGTGCACTTAAATTAGCAGACCCAAATCATTTTTCTTTTATAAAATCTACCTTATCCTATCACTTATTTTTCCATTGACTCAGATTAACTGTTGAGTCAACTTTATTTCTACCTAGCTATTGATTTATCAAGATTAATATGTTTGGTAAATCTTCATTCCCTAACCTATTTAACAGAAACTTAAATGTGTTCAGTCACGATTAAACTGTATGACCTAAACACAATTTTAGTCATTGTGGCATTCAAAAACAATTTGCACACAATATTATTTTAAAATACATTAAAGAATTATCTTATTAGTAGTGGCACTTGGACTTGCAACACTTTCACTATTATTTTCTATCTTTTTTTCCTTTTTTGGGGTTCTTATTTCCTTTTTTTTCCTTATTTATTTTTTAACATACCCTCTTTTCATTTTATTTTTTTTATATATATTTTTTGGAAATCATTTGAATATTGAAATTTATGTACAATATAAAATTACAGATACAAAATACTCAATCACCTTGACATCCTATAATTTATAGGACCCTAACAGTTGCTCCATATGGGGATGACACTTCTCCAAATCAAGTGTCAAGAACATAATATCAGTAGCCTTGTGTACTCCATGTCTGTAATGTCTTCATTTGATTTCTTTGTTGTTAAAGATACTATGGCAACTCATTAATCCAGGCTTAGGGCCTTCACTACGGGCTTCAACCTTTGTTAATAAGTTACCCAATCAAAACCATAAAGACTATGATATTTACAATGATGAAAGGAAAATCTATAGGCTAAGAAATGTAGTGCTTCAGCATCCTGCCATTGACAGGACCTCCAGGTATCTCTACTCCATCTAGGTATTTAAGGTAGAATGCATTATTTCCCCTGAAATCATGAACAACATATGGCCCATTCCAAAGATTATCAAACTTGCCATGTTTTCCCTTGTCTTCTCTCCTTGAATCCCATCTCAAAACTTGGTCCCCAATGTTAAAGTCATCAGATTTTGTTCTTCTGTCAAAAATCTTTTTAACATTTTCTTGAATAACTTGGGTTATGTTGTATACTTCCTCCCTAGACTGCTGCAACTAGATAGTTTGATTAATCCTTCTATGTACATCATTGGGTTCAGCTTGCACTTCTTGTATGATCTTCATCACTGGGACTCCTAAGGAGGATGGAAAAACAACATCCATCCCATAGACCAATTGGTATGGTGACATGCCAATGGAATTTTTAGTAGTAAGTCTATTAGCCCAAAGTGCATTGATCAGCTTGTTGTGCCAAGACTTTTTGTTGTCCTATAATAGCGTTTTGATGATGTTTGTTAGTTCTAGTCTTCGCAGCCTATCACCAGGGATCAAAATGGGCTCTTATTATGTCTTGTTTTCAGAGATGTTTTGCACATGATCTTCAGTGCAAATCATATCCTAAGTATTTCTATTATAAGAATCTCGAAAAAATATTTCCAACGGTATATCACACTCCTGTAACTGGTTTCTGGATCATAAGATATGATCGAAATGAATGAGTGATTCTTGGTTATGCATGTTTTGAGGTCAGTTACTGCACACAATGACAAGTTTAGTACAAGATCAGTTTCTGAAATGGTAAGTAATTTTTCAAAAGTGAAAGAGCTTTTTGTCCATCCCATATGAAATAAAAAAAACCTCCTTTAGTTTATGCACAGGTGCTACTATGTGGGAGATATACAGTGACATTTGGAGCCTGCACTAAAACGGAGCAAAATTTTCATTTATTTTATTGTTTTAGTCATTTTAGTACGATGCCATTTTCCAATAGATGGAAAGTAATTTTGAAAAAAAAAAGGAGGTTTTTGTTAACCACGAGCCATATAACAAAAACCTCTTTCATTTTATTCATAGGTGTCATGAATTGGGATATGTGACTAGATCTTTACAGCTCATTTTCACAGATTTAAATTTTTAATGATTTTCTATTTTAGAGATGATTTTGTGGTATAGATTACGAGCAACTGGAAACGAATTTCCAAAATTTGAGAGAGATTTTTCTCCAACATGACCTTATCTAGAAAAATCTCTTTTAGTTTTGTAACAGGTGCTATGGTTTAGGAGATACAAGTTCATCTTCAACACCTATTTTCAGAAATTCGGTCCAAGTTTAATGTAATTGATTCTATTTTGAAGAAAATGGTTGAGCTCAATTCCCTTAGTACAAGGATTAATAAATGTATATATTTTATTAATTTCATAGTGTAGAGGTTGGATTTTGGCAGCAAATAAGCATTTGGACTATGTAAAGTTTTATTGAATATCATAATAAAGCAGTTTTTGCCCTTTAGGCCTGGGATTCATCATGGTGCTTAAATGTTCAGTATGTTTTTTCTCCTATAATTCATTTACACATTATGTTTTTCTCCTTTGTTTCAACATTATCTAAGTGATATCTTAGGAATTCATCCATAATGATGCTCCTTTCATGATGATTTTGTTGTTATTTGTAATGGTTGTTTTAGCAGAATTCATCCGTTGTTAGATGCTCTATTGAGAAACCTCATTATTGTCTTTCATCTAAAGTTGCTGCTGCAGATCCATCCTTTGTTTGATGCCTGCAGGGAAGTAGGCTTTCTCCCTTATACTTCTCACATTTACAATCTTCACTTGGCTTAACATGGCACTTAATTTTCCCCAGGTTTGCCGGCAGAAAATGACATTGATTCCATAACCCAAATCATCCTTTCTCTTGTTGTTTCAACCCAAAACAAATCCAATCAAATCGCTAGAGCTAATATACCTAGCCTAAATCCATATTTTGCAATCATCTCAACTGAGATTGACAAGGAGAGAGCCCTCTCCCGACCTGGTAGGGCTAGCTACCAGGTTAAGCGTGGTTTGATGTTACCCTAGACCTGCCTTCCTTCAGCCTAAGGTTGATCTAGGCTCTAACAATGTTTACCAAACCTTTGTTTGAGGATTCAGCCAACCCATTATCATGAGGGTAATAAGTTGTTGAATGCCCCAAAGTGATGTGGTAATTATGGAAAAATTCAACCATATTTTTAGATTTGAAGACTGCAGCATTATCAGTGATGAGTTTTCTAGGACAACCAAATTTGGAGAGGATATTAGTCTCAAGTAATTTAATAATGACAACATTAGTGGCATTTTCTGGAAGGGATGGCCTCTATCCACTTGGTAAAGTAGTCAATGGCTATAAGAATCCACTTATGTTGGGTAGAGGAAGAGGGATGAATTTCACCAATGAAATCCAATCCCCATTGCTAGAAAGGGATTTCAACAGAGATTGGATTTAAGGGCAGGGGCAACAGTTTTCTCTTTCCCTAAAAAATTTTGCATTTATGACATGAAGTGACTTGTTTGTGAATGTCAGGGAATAGGGTAGGATAGTATAAATGAGCTCTAAGGATTTTATTGGCAGTGTTTTTCCAATAAATATGTCCACCACAGTCACCTTCGAGGAATTCATGCATAACTTTATCTGCATCATCCTTCAACAAGCATTTAAGTAAAATACCCCCAACATCTTTCCAATACAAGACATTGTCAATAATGCAAAATTTGACTGCTTTTAACTTCAAAATTCTTGCCTTTTTTTTTCAAACCAGGAGGATAATTTAAATTAAATAAAAGATAAAGCAAGTCTTCATACCAGGGTGAGTTCAGAAATGCCTCATTAATTTGTGGAGTCACCTGTTCCTTTTAATTATCTAATGAATCAATCAAGTTAATGTCTAATGCATGGAAATTTGACTCAGCTATCAATTTGTCTTGTCCCTGCCCTTTGATTAACTTGGTGGGATTGATTTCTAAGTCATATTATAGAATAACATCAATCCATTTGCCTCACTTCCCATCAGGTCCATTATGTGTCAAAATGTCCCTAACCACTGTATTAGGTACATAAGCAATAATATGGGAATGCAAAATATATACTCTAAAATCTTTTAATGCTTTAAATAATGAAAAGGCATGTTTTTCCATAATATTTTATTTCAAAGATGCATCTCTTAAATCTTTACTAAAGAATGCAATATGTTGTTCAAAGCCTTCACTGTTTTTCTGTAGTAAAACTATTGTAATGGTGTGTTTGGAAGCGAAAGAGAAGATTATGAAATATCTGGTAAAATATCGGCTGATTAACATTGGCGCTTTGGTCAATGCCTGTTTAACTAAGTCAAATGATTGTTTAGCCTCAATACTCCACTTGATTTCAGAGTCCTTTTTAAGCATGTTTGTTATGTTTCTAAGAAGTTCTGCCATATTAGGAATGAATCTCCTTAGGAAATTGATTTTACCAATAAAAGACTGAAGCTCTCTAATGTTTCTTGGATGACTAATTTTTAAAATTTCTTCAATTCTACTGGGATCAATCGTAATTCCATCCTTGGAAATAATGTGACCGAGAAGTTTTCCTTCCTCAAGGCCAAACAATATCTTTTTAGGATTAAGTGAGATGCCAAACCTTATACATTTTTCAAACACTCTTCTTAGATGTGCTAAATGTTCCTCATCAATTTTAGAATATACTATAATTTCATCTAAATAAATCACAATAAAATGGCCAATTTCATGAGCAAAGGTAATATCCATTGCTCTTTGTAAAGTGGCTTGAACATTCATTAACCCAAAGGGCATTTTCACATACATGAAAGTGCCCCATGGTGTAGTGAAATCAGTTTTATCCTAATCATAAGGATGCACTAAGACTTGGTTATAACTTGAGAAACCATCTAATAAGGAAATTCTACTAGAACATACCACCCTTTGAAATATATGATCCATTTTAGGTAACAGGTAGTTGTCTTTAAGGGATACCTTATTTAGATTCTGAAATCAATACACAGTCTAATTTCTCAATTTTTCTTTCTAGTAGGCACAATGTTAGAGACACATTTAGAGTATCTAATAGGAAGTATAATTTTGGCATCATACATCCTTTTTACTTCTTTCTCAACCAAAGGCATTAAGACATGATTGATCCTATGAAGTTTTTACTTGAATGGTTTTTGATCTTCTTTGATCGGGATTTTGTGTTGTATGACACTGGTGTCATATGCTTTTAGATCATCATAGCTCCAGGAAAAGACATCTATGAATTCTTGGAAAGAGCTATATATTGTTGTTTTGTGATAATAGGCAGTTATTTTGAGAGTTTTATCATTTTGGGGTTATTTTCACTACCTATATTACATTCTTCTATGTCTGCCCCTATGGGTTCCATTTTTTTATTTTTCACTACATCATTAAAATCAAAAAGTTCTTCTAATGGAGCTAGACCCCTTGGAAGGACATTATATTTAAGCTAAAGTACTTCAAATTATTCTTTTTTTGGATCAATTTCATGTAATTCTCATTTATGTACATCTTCATTGAATGGAATATTTACATCTAAATCATCAAGTTGTTTATCTATACTAACATATTCAACAATATGATTTTCTACTTCACAGTCTGGGAATTTGATAATATGATCATCCTCTTCATAGTCTGAATCTATGCTATTGTCTTCATACTCTTCCTTGGATTGCAAAAGATTTTCAATCTGCTTATCACTTCCAAATACCTTCCAATGTCTCATATTATCAGGTAAAACATGACGATGTTTAACCTCTACTGTATATTGTTTGTTTGGATGAGGCATTTGGCATGTGCTAGCTAAAAAGGCTAAACCATTAGCCAATACATTCCGATTCCTTGGAATGACAGAAAGATCATATTATTCAAAAGTTCTTAAAAAGTCAAGGACAACATTCCTGTAGTTTCTCAACCTAGGATGTTTTGCAGCATATTCTCCCTTGATCTGTTTAATAATTAATTCATAATCTCCATGAACAACAATTCTCTTAGCACCTAACATCTTCAATAGTTGTAATCCTAAGAGAAGTGCCTCATATTCTACTATATTATTGGTGCAATGAAAATTGAGTTTATAGGAATGACCTTCTACGTGATTATCCCCTGAATTGGACACCTAAACACCTGCTCCTGAACCTACTTTTCCACAAGAGCCATCAAAGTTCATGTTCCAAAAAGGTTTAGTTTCAGTGTTTTGCTGCAAAATTAGAGTATGATTTTCTTGCTTTGCATTAATATCATTTTCTTCGTGTAACTTGTGCATCGATGCCCTCATCATTATAAAGAATAAAAGATTCCAGGTAAGAATGAATAGAGTAGAGAGGGTAGTTATGTGGTTTATCTTGATTGCTGACCTATTCTTCATTAAGGTTTCCCTATACAGTCTTCTTTGTTTACCAAACACTTGTATAGTAGCATAAGTCATGTCCATTTGTAGGGTTCCTTGTAATTTTTCTCAACATGGGCCTAACAATAGCATGCCATACTTTGGGGAAATGTCCACAACCACTATATCCATCGCTATACTCTTAGCAGTGATTTGGGCTAAAGTGACACACAGGTCTTTGATAAGACCTAGGCACCTAATTTGCTAGAGTCAAATGAATACAAATCTTTGTATTTCTTAGTGATGTCTAGTACTAGTTTCTCCATGACTGCTTTGGGCATTAAATTATGGGATGCACCTCAATCTAGCATAGCATTATGAAGTATTTTATCATGAATATTCAAAAATCACATAAAATGGAGGGACTCCTCCTTATTGTGGTTTTCCTTCTACCTCAAGCCCAAATAGGAGCTCAGGTTGATCATCATTCAATTATACATCATCAGTTTCTTCCCCTATGTTTAACGCCTTCAGGACCTGAGTCCTGTATACATTATTGTTGACTAATTCAGTTAAGGGGATAGAAATCTTCAACTTTAAAAGTTCATTTTCTATACTGAACAGGGCTTGACTTTTAAGCAGATTTGAAAAATTAGACTTATGAGCAATTAGTTTGGTAGTAAGTTCAGTTTGTTGGCTGGTAGAAGGTAGATCAATTTGAGTATTTTTAGAAGTGGTACCAATGGTACTTTTTGTAACAGGTTCTAGAGGCTTCTTTCCAAGGGTTTCTATGGTTTTCTTAGGGGGATTTTCTATTGTTTTCTTTGGATCAGAATTAGAGACCTTTTTGAAAGGATTTTCATCATTCTTTTTAGTTGCATTATCTTGATTTTCTTACTTCTAATATTGTACTACCTATGTACCTCCATTATTGCATTTTCAAATCCTTGTTTGTATTCCTCTGACTCTTCAGAATCCATTTCAGTCTGGGCTATAAGAAAAATCTCTTGTTCCTCCTGAGTGAGGAAAATTGCTTCATCATCACTTATCCCTAACAAATTAATTTGGTTGTCATCCAAATCTTCCACAATATTCCCCTCATCATCTATGTAATTTTTTTGAAAAGGAGGCCGAATCTACTGATCTAGTCCCTTTTTCTCTCTTTGTTTAATTTGGGGAGTATTTCTTCTAAAATTTTGGTTTCTGTTTTGTTGAACATTTTGGCTTTGATTTGTTTGATTTTGTTCATTAAGGTTCACTCTTTGAATAATTTGATTCACTACTTTGACTAGGTTATCAATCTTATGGTCAAGAGCATAAGTAAAATGTTCTTCTTTTATGGTTACTCTACATTCAAGCTTCAATTTAGCTTTTTTGGCCAGGATGTTGGCTTCAACTTTAATTGAAATTTCTTGCATTTCTTCCAAAGTTTCCGAATCTCTTTCCCTAAGTTGATACTCCATATCTACATCAAAAACATCTGGAAAATCAATGAGGGATAGACCAGGGGAGGGCTTGATGTCTTGTGGGATGGAATTGTAAACAATATTTATTCTTTCACAATACTCTTCCACGCTTTCATTAGGTTTTCTTTTTAACCTTTTGCATTCGTTTATGAGGTGAAGTGGGTTCTTCTTGATCTCCCATCTAACTAAAAACATTTGATGTAAATCGACAAGATTGGCTATACTTCCTACAGGTAAACCCTTAAACCACTTCTTCACATCACCTCCTAAGCTCTGGGCAAACAATCTCATTTTAACATCTACCTCATCCACTTCTTGGAGATAAAACACATCATTCATCCTATCTACGTGCTGTTGGCTAGTATAAGCACTAGTATTATCAAAGGTCACAATTTTGGATGGATAATCTGCAGGCATAACATTCAGCTGGCCTAGTAACACCAAGGGTGCATACCTTCCTACCATGACTGTCTTGATAGATTGAGTTGAGGATGGACCTAGTGGAGGTGTAGTTTGGATAACTACAGGGATAGTAGGTATAGTAGTTTGAGAAACCAGAGGTAGGGAAGTTGAAACTATATAACGAGTAGGGCTGGGAAGCTATAAATGTATAGACTGAGATGATTGACTAGACAAGGAGGTTGCTGCAACAGTTAAAGCAGAGAATTCAACAGACTGCTGAATGAAATCTTCTTCTATAGCTTGGTCCAATACTGAAACCAGACCTTGTAATTTGGAAAATTGTTGTAAAGGTTCAAGATCAGGATCTGATTCAAGGCCTTGGGCTTGGGGGGATATATGGTTGCAGTATGGATTTATCGATGCAAGTTTTATCTATGAAAGCTTCAAACTTGGATCTAAAGAAACTTTTCTTAAAAGGCAAATCAAATTCTAAATCTTGTAAAGTTTCAAACTTCTCTAGAAGAGAATTTGACCTCTGCAAAGGAGTATTTGCCATAGGAGAATTGAATCTAGACAAGGGACTATGACTACGTTGACTCTCGGTAAAGCTTCTTTTTCTCACCAGTTTCTCAAGTCATCTTCAATTTTAGCAGGGTTGGGATCAAGATGAGATCTAGTATAAATTCTCCTGGGAGCCAGGGTTATGAAAAATCATCACACAAAAATCAAAATCAAAATCTCTAATCTAACAAATATCTACAAAAGAAACCTAAGATCATGTATGTCATATTGATATATCCATTGCTTACTAAAATGCCGATTTTTAAACAGGGAATAATAATGTTTTGGATTAAAATCTATTCTCCCCTAGTATGGTTGTCACTATGTTATCATTCTATATTTTTGAGGTTGTGGGAGTAAATACATTGGACAACATCAAACTACTTTTGAATGTTGGGATATAGCCCTGCTATCTTCAGAGAGGGTTCTCTCTTTATGATTTAACGTGGTTTTTTATGTTGATTTTAGGATAGTTATGATTATGCTTGTTTGTTTGTTTGAATTTGGTTGATTTGTGGGTTGATCTGATAAAATCACTTTCTTTCCATTGGGCTATGGAGTCAAATAAAATTGGAATGATGAACCAAAAGTTCAAAGGAGTAATCACAAGGCAAGCTAGATAGATTTACTAGATCTTTTAACTTAAATTATGGAATGGAGAAAAGGTGTTCTTCAACATGGATTGAAAAGCATTTAAGAATTTCTCAATCAGACTTTTAGAAGAAAACATATAGATTGTAAACACAGTCCAAATAAGGTGTTCAAAAACATATCTTATTTTTCACATCTCCTGTTTTACAATAAGATTTCAGATGCATAACATAAGAAGAATAACAATGAAAACACAATTACAGTAGGAAAAACAACACCAGTATTTCATAACACAAGTATCCTGTGAAAAGTCCTTTTATTAATGGTGCTCTAGTAATGCAGAAAGAGTACAATGCTTGATAGAAAGGGTTACAATGTTTAGGGACCAACCCTCAATACTTCGACATAATGAAGTATTTAAATGAAATTTACAAAAAAGATTGCAATGAATGCCTCAATGACATGGCATTCTATTATTGACATTGAACTAACAGAAATGAAACAATACGATCAAAAGAAGTGAATCTAGTGAAGTGATCTGGACATCTGGCACTGCTTTGGTGGAGAAAAGTTGTTGAGTGGCCACTATTTGGGTGTTGTGCTGGTGAAGCTGACCTGCTCTTTTAATCCTGGAATTCACACAACTTACCCCACCGCTCCTCATCTAGAATGGAATTTTTTGTTACATTGTGGTAGATCTCATCTACCTCAGTATACCAAGCGAAAGTGGGTTTCACTACAAAAATGCGTTTTATGTTATGTTGGATAAAACTCATGTTGATGCTAGCTTCATAAAAGGTCCTCCCTATCATAGTACCTTTGATGTGGGAAGACTTGGCTGTGTCCTTTGCATTGTCTTGAAGCTTCTTCTTGTAATCTTCCCTATGCATTAATTTGTCATTGATCACAAATAAAGAAGGCATACCTTTCTTGTTTAATGAATCTATTCTAGTGAAAAACCGGTTAACTGCAACCTCCAAAGTGTGACATTTCTTTGTTAGCTGCACAACCAGGTTCTTCTTGGTTAAAATTTCTTTACTTCTAATATTGTTTCTGTTCTGTCATCTACTCCCAAATAATCCAGCTCATATCCAGTTTTGGAATTAAGAAACTTTATGATGCGGTTGGCTATGTCAGGCATTTCTTCAAATTTAGCATTGATAGTGGAAATGGTTTGCTTGGCTTTCTCCATTATCTCATTCTGTTCAAATGTAATATGGATACATGGCCATCTTTCATCCATTTCTTCAATGATATTATTCCATATAATCTCTTTGACTTGGGCCAATGTATAACTAATAGAGGACTCAGTTGTTGATTTCCTCCATTCTTCTATCTGGTTTTGAGCTCTTTGTATCTCTACTACATGGAAAGGCTCAGACCTTGTCTTATTATCATGTAGAATATTTACTTAAGCCTGCAATATTTTGATTTCTTCAGTCTGGAGAGACATGTTCTGTACTGCATTTGCCAACTGATCAGCAACTTCCCCTGTGCTTGTTGTAGAAGATGTAGTTATAGGAATTGTTGTGATAGGGAGTGCTTCCAAAGGAACAACAACCATTCTGGCTGTTTTCTCCTTTTCTTTGATCATCTTTTCCATATCTGTCTCCATTTTCTTCAACTGCGCATTCTGATCCATTATGATCTTCATCATGTTTGCATTTTGTGTCTCTGTTTCTTCAATGTCCTTGGCTAGAGGGTCCTCTGTAGCTGGTAACTTCAATTGCTTCCTTAATGCTGCTATGTCTAAATTATTTTTCCTTACAAGCTCTTCTGCAAGGTCATAACCTACTTTGATCACCAAGTCCTCCAAAGTTTTGATCCTGGTGCCTTTGGCAAATGTAGAGAACTTTTCCATCTTCAATTTTGATTGAACATTGGCAACCTACAATTTGTACAAACTCATAACAGTGTTAGTGATAGTGGAGAAATGAATTTCCCAGTCTACTTGTGCATCTCCATTTGGTCAATGGGATGTATGTATTTCACATCAAATTCAAATGGTGTCTTCTTATAGTCTAGTGCTACCTTGGGTTGGGGAATCTGTGCTTCGAGAAATGCCATATGCATTTTACCTTTCTATGAATCAAAGGCTGGCAACAACCTACTTTTAGAAATAGAAGTCTACTTCTAGAACTGATTATAGGTGTTGATCTTAAAGGCCTCATTCCTCACTTTAATCTCTTTAAAAATATCAGATATACTTTTTTCTGTCTCCCCTGTGGTAGATGTGTTGGTCTACATAACTTGTTGCTGATCTTTTGAAGCCATGAAGGTAGTGGGAGACAATGTGGTATGATCGCCTACTAATGAGGAAACAAGTGGCTCATTAGTGGTGATAATATTATCCTGCTCTGAATCCTTTCTTAGGCTTAGTTTTGAACTAAGCTTGGCCTTCTTCCTATACATGATTTTGAAGCCTTCACTGAAAATCTCAGTCCCTGAAGGTGACTCTTCTTCCTTGCTTCTCTTTGTTGTTTTCTCCTGCATGATAGGAGTCTATACTATGGAGGATGACACCAAATGCTCCTCGGCCTCTTGTAGGGTGTTCTCAGTCCATTCTAGCTAGTTTTTATACTTCTCTATCTCTGGTTTGGCTATGTGGAAATAAGCAGTAGATTTGTTTTCTACTCTTAACTTAGAAATGAACCCCAATGGATCATATGACCAGGTGAAACTAAGGTTGAACTGCATCTCTTTCAGTAGCTTATCTGCTTCTTCCCCTACTGCCCTACTGTTGCAAATGAAAGGCCCTATCTGTGTTTTGATTTTGAATTGGGACTTCTTCTTGGCAGCTACAAAGTGGATTTCATCCATATTGAGCATTTTCCTTATGTACTCTAGAGCAAAAATCCTCATTGGGAGGAATTTTGGCAGCTTGTAAGGGGCAAGCTCACACCCAAATATTCTTAGTTCTGTATAATTCTGATAGAGGTACCAATCCCCTGTCTTGACTTGATTTGATAGCTCCAGAACTTTCTTAATTTCTTCACTGATCCTTGGCTCTATCCAGCTACTTAGGATACTGAGTTCTGGATGTACAAACATCTCTATGATCTGTTGGCAAGAGTATTCCTTTTGTTCCTTCATCACCGGTGTAGTCAAGAAGACGACTGACTGTTGGTTTCCTTCTTCATCCAGCATTTGTAAGGAAATATTGATGTTGTCTCCCTGAAAATATAAGAACATATAAACTAACATAGAAGCATACTTGAATACCTCCTCAGTCAGGAATTTGATAAAATTCTCATGGATAGAATCTGCAAGAAATTGGGTAAAGTTAAACATGATGGAAGGCTTGGAATCTGCAGAGAAAATGGAAAGGAATCCTTTAGCTGCCTCATCTACCCACTGATCTGAGTAATAGCCAAGGAGGTAAGAGATGACTATGATAATTTTCTTGGCTCTCTCAGGGAAAATAGAGGATGGATAGGGAGGATTCTTCTTGGGTAATGGGGCATCTTCTGTCAAGAAAATCTCAAGGGTTTTGGCTCTCTTAGCAAAGTCCAATTTCTGATACAATTCAACAAGGGCTTCATGGGAAAAAGGAGTGGAATTCTCTACTGTAGGAGCCTGCATCATTTGGTCTATGGCTTGAGGAGTGATAGGAAACATAATTTATCTAGTGGGGGCAATAATAGCTCTTTTCTTGGAAAATAACATGCATGACACTTCCTAACAAATTCTGGGGTGTTGTGGGTATGAGGAAAAATATAGTGGGGAAAATTAGATTCCCACAGTTGAATGTCATCAGATTTATCTATATATTTGTCCTTGAGCCAGCAATACATCTCAAAAAGGTCAAACTCACAGAGAGTTTCATGGATCTTATAGTCTCTGTCTACCAAAGGGATGTGGTGAAAATCAATGGGAGGGTGGATCAGAGGGCTGACAGGTTCTTCTGGTCCCTTGTCTTTTGGAGGCATGATTGGATAAAGTTGAGGACAATGGTGAAAACTGGATATCAGGCTTACAATACGCAATGAGGACTTGGGATTTGCAGACAAAAACAGGTAATGCAGTCAGCTAGAAATGTCCTTGGCCTGGTGAGAATGTTGGAGTTCGGTTTAGCAAACCTGTAACAAAATGATGACAATGCAGTGTGAAAATTATTAATCGGTGGGTGAAAGAAAGGAAGGATTATATAACACTATGGTTTTCCCGTTGATGGTGGCACAGGTCCATTAAATTAATGGTTAAGCGAATTAATTGTGTAACAACTTAATTTTGGAGGGAGAAAATGTGGTTGGTGGTATCAAAATGCAGATGACGTGGCAGAAGGTGAGTGGCAGAAGTGCAATGGACAGAGGAGTGGTATCGAGTGGAGGGAAACTACTTTTTAGAGGGGGGTCGGAGTGGTAGGCGGTATCATGAGGGGGAGGGGGGTGCGAAATGATGTAGTGCTGACACGTAATGGCAGGTGCAGTTTCGAATACACCCATTTTGGACCCCCGATGGTAAATTTCTGATGGTGGGGAGGGGGGGTGGGGAACGAACTGTGGACCATCAGATGTAGGGAGGTGGGCGCGGATGAGGGGAGAAATGGCGAAGTTTTAATGTGACGTGACGGGGCACTTGTGGGGTCAGCAGAAATGAATTCAATGCATAGTGGGGGAATAGTTGGAGAGTATGGCGGGGTTATGAGACTTAGTAATATGGGAGTGGACAAAAATATGAGTGGAAGGGTGAATTGGGGTGTTAAAACTTAGGAATAGTGGATTAATATACCAAAAATTAATTGATATATTAAACTCTAGAGAAAAACTTTAACCCTTCGCTTTTTTTGTTTTGCACATGAAATATATTTGAAATTTTGACTTTAAGATAAAATATTCATGTTTTTCTTCTGACCACCATAGTGCTTCTACCTACCCATTTGCATTTCCATTCTTTTTCTAAGCTAACATTTTCTCTTCTTGCTTTGCAGGGTGCACTTAAACTAGCAGACCCAAATCATTTTTCTTTTATAAAATCTACTTTATCCTATCACTTATTTTGCCATTGACTCAGATTAAACTATTGAGTCAACTTTATTTCTACCTAGCTATTGATTTACCAACATTAAACTGTTTGGTAAATCTTCATTCACTAACCTATTTAACAAAAATTTAAATGTGTTCAGTCATGATTAAACTGTATGACCTGAACAAAATTTCAGTCATTGTGGCATTCAAAAACAATTTGCACACAATCTTATTTGAAAATACATTAAAGAACTATCTTATCAGTAGTGGCACTTGGACTTGCAGCACTTTCAATATTATTATTTTTTTTTTCTTTTGTGCGGTTCTTATTTCCTTTTTTTCCTTATTTATTTTTTAACATACCCTCTTTTCATTTTATTTATTTTTTATATTTTATGGAAATCATTCAAATATTGAAATTTATGTACAATATAAAATTACAGATACAAAATACCCAGTCACCTTCAGATCCTATCATTTATAGGACCATGACAGGTGGGAATCTCTTTAGTTTCTCCTCTATGAGAAGAGACTTCCCATACCACCTCTTTCATATGATTTCTTTTCTACAAGCCCATTTCATGGCCAGTCTCTTTTGAGCTCTAATTCTCTAAAGAATGCGATTTTTGTAATTCTACTATCATGCAAAGTCTCGTTACTTAAAAAAAGAAAAACAAATCATTTAAAGAATATATCCTATTCTTAATAATTAAATAAATATATATTATCTCATTATTATATTATATTAATAATGATGATTATCATGATAATGCCATCAAAACCAAATCAAAATATATTATCTCATTATTTTATATATTAATAATGATGATTAGCATGATGATGCCATAATAAGCCACTAGTACACATCATGGGATTATATAACTCTATTTATAAACAAAATTAACATTAATCATGTTGGGATGATTAAATAGTTACATGAATATCAATATACAAGTTGACTATTATGGGATAATATACTTTGAATCCAAATAAGAATATAGAAAATTAATCTTATAACCATTCCAAAGAAAAAGTTATATATGGTAATAGGTTGTCTTCATGTTATGCAACCAACTCACAAAATAGAAGAAGAGATAGATCAATGACCTCAAAATAAGCCTCTTTGAGGGGGAAACCTCCTTTACATTACACAAGTGAATAATTCTTCGATGATTCAAATGAAACAACCTCCTTTCTATATATAGGGGTCTAAGTGGTCACAATATAATCAGATCCAACATGAAAATAATAATGTAAGGGCACACCAATAATAATAGTGGGCTTCTATGGGGCACAATAATAACAATATGGGGACAACAGGGGCACAACAATAACAATAAGGGGCTACAATGACAATAATAATGTGGGAATCACTAGTATTATAGGGACCTAACATGCCCCTCTCCTTAAAAAAAGTGTTGTCCTCAATGCTTGAGTAGTTATGGATGCTTCTGTATTAAATTCTCCTCCTCCCATGTGGAATATTTAGTGGGCCAGTTCTTCCACTTGATCAGATACTGTGAAATTGATCGATTTCGTAGTTCTCGAGTTCTTATTTCTATGACTCCTTTAGGTACCAATATGATTTTTCCTTCCTCGTCAAGTTTTGGCAATATTGTTTGAACTGGGAGCTTGTCACTTATAACCTTCTTTAAGCATGAACATGGAAAAATGGGTGCACCCAGTTCGATGCAGGAAGTGTTGAAAATAGCAACAAGAAATGCTAAAAATAGAACTACTATAAATAGCATTTTGGGATACATTCCAATTTTAGTTAGTCCCTGAACTAAAATTGAGGATTAAAATTCGAATTTGATCTTAGCAGCTGTTTGTAAAATAATTAATTAATTCATCTTGAGTTAATTAGTTGTAGGAAATCAAACATGAAGTTTATGTGAAGACATGCAACAATTTCTCCATTGACTGAGGAAGTTATCCCTTGATTAAAGGAGATCAGAATGATTTGTACTTTGAGTTGTAATTAATTAGCTCAATTATATGAGTTAAGTCCAATTAGATTAGTTCCAATAGTTTGTGGAATTGATTGTGAGTTCAGTTAGTTAATGCACGCATGCATGTAACTGCTGCACTTCAGATAACTAAAAATTCTCTCATAAATAACTCATGCATGTCAATTCAGTCAGAGACCAGTTGAGATCAGGTGATGGGACAGTGTACTATCAGTTGTAGGAATATTCCATGGAGGATATCTCTTTCATGCAGAAGTAATTCATTCCTTGGATATTGCACAATTACTTTTGAGTTTGATGGTTGTGTGATGAGGCAAATTCACACAAGTGGCAACATTCCCCAAGAGAAAATACACAAGGAAATAGGAGGCTTGGAGCGCTGTAGGAAGGCATATGTTTGTCTATTTAGTCTGTGAGCTATATTGTTCGATTGTGCTGAGAGCTAGATGGCTTGTGAGTTAAAGCTTTTTGTAATCTGAACATATTTCCACTTGTATGATATTATAGAGATCGGGGTTTTAGGCTGAGGCTTTCCCCAGAGTATTCTTTTGTTTTCATGTGTGATTGCTTTCTCATTCTTATTTATATGTGTTCTATTTGATCTTTCTCATATTTGATTAAGCTTCCACAAGTTTGTTGTAGAAGTAGATCCGGTATTTTTCTTTAGTATATTGCATAATCTGTTGATCTACAGTGGGAATTTCTACATGGTATCGGAGCAAAGGTGATCAAAGCAAAGAACAGTATGCAATAAGGTAGAAGTCAAAGTTTGAAGTTCCTGAATATAGAAATCGAATTCTTTTCACATCTCAATTTCACCAATGGCGTTCAACGGTTTAAGACTCGAGTATGCCCTTGATGGAAACTCGAATTATATAGCCTGGAAGGATTGCATGGAAGCAGTATTAGAGGATAATGGTCTAAAGGACTTCATTAATCAAGAAGTCCCCAAGCCAGCAGCGGCTAATGCTACAGAATTGGCAGAATGGAAGAAATGTGTGGCTAGAGCAAGGAGAATCATTTAGGAGGGAGTTCGAGACCACATAGTCTCGAGTCTCCATGGGAAGGAGACACCATTTTCAATGTGTTGACATGGGAAATGTTTGCTATGCCAACAAGGGGAACTAACCTGATCACAAGCCCCAGTTAGACCTACTTTCGTTTGGATTGGATAGCTTCGATGGGTTTTAAGGGACCCCGTAAACTGCTTGGACAAGTCGAATGATTGCTTCTAGGAGGAAGACTTCAATTAAATCAACAAAATGAAATAGCTGACATCTATGTATTAGATCCTAACTATACTACTTATAACTACTCTAATCTAATCCTAGCTACTCTAATCTATCCCGCAAGAGCATGATATAGAGGTTTAAACATCATATATATGTTCAACAGGAGTGTGATAAAGAAGGTTAAACATCATGCATAAATTCAAGTCAAAATTAATCAATCACTGAATTCACAGTTGGACAAGATTGTATTAATGCTAAATTGCAATCCAATCTCTCATATAGGAATCCACATTCTTCTATGGAATTAAAACTGCAACTGATGTTTAATTTAGTTTCAAATCAGAGACCATTCACAAGTTAACCATGAAACTAAATCACATTCAATTTAGCAAGACTAATGGTGAACTGTAAGTCATCAATATACATAAATATAAATCACATTTACATTCATGCCAATAACAACACTTTGATACAAAACAATGCAATGAGTCAGAAACTAAAGGCTCCTTCTTCTCTCAGAAACAGTCCTCCTCATTCACAATAAAGAAACATTGTTCTACTCAAAAATCAAAAGCCCCTTCTCCTCTTCGGAGGTAATACTTATGTGGCCTCTGAACGACCCTCCACCTTCCATGCTCTTTCCATTCCCTTTTTTCATTACACAGATCAGTCTGTACAGTTATGGTAGGTTGGTGAAACTGCCAACCAGCCAAGGTCACCCTGCCTCTTCATCTTCTCATTGTTCTAGATAAGCCCATCGAGTACAGTGTGATAGGATCAGCGTGACTGCTGGCACATATAAGGCATAGCGGCCGGGTCGATTCATTTCCTGAGGAGGAGAACAGATGCTAGTGAGAAGGACAACTGTATGTTGCCTTCCCACAATGGAGACCAGGACAACTTTGCTTGCGGCCTAAACAGGCAATGCGTGGGGTTGCAGCCAGATTCTTTAAACGCAGCGCTTCTGCATACACAGCCCTTCGAATCCCCTTCTACATCCTTTGCTTCTCACTTACAAGGATATCCATCATCAGCTTGATGATTGTGAACAATAGAACAAAAATGCTCAATCAAATGCAAATGCTGCCTTTATTCATTTTATAAAACCACAGAATAAGAGTGAAAGGATTTATGCCTTGATATTCAGTCATTCATACAATTTCTCGCTCAACCTATAGGCTTGGCATAGTTTTTGAGGGCCTCCTCTCATCGCAATCAGATATCAGCCCCTTCCCAAGTCACAGGACCCATGCCCTCCACCACCTCGATGAACAACTGCATTATCGGGACTCCACAGGCCCGCCTTTTACACTGAAAATCTGATCCTCTGTTTTATCGCAAATTTTGAAAAACATGGGAAAACACTGAAAATTCCACCCCGATCACTTAGGCCGGACCTCAAAAGTTATGTGTTGGGTTCTATCACATATCGCAATAGGCGCGAACCTTGGGCTCTGCCGATTGGGATATGCGATAAGGCTTCGGACTCGAAAATATATACATCGCATTTAATAGGTCAGTGGTTCTGTGCGTAATATGTATAAGGCCCAGACTCCGGCCGATATGCGGTATGCGATGAGGCTGCAGACCCGAAGCACATATACATTAAGGTTCATAAATCCCTTCGAGTCCGCAAAGTTGTCTTTCCCTTTTTCCAGAAACACAAGAGTATAAGTGAAAACCTGCGTATTGCCATTGGGGTGGATTTGAAAATAAATATGCCTAGTTTAATAATCATCGGTGAGTCCGGCTTCAGCCTCCCCACTAACCGTATATCCCGTGCTCTGCCGATATATGATGGGCGATTGGGAACCGAACCTGAAAATATATGTATTCCAGGTGATAATGCTGTCGGGTCCGAAGGGAAGCGGAATGCCATGTATGCATATGTCTTGGACTTAGGCCGATTGCGATATGCGATGGGATTTTTGGACCCGAAAATATGTATATTGTGGTTTATAATGCCATCGGGTCCAGAACCCTTGTGGCATGTGTTATGCGAATGGTTTTCTTTGTAAAGAGCTTATAATGTGACAATGATGCAATGAAGGGTTTTGTGTATTAAGTGCACAAATGCCCATAGTGAGGGTGGGGTGATTATGCGTGCGGGCATAGAAATACCACAAATGCATATGAAGATTGAAAAGTCCAATGAAGGGAATGAATGAAGGGCTAAGCTGGGTCAAGAATGAAATATGCCACAGAGATTTATCAAAGGGGGCCTTGACCATTTAGAAATTAAAGATTTGGCTTGGCAAAGAGCTAAAATCCTTGGGATTGGACAAATCATTCGAAGGAGTGAAAGATCAACTTATAGGGGGGTCCATTCAAAGTTGCTACGAAGGCAAGTTTTAATAGGGTGGTGGTTGTGGCCACAACAAATGGCGAACCGCTGGGTGAACCGGTTATCTCTGTTTCCAAATAAACCTTGGATTAGATAGAATAGCAGAGTGTTTAAGATAAACTTGAAATGCATACTGTACAGATGGACAAGCATGGGTTCCACTTAAACATTATTGCTTCAGAGGGGATAGAGACAAATAGATCCTACTTGCTGATATGATTTTGATAGACATTCTCCAATGGCAATATTATGGGGTTTATTGACCTTCCTCTACTTGTTTCCCACTTTCAAAAATCCCTTTGGGGCCATCACTGGTCTATCCATACCTTTTTAGATGTGTACATTAGCTCTTTATTTCTCGTCAAGCTTGATGTAGACATGTTTTTCTTGGACTTTATATGAGAATTTCAGTGCTATATTTATTGATTGAATGGGGGCGCAGTCATGGATCATGCCATATTTTTAAACCTCTTAAGAAATTTTGGGCTTGCTGTGTCAACCGGTACTCTGAGCCCAGCAATAGCACTTACTCTAATTGGCTTCCCAAACAACATGTCCTTCCAAATTGGCACAAGGAATTGACATCATTTCTTTTTTGATAAGTCCTTCCAGTTTCAGGCATAAGGACTGGAACAAAATTAGATTTGCCACAGGGTATGAGATAGTGAGCTTAGCCCATGAAAGGAGGTTTAATTGTGAGTAACAGGTATTGGACCATTTAATGTGGTGGATGGGACAATGAAGAATGATTGTAAACCTTACAAGCAAGTATAGGCTAGGTCTGAGTGGGATTTATTTAAATGAAGCATTCATCCATGCTAGTCCAACTGTAGTTACACATTTTTTGTTTTATAAAAGTGCCCATATGTGCTCCAGATGTTCAAGTTATCAACTGATCTCACACAGTTCCCCAATAGATGTCAATGAGGGGATTCAGTTTCGTTTGCAGGGGAAATGATGGGTTCATGAACAACAGAATCATCAGCAAGCTTATGAGGCAAGGAAAGTCTGAGATGTGAATGAGGGAAAATATGAAAGGTAGAATGAGACTGAAGGACTACAATTAGCTGGCTAAAAAGGAATGTAATTTAAAACAGCAAGAGAACAAACTTGGCAGAAAAAAAGGAAAGGACGGAAATACAACTAAACTAACAGCAAAAGGAAATGAACTCTAACCTACTCAGGAGGCAACCACCAATGCGATGGCTACTGGAAGTATCTCTTCAAATGCTGGCCATTAATAGGGAGCTTTTCAGTCTCCCCTATAATGTTTTCAACCTATAAGTCCCTTGACCAATCTTTTCAATGACTTGGAATGTGCCTAGCCATAGGTGTTGGAATTTTGTGTGTTTACCCTTTGGCTCACTTAGCTTGTCCCATTTCAGAACTAGTTCCCCCACTTGGAAATCTTTATCTCCCACCAAATGATGATCAAACCATCCTTTTACAATCATTTGGTGATTTCTGAATTGAATTCTGCCTCTATCCCTTAATTCCTCCAGCTTCATTAGTTGGTCGATCCTTTCTTGAAGCGTGGCTGAAGGGGTTCCTCTTGAAGATTGGGAGAGCTTTAAGGATGGAAGGGCAATGTTGGGGGGCAAGATGGCTTCCTATCCATAGACTAGGAAGTATGGAGAGTTTCCCAAGGCCACTTTAAGGGTGATCCTATCAGCCCAAAGGGCATTTGTTAAGGCGTTGTGCCAGTTCCTCTGGTTATCAACGACTGTCTTGTGGATTATGCGAATAAGGTTCTTATTGGAGGAATTTGCAACTCCGTTTCCCTGGGGATAATAGTTTGCTGCATATTTTATGTGGATTGACTTATCAATGGAAAACTCAGTCAATCTTAGAGATAAAAATAAGAAGCGTTATCAAAGATGAGGGTTCAGGGATGCCATACCTGTTGGTAATGAATTTCTCAATGAATTATATTACCTCATCTTTGTTCATATTCCAGAGTAGGATGGCTTTGGTCCATCTGGTGAAGTAATCAGTCGATGTGAGTATGTACTTGTGCTGCTGTGAGAAGTTTGGAGTGATCTCACCTATGACATCTAAGCCCCATTGCTGGAACGGTCGGTAAATCATGACAGGTCTAAGGGGAACAATGGGTTTTCTTTCTCATCCTGCGACGGTTTGGCACGCTTGCATTTGCAAGCATAGGTGTGTGAGTCTCTCAACACCGTGGGCCAATAATATCTGGCTCTCAATATTTTGTGAGTAGTGGTCTCTCCACCATAATGACCACCTGTTGGGCTGTCGTGCATTTCTTTCAATACATGGTTGGCATCATCTTTCTCCAAACACCTCAGCCAGATTCCATCATGATTATTTTTGTATAAGATGCTGTCGGCCAAATGATATAGATTGGATTTTAATCTGAGAGCTCTCCTCTGCAATGCGCCCATGTGTTCGGGACACGAACCTTGCACTAGATAGAAACGTATGTCATGGTACTATGACTCAGGGTCCAAAATTTTTTCGGATGCTTCCCGCTCATACATCAGCGATTTGTTACTCTGTAAGAGCTCGTTCTTGAGTTCCCTTTGTGTATATTGCAAGCTCAACATTCCTCATTCTTTAGATGCCTCCTTTTGGTCTTCTCAGGCTTCTACCGCTAGCCTACAAAGTCCTTGCCCTTGAACTATCTATGCTGGCTTTATCTCCAGGTTGAATTCTTGAAGGGCGGTTATCCAGTTCCCTCTTCGCTCGCCCATTTCTTTCTATACGAAGAGGGCTCTTATAGCAGGATGGGGCACGATGACTTTGGCCTTGGCTTTTAGTAAATAAGGGTGAAAATGTTTAATGGCCTTGAAAGTTGCATAGACCTGTTTCTCCACATCTGGGTAATTCAATTCTGCTCCTTGGAGATTCGAACTCATGTAGGAAATGGGGACTTCATTGCCATCATCATTTTTTGAGTGAGAATTGCAACATATGAAAGGTCTGAAGCGAAGGTGTATAAGAAGAATCCTTTGCTGAAATAGGAGCTGACCAGTGCAAGAGCTTGAGCAATGGCTTCCTTAATTCGCCGAAATGCTTCCTTAGCTTCATCACTCCATTTATATGCAACGTCTTTCTTCATCATCAGCTGCAAGGGGCGTATTATTTTGGCAAAGCTTGAGATGAACTTTCTAACAAAATTAATCCTCCTGAAAAATGATTGCATGGCTTTTTTGTTAGTAGGGGGTTGTATTCTCATGATGGTCTATATTTTCTCAGGATCAATCACAATCTTGTCTTTAGAAAGGATATGACCTAGTAGTTTCCCCACTGTGGCTGCAAAGATGCTCTTCTTGGGATTCAAATAATTTCCATACCTTCGGCATCTTTCGAAATTCTGCCTTAGGTGATAAATGTGATCCCTCCTATGATATGAATACACAATGATGTCATCCATGTACACCACTACCGATCTATTCATCAGCCCACAGACGGCTATGTCCATAGCTCTTTGGAATGTGGCACCCATGTTAATGAGCCCAAAAGGAATTTTTCAGTATGCGTAGGTGCCCCATTTGGTGTTGAAGGTTGTCTTAAGTTGATCCCCATGTGATACCAACACTTGATTATATCCTGAAAACCATCTAATAGGGAAAACATTTCAGACCCCGAGACGTACTGAAGGATGTGTTCTATATAAGGGACCAGATACTTGTCCTTTTGAGAGGCTCTATTGAGATTTCTAAAATCAATACATAGCTTGATGTCTCCATTTTTCTTTCTCACTGGCTACCCGGATGGTGTGTCTGGCCGAGAATATGATTTTAGCATCCAGCATCTTGTTCAGTTCTTTCTTCACCAATGGTTCTAGGCTTGGATGCATCTTACGCAGCTTTTGTTGGTAGGGCTTCCCATCCTTTTCCAAAGGGATCACATGCTACATAATTCTGGTATCAAAGGTCTTTAGGTCTTCATATGTCCATTCAAAGACATCCTTGTATTCTTTAAATAGTTTGACAAATGCAACCTTTTCTTGTGGAGAGCACCTCAGGCCCAGATTAACATTTTTTTGGTCTTTTTCGGTCCCAAGGTTGACCATTTCATACTTCATGGACGAGCTATGTGTTTTACAGTTAGTAGGTTTCTTGAATTTATCATGCAAGTCATGCAAGTGCTCCATCCTAACCACTGATTTTGGAATCACATTGGGCTGATCCTTTTCCTCATCTTCCCTTTCATTCATAAGCTTTTCATGCTCCCTTTTATCAATGACTGCACTCTTGAATGTCTTCTCGCAGTGTAGGAACTTAAGGATTTTCTCATCATCTTCGAAAACCTGCCAATTAGAGATGTTATCAGGCATGGATGATCTGAAATCAATTCAACAGAACATTTATTTTTCTTCAATCTAAAATCAGGCAAAAGTTTAGCAGCCATATTAGCCATCAGATCAACATCTTGGTTTTGGCCTCAAGGTATGTATGTAATATTAAAGGAATCAAAATTGTCAATTAAATCCCATAGCTCATGCTGGTACTTCACTAGGTGTGGAGAATTGCAATGTATCCTTTTCCTCACCTAATCTATGATTATCTGTGAGTCACTAAAAACCTTAAGAATTTTCACATTCATACCAATGGCTTTCTTCAGGCCTTACAGTAGGCCCTCATATTCTGCTGTGTTTTTGGTGCATGTGAACTCCAACTGGCTAGCCATTAGATGTTGGTTCCCTTGCGGGTCAATGAGAATACTTCCAGCACCTGCACCCTCAAGGCAGTTAGAGCCGTCAAAATAGAGTGTCCAGAATATTGCATCTAATGTTACATCAACTAAACTACTATCTAAGAAATTGGTCCTATCATCTACTATAATACAGGATAGCTCATCAGTTGGGTTATGGGAGGGAGTTTCAACTGTGTGTGTGTCAAAGTTTATTCAATAGTTTCGGCAGGAAACTCTCCAAAACAGGTTTCTGTATTATAAACACTGAAACTATAGTTCCCAAGGATGGAGTTGGTAAACATTACATGTTCATTGGGACCATTTGGTTCTGTTACCACATACTTCATGTATCTTTCCCTATTGACTCTCACCATATCACCCTTACCCTTCTGAGGCAGCAAGAGATGGGACCAATCAATCAAGAAGTATCCATCCAATTTTGCTGAACAGTCCCTGCTAAGCATCATTCCATAGGAAATCAGGTATATCGACTACCACTATGTCAATGACCTAAGTGTACTATGGATTAGCAGCCATCCGAATCAACACATCCTTCAATTCTCCAATTACTGTCACATTTGTCCTATCTTATTGCATGATTCGAGTTCTAGTTTTTTCAGGTATGGCCTGTAGTCTTTTAGCAACAATGTATAGGCATAACAGTGGATGAGGCCCCAGAGTCTACCAAGTAGTTATGGACATTCATATTGAAAAATTTCAATGTAATGAGGAACTGTGGGGTCATAGATTTCGATTTCCTCCCTATCATGGCTG